>VZQC01003661.1:393179-482890 GCA_009823505.1 Rhizomys pruinosus
TTTGGACATTTTAAGGACTGTGGGGCTTTTAAGGTTGTACTGTCTTAGGTTGTGATTAATGTTAACATCATACTTTGGGGATAAGAACTGGAAAGGTGGTGGTTTAATAGTGATGTGTTTTGTGTGTCAAGTTGACAAGGGGTCAATTGTGCTGGATAGCTTTAGTGTCAACTTGACACACCTGGGTTGAGGGAGCCTCAATTGGGGAATTGGCTCCATTGGATTGGCCTGTGGCCACATCTGTGGAGTATTGTCTGATTGTCGAGCAGTGTGGGAGGGCTCAGCCCACAATGAGTGGTGCCACCCTGGGCAGGTTATTGTGTACGGGTATAAGAAGGCAGGCTGGGCATGAGCCTGGAGAGCAAGCCAGTGAACAGCATTCCTCCATGGCTTGTGCTTCAGCTCCTGCCTCCAGGTTCCTGCCCTGAGTCCCTACCTTGGGCTCCCTAAGTGATGAACTGTGACCCAGGAGATGTAAGCTGAATAAACACTTTCCTCCTCAAGTTGGTGTTGGTCAGAGTGTTTTGTCACAGCAATGGAAGACAAACTAGAACACTGTGCAAATGCTATATGATTTAGAAAGTCATTTAAGTCCCCCTTTATCTTGTAAGATACTGCCAACATTTTATTCTATCATTTTCAGAGTTTTGGCTTTCTCATTGAAGTCTTGGATCCATTTGGAGTTGATTTTTTACAGGGTGAATGGTAGGGGTTTAGTTTTATTCTTCTACAAGTGGTAATCCAGTTTTGTCAGAACCATTTGCTGAAGATCCTGTCTTTCCTCCATTGAGTATTCTTGCTCTCTTTTTCAAATATGAGGTGGCTGAAATTAGATGTACTCAAGTTTGGATCTTCAATTTTATTTCATTGATCTAGGGATCTGTTTCTGTGTCAGTACTAGGCTATTTGTTATGATTACGGCCCGGTAATACAGTTCAAAGTCTGGTATATTAACCCCCCTGGCATTGCTCTTTTTGCTCAGTGTTGCTTTGGCTACCCAGGGGTGTTATGTTTTTTCATATGAATTTTGGGATTTTTTCCTAATTCTGTGAAGAAAGTCATAGGGATTTTAACTGGGATTGCATTGAATCTATATACTGCTTTGGGCAGGATGGTCATTTTTACTATATTACTTCTTCCAATCCATGAGCATGGCAGGTTCTTCCATCTTCTGATGTCTTCTCCAATCTCCTTCAACGATTTAAAATTTTCATTGTAGAGATATTTATTGTCCTTTGTCAGGTTTGTTCTAAGATATTTTATTTCTTGAGGCTATTGTGAAAAGGAAGGTCTCCCTGTATTCCTTCTCCAATTGATTGTTATTAGCATAAAAAGTCGAATAATTTTTCTAGATTAATTCTGTAACCTGCCACTTTACGAAACTGTTAATTGTTTCTGGGAGTTTTCTGGTGGAGATTTTGGCCTCCCTTAGGTATACTATCATGTCATCTGTAAAACGGGATCGTTTGAACTCCTCTTTTCCAATTAGTAATCCTTTGATTTCCTTTTCTTGTCTTCTTGCTCTAGCAAGCATTTCCAGCTGAAGCGGATTGGAGATAGGGGTCAGCCTTGCTGGGTTCCTGACTTTGAGTGGGATGATTCTAGTTTTTCCCCATTTAGAATATTGCCTGTGGGTTTGTCATATGTGGCTTTAATTATGCTGAGGAATGTTTCTTCCAGCTTAATTCTCTCTAGAACTTTAAACATAAAGGCATGTTGCATTTTATCAAAGGCTTTTCCACATCAATTGAGATAACCATGAGTTTTGTCTTTCATTCCATATATGTGTTTTATGACATTCATTGATTTATGTATATTGAACCATCCCTGCATCTCTGGTATAAATATGACTTAATCATGGTTGATGATCTTTTATATGTGTGCCTGTATGTGGTTTAAAAGCATTTTGTTGACTTTTTTTGCATCCATGTTCATGAAAGAAATGCATTTATAGTTTTTTGGTGTATCTTTGCCTGCTTTTTGTATTAGAGTGACACTGCCTCATAGAAAGATTTTGGGAGCTTTCCTGCATTTTCTCTCCTTTTGAATAATTTTAAGAATTGTGGTTGTAGGTCCTCTTTAACTGTCTTGTATAATTCTGTGTTAAATCCACCTGGGACTGGGATATTTTTAGTTGGGAAGTTTTGTATTACTATTTCATATTTCTTATATGTTATGGAACTATTTAAGCTGTCAATCTCTTCTTGGTTATGCTTTGGAACTTCCATTGGTTTCAGATATTCATCCATTTCTTTTAAGTTTTCAAATTTAGTAGAGTATCAGTCTTTAAAGTATTCTCTCATAATTTACTGGATTTTTTCATTATCTGTTATGATGCTTCTTTTTTCATGTCTAATTTCGTTGATTTGGCATTGCTCTTTTTCTTTTGGTTAACTGGGCTAGAGGTCTATATATCTTGTTTATTCTTTCAAAGAGCCAGCTCTCGAATTCATTGATTCTTTGTATTGTTTTCTTTGTTTCTATTTCATTAATCTTTCTTCAATTTGGGGAAATTTTCTTCTATAATTCAGTTGAAGATCTGGTTGATGCCATTATTCCACGATTCTTCTCCTTCCTCTATACCTATGATGTGTAGGTTGAATCTTTTCATGGTGTTCCATATTTCCTGATTTTTGCATTTCTAGGTTATTTTTAATCTTTCATCATCTTTGCTTGAGCTTTCCAGTAGTTCCATGTTATCTTCCAATGTTGGTATTCTATTTTGTACTTCATTTATTCTGTTACTGAGGTTTCTCCAATCTTTTCCTGTTGACTGGATGAGTGTTCAGTTTCCTTTTTCATCTCAGTTTGAGCTCCCTTCAGAATTTCCTCCTCTTTCTGAAGTTTATCATTGTCTTCTTTTAGCCTATCATTGTCTCCTTCTATTTGATTCATTTATTCATGTAATTTTTAATTCCTTGAATTATTTAAGTATGTTTATGATAGTTCTTTTAAGATCTGATTCCTGGGTTACTTCTTGTGAGTCTATATTGTAGCCATCTTCTACTGGATTCGTATTATTTAGTGGGGATTTATTATATGGCTTTTTTCATATTGTTTTCTCATTGTGATTTTCGCATGTGGATTTCTTTTGTCATTTGTAGTCTGTTACAAAAGTCAAGTGTATCTTAGTTGAGTTAAAGACTGGCTTTGGTTGTTTTCTTCCTGTGCCTTCATTGTCTTCCTATTAGTTATGAAAGTTTGGTTGGTCTGGGCTTCAGATTTTCACTTTTGATTTTGTACTGGAGGGAGCAGACAGTTCTCACCCTTCTAGACTGGAGCTGCTCCACAGGCCCAGGACAGGTAACAATCAGGTTTGCTTGAACCTTTCTCTTTTTTTATTTTTTATTTATTTTTTTTTTTTGGTCTTTTCGAGACAGGGTCTCCCTGTAGCCCCAGCTGTCCTGGAACTCGCTCTGTAAAAGTACTGGATCCTGTGGGGTCTTTTTTAGTGTCAGGATCTGGGTCCAGGGCTAGGGATGCTTAGCCTGGGGCAGGATGAATGGCCAGAGGTGTTCCCTACCAATGGGCCAGGATTCTGTAGTATTACAGGAGCAGAGCTGTATTGACCTCTGGGCTTCCGCTCACCCGATGGATGTGGAGTTGCTCTCCTGGGAGTTTGGTCTCAGAGTGAGTGGGTAGGGCTCTGTCTCACCTGTCAAGAGCAAGAGCTGGAGGTGCCAGGAGGTGAGCCAGATCCAAAGCTGTGGTCCAGTGATGGGACTCTGGTGAGTGGGTATGCCTTGTTTTGCTGGCTGGGAGTAGGCAGCTGGAGCAGATGCTGGGAGTTGGGAACTGGAGGAGAAATTTCTTTGTCCCCCTGCATTCATGTGCCTCTGGTCAGGGCCACTGGGTCCAGATTCTTTAATTTGTAGATAATAATATCTATAATGAGCATCTTCAATAAAGCACATTATTTTTGTAAATGTGGCTGTAAAATTTTTGTTTATCTATTTATTTTATGTGTGAGAGTGTATTGTCTGCGTGTTTGTAAGTACACCCTTGTCATGCAATGCCTATGGAGTCATAAGATGGCATTGGATTCCCCTGATACTGGCATTATGAATGGATGTTAGCTACCATGTGGGTGCTGGGAATGGAAACTTTGTCCTCTGCAAGAGCAGCTAGTGCTCTTAACTGCTGAGTGATCTCTCCAGCCCCAATTAGGCAAATTATTGATTTTCAGTCATTAATTACCAGTTTGAGATCAAGTCATTATGGGCAAAATATATGAGTAATAAATTACTTTGAATATATAAATGTAATAATTAGTAACCCTGGATAACCAGGGATTACATGCATTTTAGTACTTCACCAAAATCACATATATTTCCCAATAAAGACTAAGATTTTGTGTGCTTGTTTTTTTGTTTTTTGTTTTTTGTTTTTGGTCTTTTTGAGACAAAAAGCTCTGGCTGTCCTGGAACTCACTCTGTAAACCAGGCTGGCCTTGAACTCACAGAGATCTGCCTTCCTCTGCCTCCCAAGTGCTAGGATTAAAGGCATGCTCCACCACGCCCTGCCTATCTGTGCTTGTTTTAATATAGATATTTTCTCACTATGTTATAGGCATGAAGGAAGAGATAATTATCCTAATAAAAATCTAAGAGACATATTCAAAACTGTGTGTGGCCATATCTCAACTCCCTCACCATTAAACAACAGAACTGAACTTGTCATTAAATTTTGGATCTAGACATTAGAACAATATTTTGAAAATTATAGTACAAATTTAACCTACTTACCTAATAGTTTCTAAATTACTAAAATTAATCTACTATGTGTATATTCTGCTACAATACTTCGTAGTCTTTACTCATGTTAATATTAAACACTTCTTCAAAATTATTGTTTTCTTTTTTTAAATTTTATTTATTTTTGTATGTGTATGAATGTACAATCTGGATGTAGGTCTGTGCAGCCATGTCATGCAATGCCGCGGAGGTCAGAAAAGGGCGTTAGATTCCCCTGGAACTGGAGTTAAAGACGGTTCTCAGCTGTCATGTGGGTTCTGGGGATCGAACCTGGGTGCTCTGCAAGAGCAGTCGCCGCTCTTAACCGCTAGGCCATCTCTCCAGCCCAATAATTATGTTTTCTTGAGAAACAGAAAATACATTGTTCAATTTATTATAAAATATAATCATTTAATATATTTTTTCATTAGGTTATACAGTTCCTATGTAACATGTTATAAATATTTAATAAAATGTATATTTAATAAAATATAATGTTGTTCTTTAGATCTCTGAGGAAAAAATATCTGCAAAGTAACCAATGTCATTTGACTGGTTATTGGTGATAACTTAAATTTAAAAAATCATCTAAGAAATTAAGCTTTAATTTTATAAGAACATATTCATATCTATCTTTGTCTAAATGCATCATAGATCCAGGTTGAAAACAAATTGCTAAATATTTTAAAGAAATATTATTGTCTAAAATTTTAATGGTTAAAAAGAAAGTTCTGTCTTTACATAGAAGACATGTCATTTGATTATAAGAAAGAGTAGCAAAACTTCTTGACTTAGGTCTAATACACAGAACATGACTACTTCATGCATCCTAGACACTTCCCTTGGGACCTGGGCACTCGTCACTTCATGGACAGGATTACTGACTTTTGACCTCACAACTGTATAATTACATGTCTTATTTGTGTCTGTCTTCTGTGGAAGTTACAAGGTAGCTGCCTTGGCCAAGCTCTCTCTCTCTCTCTCTCTCTCTCGCTCTCACTCTCGCTCTCGCTCTTGCTCTCACACACACACAAAAAGATAAAGTTATACATGTATGAACATGGCATGATGAAAGCCCTTAATTTTTATGCTAAAATTAAAAGTTAAATTGAAAATATTACACATATAAAGATAAGAGAAAGAAAAAGAAAAGGAAAGAAAAGGCACAGTCCTTGGGTTCACAATGGTTCCTGGTGACCCCAACACTACACTTCCATGTGGGCTATATGAAGCCCTCTCTGGAATAGCATCACAATAATATTCCACCACCCCACAACTCTAGGTACGTTCTCACTCTACACACACACACACACACACACACACACACACACACACACCACATTCCCTTATACCATTACTGCTTGGAATTCTCATCCTAACCCGGTGTGCAGAAACTCAGTCTGAAGTATCTTCTTTGTTGAAGAGCAAAATGCAGGAACTCATTGGAGCAGACTCCTAATCATCACACAGTAATTTTTCTGCCTGAAATGAAACAGAAGAGAAATGCTTGAGTTTTCTTCCTTGGACCTCAGCTAGACACAACCATAGAGACAGTAAATATAGTTACTTCATTGCAGTTCATAAGAGTAAGAAACTTAGGAAGTATCAAAATATAAACTCAGTGGAAAAATTATATGTTCATGAGGCTGAGCACCTGGAAAGCAACATATTCACTGCAGAGCACCAGGAAATACAGGCATCTTGAATTTTATTATTCAAAGTGACATCAATTTTGCCAGCAGAAAGTGCTGATATTACACAATGGAAATGGAAATCATACTGGCTTAACAGAATGTGCGTGTTCTTTGTGTTTTTCTTAGTGTTTGCTGCTCCATTCCTCATTATGCACTTCCATACTGAGGAAAAAGGAAACTTAAAACTAGGAAATTTTATTTTTTCTTCTCTTTTCAGCGAATTTTAAAAGTACTGATGGGTCTGGAGAGATGGCTAATCAGTTAAAAGCATTGGCTGCTCTTGCACAGGACATATCTGGTGGCTAACCACTATCTATAACTCTAGTTCCAGGGAATCCAATGCCTTTTTCTGACTTTAACAGTCATTATACAACAAGGGTGCACTTGCATGAATGCAGCGAATACCCTCATATACATACAATAATAGAAATAAATAAAAGTATTTAAATAAATTAAAAATACTCACATGTGAAATTTTAATATCAAAATATTGATATAGAACAGAAATAATATGAGAGTCTGCAATCTGAGAAAGCAATGATAGCAGTCAGAATATCAAGAAAGTACAGAGAGTATCACTCAATATTTTAACAGAAATTTTCAGTTACATGGAGTCCATTGTAGTTAGTACCATCAAACTCATGCATTATTTATATATTTTCAAATCTCTCGACTGATTTTTTAACCGTGTCAACAGCAAAATTCACAGACAACTAAATTTCTGTTCATTTGCACTTATAAATTTTGTAATCAATCTTTTTAAAATTTTATTTATTGATGCTTTATGTATTTCATATATCAGTTTTCATTCTGTTCAGGCATATTCCCCTATCCCTTCCTCCCACCCCACCCAATCTCATCCCGAATCATGCATTCTGCCATAACTGTCCTGCATCTTTCTCTCAGTCTTTTTTTTTTTTAGATATCACCTTACTCCAATAAGCCTCTCAGTCTTTTTTAAAGCTTAGGAATTCACAGTTTCCTCCGTTAAGTTCATATTACTCTCAAATATGGATACATACTCTCCACACATATACAGTAATTATAGAGTCTGAAAATAATTGGTGGGTGGATTCTAGAGCCCATTGAGAGATTCACATTATAACAGCATAGTTGCTTTCAGATAAACAAAAATATAACTATACTGTCATTCAGCTTGCCTTTCATCTGGGGGATTTGGTGTTAGCATCCATAAATGAGGGAAACCATTCTCCATTTGTCTTTCTGGGATGGTTACTTCACTCAGCATAATGGCTTTGAACTCTATCCTTTTACCTGCAAAGTTCATAATGCCATCTTTCTTTACTGCTGAGTACTCCATTGTGTAGATGTACCACATTTTAAGGGTTCTCCACACTGCTTTCCATAGTGGTTGTACAAGTTTATATTCCCACCTCTGAAGGTGATAAAAGAAAAAGTTGGCAACAACCTAGAAGACATAGGCATAAGAAAAGACTTTCTAAATCAGACAGCAGCCACACAGGAAGTAAGGACAACAGTTGACAAGTGGGACCTCATAAAACTCAAAAGCTTCTCTACAGGAAAAGAAACAATCAAGTAGGTGAAGAGAAAACCCACAGAGTGGGAAGAAATCTTTACCAGTGACACATCTGACAAAGCATTAATGTCAAGAATATATAAACTACTCAAAAAACAAAGAGGTAAGAGCTATACAAAAACTTATCCAGGAAGAGATTGACAGATTAAACAAACCCATAATAAACAAAGAAATTAAAACTGTGATAAAAATAAAATCTCCAAAATGGTGGGTGTGGTGGCACATGCCTTTAATCCTAGCACTCAGGAGGCAGAGGCAGGCGGATCTCTGTGAGATCAAGGCCAGCCTGGTCTACAGAGCAAGTTCCAGGACAGCTGGGGCTACGGGGAGACCCTGTCTTGAAAAGACCAAAAAAAAAAAAATCTCCAAACTAAAAAAAGCCCAGGCCCAGTTGCATTCATGGAAAAATTCTATAAGATATTTAAAGACCTATAGCCATTACTACTCAAATTATTCAAGAAGACAGAAACAGAGGGAAATCTCCCAAATTCCTTCTATGAAGCCAACATCACTCTAATACCAAAATGAGGCAAAGACACAACCAAAAAACAAAACTATAAATCCATTTCATTAATGAACATAGATGCAAAAATACTCAATAAAATACTTGTGAACCTCAAATTGGCACACATCTAAAAGATCATCCATCATGACCAATTTCAAGTTATACCAGAGATACAGGGATGGTACAACATATGTAAATCAATAAATGTCATAATGCACATAAATGGATTGAAAAACAAAAGCCACTCGGTTATCTCAAATCAGGCAGAAATGTCTTTGGACGAAACTCAACATGCCTTTATGTTTAAAGTCCTACAGCGAATTGGACTGGAGGGAACCTTCCTCAAATTAATTAAAGCCATATACAACTAACCCACAGCCAAAATTATCCTAAATGGGGGGAAAATTAGAAACATTCCCATTAAGGTAAGGAAGCAAGAAAGTCAGCCCCTTATCCCCACTCCTTTTCAATATAGTGCTTGAAATGCTCACAAGATGAGTAAGACAAGAAAAGGAAATTAAAGGAGTACTAATTGGAAAATAGGAGGTCAAACAATCCCTTTTTGCAGATGACATGATTGTTTTCTTAAGGGATGCCAGAAACTCCACCAGAAAACTCCTAGAAATGATTAACACTTTCAGTAAAATGGTGGGATACAAAATTAACCTAGAAAAATTGGTAACCTTTCTTTATACCAATAAAAAGCTATTGGAGAAAGAACAGAATGAGGCTTTCCAATTCACAATAGCCTCCAAAAAGATAAAACATCTAGGAACAAACCTGACCAAAGGCAGTAAAAATCTGTACAATGAAAATTTTAAACCCATGAAGAAGGCAATTGAAGAAGATACCAGAAGATAGAAGGACCTCCCATGCTCATGGATTGGAAGAATTAATAGAAGAAAAATGACCATCCTGCCCAAAGTAATAAACATATTCAATGGCATCCCAATTAAACTCCACATGAGCTTCTGTGAACTTATGAAAAACATCCTAAAGTTCATATGGGAAAACAAAAGACCCTGGATAACCAAAGCAACGCTGAACAAAAAGAGAAATGCAGGGGCATTACTATAGCAGACTTTAAACTATATTATGGGGCTATAGTCATAAAAACAGCCTAATATTGGCACAAAAACAGACCTGTAGATGGAATATCTAAACCTGAGCACATCCAATTTCAGCCACCTAATAGTTGACAAAGAGGCCAAGAAGACTCAATGAAGGAAAGACACCATCTTTGGCAGATGGTGTTGGCAAAACTAGGTCACCACTTGTAGAAGAGTAAAATTAAACCCCTACTTCTCACCTTGTACAAAATCAACTCCAAATGGATCAAAGACCTCAATATGAAACCTGAAACTCTGAAAATGATGGAAGAAAACATTGGCAGTAACCTATAAGTCATAGGCAAAAGAAAAGACTTTCTAAATCAGACAGCAGCTACACAAAAATAAGGTCAACACTTGACAAGTGGGACCTTATAAAACTCAACAGCTTCTGTTCAGTGAAAGACACAGTCAAGGAAGTGAAGAGAAAACCCACTTAGTGGGAGGAAACTTTCACCAGTGATACATCTGATAGAGCATTAACATCCAGTGTAAAAAACTATTCAGAAAGCAAAAGAGTAAGAAAACAAATGACCCACTCAAAAGATGGAGTAAAAAGCTTAACAGAGACTTCACAAATGATGAAGTTAAAATGGCTGAGAAACATCTTAAATACTGTTCAATGTTGCTAGTAATTTAGAAAATTGAAACCACTTTAATATTTCATCTTACTTACTCTGGTAAGACTGGCTATGATCAAGAAAACAAAGGATACCAAATGCTGCAGAGGTTGTTTGGAAAAGGGAACACTCATTCACTGATGGTGGGAATGCAAAATCCTACCTCTATGGAAAGCAGTGTGGAGAACTCTTAAAAGACCCAAAATGAGCCTACTACCTGACCCAGCCATACCACTCCTGGGTATATACCCAAAAGACTCATCTTATCACAGAGATTGTTGCACATCTATGTTTATTGCAGCCATCTTCACAATAGTGTAGAACTGGAAGCAACCTAAGTGGAGAAAGAAAATGTGGTACATCTACACAATGGAATTCTATACAGAGGTAAAGAAGGATGGCATCATGAACTTTGCAGGTAATTGGATGGAACTAGAAGACATTGTGCTAAGTGAAGTTACACAGTCCCAGAAAAACAATGTATAGTGTCCATTATTTGAAGATCCAGCATCAAATCTCTATTTATAAGGCAAACTGAATAATTCCTTTAGTTTTTTCTTCTTTTTTTTCTCTTTTCCTTTTTTTTCTCTTTTCCTTTCCTTTTTAGTAAATATAACATCTGATGTTTCTCATCAGCTTGCTATTTAATGTAGGAATGTGAAGTAATATTTTTCCCTTACCTGAATGCAACTTTATTGTCAACATGTGAATCCTTGAACAAGTTTTTTATTGACCTATAGTTTATTTTCAGATGTCATAATTTTGATATATGTGTGCCATGTATGTATTCCTATTTGGAAGTGATAAAATTTGGAAATAACTACAACAACAACAAATACTGAGTCAAAGAACTGACTGAAAGAGTAACTTCTGCCAAAAATGGTAAACTTCTACACTCAAAAATTCAAAAAGTCTGAAAAAAAGTTGAAAGTCACATATGGTGGAATGTGCTAGGTCTGGCGATATGGGGGGCAGGGAGGGGACAGTGGGTTTAGATTTGATTAACAAATCTTGTATGAAATGCAAAAAACCTCAATAAAAAGAAAATGAGTACACAAAAACTCAGAGGACACTCATCTTCCTAGATGTCTCTAGTAATAGTCTGTCTTCTGGAGCTGTGCTGATTGAATTGTCTCTGGAACTCTGTCTGAAACTGTGTCTTTGAATCAGGCCCCACCCATGGTTTTATTAAAAATGTTTTCTGTCACTTAAATTGGAGAAGTACAAGTACTTCTGTGTACCCTAATCTTAGAGATCATCCTGTCTTTTCATCCCTAGTTCTAGAAAACCTCATTCAACCAATGTCAGCCTTCCTTAACAATCTGCACTGTCTGCAATGAAAGAAGGGTACAGCTACTTCAGTGACTTGCTATGTTAATTCTCAAGTGTACCTACATTCATGCCTTGGCTTTTTGTGTGGAATACCAAATTTAGTTTGCCATGGAAAAAAGATCAGGTGCCCAGGTCATAAGACAGAAGAGCACAAACTTTAACTGGGGTTAATTAAAAGTCATTAATCCATATTTTGTCCATTTATAAATGTCATTCCTTTAGGCTAGGAATTAAAAATGAAAAATGATCTACTACAAGAGATCTCTGAAGAAAATGCTAATAAAAAACAAGTAAGAGAGAAAAATAGTTTGGAAAAGTGATCAAATTAGTTTGTTAATAGTAAACCAACTATACATTTGCTTTTCATTTTATTTGAGTATTTAAATACATTGTATTGAATACCAAGATAGTGTGCCAGTGAATTATGTGTTTATATATCTAGCATGTTATGGTGAAAAATTTTGCATAAACTGTCCCTTGACAGAAAGACCTTGAAGAGATATCACCTTCCCAAGCATGATTGCACCCACTTGTCTAGGATCACCACATCTTAGCATGTTGACTATCACATTCTGTAAGGAAGGAAAGGCAGGGAGAGTAATAGAACCCTCCAAACCAATCACTCAGCCATATTTGCATGAGGGAGAGGGCAAAGAGTATATAAGCTGAGAAAACCCAGGAGAGCCTAGCTCATAATTTTCTGCAACTCTAGGGAAATTATTATCCATGCTTTGATAGACTTCCCAGTGTGGCCTTCCAGAGGAGGCCTGTAGGTAAACCCTTACCCATTGCTCTGAAACTAAGCACAATAAACTCACTGGTTTCCCAGACTGCAGTTGAGTGAAATTATAGCTCAGTTTGTGTAGGAACAAAACTTTGCCTGGCTCAAGGCAGGACCTGTAAGACCTGTCCCACAAAACCTCCGAGAGTTCTTTGATAGCTCCATGGGGATTCAGTTGTCTCTGTGAGTTATCTATAGCTCTAGTAGGTCTGGGATACTGCAGTGTTTTCTTGCCTCACCTAGCTCTGCAAAGTTCCAGAACTAGATGACCCCTTTCTTGAGGTATTGAGCAGAATGTTGCACTAGAGAGTTTATCGATTGCACGGATAGGAGCTCTGTAGGCCTCCTGTAAGAGCTAAGGTGGCTTGCCCCTCCCTTCTGCCTGCCCCCCATTTCCTTGCCCAGAGCACAGTAACTTTTGTTACATAAATACACTGCTGGCATGAATAAATGAGAGAGTTTTATCTCCCGGCCTTTCTCTGAGTTTGTGTCTGTCTTTCTTTGTCTTTCTATTCCATTCAGTAACTTTCTCATGGTCCTCTCCCCCCTCCTTGCCAGAGCTAAGTGTAGAGACTGCAGGCATGAGACAGCCTTGAAGCTCCCAGTCCTGTAGAACTGCCAGCCTGGTTCTAGAAGGGAAGAATATCATGTGGATTCTGGCCATGCATGATTAAAGGAACATCAGAGGATAGTAAACTCCAACAAGTTTGTCCGTGACATGGGAGGAGAGGAAGGATATTGTTTATATCCCCAGAAGGAATTTTAGCTACACTTTTAATAGTCAAGAAGGATATGACAAAAGCTATGGTGGGAGACCGAATGTGCAGCAAGAAAGAGATACGAGATATGAGATAGGCATTTTCAGTATTGGTTTTTGACTTGTGAGTTAAACAGATACAAGAGGAATAGAAATGGAGGTGTTAGGGTGCTGCAGTTTTATGACTAGGGAGCCAGAAAGGAAAGAGAGCCCAGATTCGATTGCTAATACAGAACTCAAACTGGGACCTTAAAAATGTGGAACACATGGGAGAAGGCAAGTAGTGATGAGGAAGAGGTGCACCAAAAATAGCTGAAGATTGGCCTCAAGTATAACTTTTAATACAAAGGAAACAGAAATCCATGGCTCAGCATGCTGATGGATGCCTTAACTATGGTTTGGGGTGGGAGACTCTGATAATCAGAGGATACTCAGCCCTGAAGCCCTAGGAAATAGGGAAAACTTTCAAAGAAACAATGAAGGGCCCCCTCACTAGGTGGCTTGTGAGGCTCTGGGACATAATTACAGATGGAATTAGTTCAATTACTTCAGAAGCAGAACAGCTGAGCAATATAACCACCCATCCCTCCTTGAGACACAGGCTGCGTAACCTGAGACAATAGTGGCAAAACAGTCCCTAATGGACTGACTCCTATGAGCCATTAGAGATACTGGGTCCTCACCAAAGGAAGTCCCCAAGGCTATAAAAAGCTGGTGGACAATAAAGGAGGAACAGGAACTATTGAGGGAACTAGGTCAGGAAATCAATACATGATGTCCAGTTCACTGGACCAGATAGGACTACATTCACCAGAGATTTAAATAACTTGATTCAGCAGAAACTTTTAAATTGGGATAGAGTTTTAAGTTGTTTTGCTAAGTCCCTTACTACAGCAGGATCTTTATGAATTAGGAAAGGCTTTGGTAGATCCAAGTGACTTAGACTAACATGTAAAATGATAAAATGTCATATTAACCTAGAGGAGAAAGGGGAAAATGCAGATAAAGGGTTACTTGAAGGCAAATGTGACAAGATCTGTGTCAAGCACAAATACCTAAAGAAAATAGCAACAAAATCCAACATTTTGTATTATGGAGCTTCTGGAAGGTATTAAAGCCTAAGGAGAAGTTCACAGAAGGCACCCACAATAAAATAACGTGCAGAAGATAAAAACTGTCCCAGAGGTGGACAAGGATCCCCCAGATTAAACAGGATGTATTCCCTCATGAGTAAGATTATGGCAAGGATGGAGATAGTTTGATGATCTATCAGGGCTTCCCAAAGCACTGAGGCATGGTCGATGAAGAGACAATATATATGACTACAACCAAGGAGCTGATGCATAGCTGACTTGACCCAACCAACAGGTGCAGTAGGGGTGTGAGGAACCTGTTTTCCCCTTGGCCCTGTGAAGAGAACGTCATTATGAGACAGCTCAAATGACCTTATAAGGGATGGAGAAATGCAGGGAAGATACATGGAAGAACTCTAGGTTAAAGAAATGGAATGGTTCAGTGAAAATAAGAGTCATGGCTCTTATCTATGCTATTTTACCCAATATGGATCTTTTTAAGAAAAGAATAAATACAAATGAATTAAATTCTTCCATGCAGCATTAAACTTTGTATATGTTTCACTGATTATCTTCTTTTGCATTTAATTGATCATTTGATACTTGCTTGGAACAGAGGACAACAGAACAGAGTTTCACAAAATTATCTTTGTACTTCTACTATTCATTAATAGGTGATGGTTCAGGATGATGCATTGCTTTGCACATCCTGAGGAAAAGAGTTTAAAGACACAATGTTAACTTCTGAGTGGTTGGCAGATATGGAGACCCATTTGAATGATATTCACTATATACCTATAAAAACAAGGATGAAAAATAGTTCCTTAAGAGGTACAAGGGCCAGGTACAGCTATGAAATTCTTGGGAGGTTTAGGGTTGCATAAGATATCTTCTACGATGCGTGGGGAAAGTATACAACTGCCCATATATACAGAAGCTGAAGAGTAAGCATTTTATTTTATGAAAATAAAATGAGTGGCTCCCAGAAACCATATAATTGTTAAATAAAAATTCCAGTGCCCTCCATGAACTGTTTGCCAGAATATAGTTGCTTCAACAGAGAAGCAAATTTTCATTACTGTTAATGAAAATACTCTATTTAATGTTTGCTATCAACTTTTCTTCTACCTGTACTGAGTACATAGCATTTTATGGCCATTTACTTAGTAATTTCCTAAAATATACAGAATGAAGCTTTAGATCTTCATTTTAGTTTTAAATAAATACTTCAATCTGATCAATACATACTGAAAAGAAGGAACATTTATAGAGACATTAAACTTGTGAACTACATATTTCATATTAAATTATATTATATTTATAGGACCATCCATCATTAAGTAGAGGAATTGGGTGAGAAGAAGCTGAAATTATTCTGACAGAGTCCTATGTTCAGAGTTCTCAACTTGTGAACCAAGGCAAACAAGAAGTGGAATTGTTTGTGAAAATGTGAAGCATAAACTGAGGACACATTAAATGTACTGGCTATAGACGAGTTCTATGGATGATAGGACCTTTCATTTGTCAACCAATTGAATTACTTTTCCTCTAAAATAAAAGGATCCAAAACCTAATAAAGATTTCTGTAATGTTAAAGACACTGCATAAGGGATGCTATATTATTCTTTTGACAGTTACTTTCAAAATTATATACAATTAATTTGTCAGAGCTTTTTGTTTTATCTTAATTAGATGCCTAAACACTTGCTATTGCATGAGATTAGCCTATCAGCTTTAGTTCAATTCCATTCTAGAAGATTGCAGTACGGTGTTTATTACTTATGTAAATTTGGATAATTACACACCAACTCAGTTATCTTATTTATTGCATTTCAATTAGTATCCTTTTAATAGGCACTAACTCTTTAATTAACTCACAAGAAGAAGAGGTGTCTTGTTAAATGTAAATTAAATAGATTTAAGTAGACAATACATTGCAAATGGTAGATTTACTGCTAATGCTATAGAAAACTGTTGCTAGAAGTTGTAAATGCACTTGATACCATCTGCCTTCATCTCTAAAGAAAGTGCTGTTCTTCATCTCTAAAGAAAGTGAATTTTCTTTAGCCCAAAGATAAGACCAAGGCATAACATAAATATGTGTTGTTTTGTGGGTTTTGTAACAGCAGGTTAAATGTAATTTGAAATTTCATCTTACTCTCAATGACAGACACTAACAAGTCTTAGAAGTATTACAAAAAATCTTTAGTGTGAAATTAGTCATGATAAAAATAACACACTATCACTGATTTATTTGGCCACAGCACAAAGAACAAACTCCTCTGGCTTTTCGCACTGTTCTCTTGTAACCTAAGGAGGAAATTAATTACTATGGCAGCTGTGTAGCAACCACAGTAGTATAGGGGAGGCACATGTCAATGAGCTGACAGAGAAAACTTGTTTTGTGAGCATTTATGTCTCCACTTTAGCCAGGTTATTTCTCAGAGGCAAAATTAAAAACTTAGATTAGCTATAGAGAGAAACTACTTCCACGTAATAGCAAGTTTTCTTCCTTGTAAAGGAATTAAAGAGAAATTCTCAATCCTGTTGTTGATGTTGGGTTAAAGTCAGATTCTGTTTATCCAAAAATTGAAAAATAGAGTAGGATTTCACATTAGGTAGGTAAATAGGTAGATCGATGATACATGTCACACACACACACACGTACACACAAACACACACACACACACACACACACACACATATATATAATTACATACATGAGTACTGTATTTACATCATTTGCCTTCCTTCTTCATCCCTTCCAACTCCTACCACATCCCCGAATTCTCTCTCAAATTTTTGTTCAGTAATTTTTATATTATTTTTGCATATACATAATACATTTATTTTTTTAAGTAGTAGCAATTTATTACAGCGGCAATAGAAAATTAATACATGTTTATTATGAATAAACAGGCAGCTACTGTTTTTCCTCTTTGCTGTGGGAAAAATACTTATATTTACAATAATACATTATGAAATTATCCAGCTTATCTTTTTCTGAAGCCTACCATCTCAGTGGATTTCCACATTATTTATTATGTGAAAACATCAAGATAGTAGTATTATTTTAAGCACACATTATGAAATATCGCTCAGTGTGGTGGTGCACATGTTTAATCCCAGCACTCGCGAGGCAGAGGCAGGCAGATCTCTGTGAATTCAAGGCCCACTTGTTCTTTAGAGCGAGTTCTAGGCCAGCCATCTGGGGCTACAGGGAAACCTTGTCTCAACCCCCAGCCCCCCAAAAGAAAGAAATATCTTGAGGTTTAAAAAGTATTATATTGTATGTATTACACACACATATGCACATATATGTATGTCTAGCCCACGGTTGGAGACCTTTGTTCAGAAAAAAAATAGAAATTAGTAAATCTATTTTAAAAAATTAAACCATGAAGCTGGATGTGGTAGTGGACACTTTTATTCCCAGCATTTGGGAGGCAGAGGCAGGTTGTTGCGAGATTGAGGCCAGTCTGCTCTATATCGCAAGTTCCAAGCCATCTGGGGCTATAGGAAGACCCTGTCGCAAAACAAAATGCCCAAATAAGCCATCAATTAAATTTTTTGAACATACATTTAAGTATGGAAAAGTTTCTTACCTTTGGAGATTTAATAGTTTTACCTAGCTTTGACAATGATTACTATTTTGCTATATTTATGTGTTTTAGATATAATCAGCTCCAATGTCCATCATCCAACCCCAGCTCATCCAAGCTTCTATCTCCAGTTTTCCCATTCCCTTTTTTGCCCCCATGCCAGGGGATATTTAAAAGCAAATCCCAGGGGCTGGAGAGATGGCTCAGTGGTTAAGAGAACTAAGAGAACCAACTGCTCTTGCAGAGGACTGGGGTTTGATTCCCAGCACCCATAAGGTGGCTAAGAATTGTCTTTAAGTCCAGTTCCAGGGGAATCCGACACCCTCTTCTGACCTCCGTGGCACAACAGGGGTGCACAGACCTACACGAAAACAGCATATTCATACACATACAAAAATAAATTTATAAAATAGCCAATCCCAACCTGACATGGCGGTGTAAGCCTTTAATCCTAGCACTTGGGAAGCAGAGAGGAAGGTGGGGCTCTGTGAGTTCAAGGCCTGTGTGGTCTACATAGTGAGCTCCAGGCCAACTGGGACTAAAGGGAGACCCTGTCTCAAAAAGACATACACAAAAAGCGAATCCCAAGCATAGTCTTTTAAATAAAGATTTCAGTCTGCACTGTAAATTGATAAAGGAATCTTTTATAAAACCTAACCATGATGATTCACACCTAATAAATCTAACAATAATTTTATATATGTTAAAAGAATCAGTTCAGATTCTATATAATCTGTATTTTTATTTATTTTTATCTTTTATTGAAGTTTTGTGTGTTTCATGCCTCACTTCTAAGTTCAATCCAGACTCATTTCCCCTTCTGTGTCCCCTGCCCCTCCCAAGTTCATGTAGTCTGCCATACATGTCTTGGTTCCCCTTCTGAGTCTTTTCAAAGTTTTTCAAAGCAGAAGATTATATTATTTTTTGGGTGGGGGAGTGGGGAAACTCTACTGCTTCAGTTAGTTCCCTGTCCCAGTTCTTTTGTTGCTGTTCCCTCCAATCCATATTTTTTCACCATAGGCATTTATGTATGTCACTCGTGTACTAAAATCATGTCATCTGAAAATAAAATATATGTTATTTTCAAATCATATTTCAGGATCCAAATTTTCCCTTTTAATTTTATATTGCTCTAAAATATGCAAACATATCCTCCACCCTTATATCATAATTATAAAGTCTGAAAATAGGTATTAGGTTAATTCTAGAGTCCATTAAGGGATTCACATTCTAAGAGCACAGTTGCTTTTAGTTAGAGAGAAATATAACAATAATGTTACTCAGTTTGCCTTACTTGATACTGTCATCCAGAAATGAGGAATACCATTTGTCATTTGTTTTTCTGGGATTGTGTTACCTCACTTAGCAAAATGTATTCTAGTTCCATTTACCTTCAAAGTCCATGATGTCATCTTTCTTTACTGCTGCATAGAACTCCATTGTGTAGATGTACCACATTTTCTCTGTCCACTCATTGGTTGAGGGGCACTTAGGTTGGTTCCAACTCTGCTATTGTGAAGAGAGCTGCAATGAACACGGCTGTGCATGTCTGTCTATGTATCTCTTTGTAGGATTAGTCTATATATATATATATATATATATATATCAATTTAGTGATACTTAAGTTACATGTGTTTAGGACAGAAAGTTTAGTGCATTTTATTTTAATAATAATAATAACAGTTGAATGTTTTATTGCCAGAAGATACTGAAGTTTCAAACAAAATGTTTTATTTATTCTGTCAAGACTATAAGATTTTATAATTAATGAAGTGACAAGTTTAAATTCAATTAAAATATTAAATATAAAATTAATAGAAACATTTACTAGATTATATTGTAACATTTTGGCATCTTCAAAATATTTTTCCTGGAATATAAGAAGACCCTCCCACACACCATATACTCAAAAATAATAAAATACCTGGGAACAAACCTACCCAAAGATACCAATGATCTCTACAACAAAAATTTTAAACCCCTGAAAAAGGAGATTGAAAATGACATGAAAAGATGGAAAGACCTCCCATGATCATGGATTGGAAAAATTAATTTAGTAAAAATTGTTGGGCCCTACAGGTTCTCCAAAAGTGTGGCCTGTTGGAAATCTCTAAGCCTGGCTTGAGTTTCACTGACTGTCCCCCACCTACCGAATAACTTCAGACAAAGAGTCATGTAAACCATTGTAACTACAACAGTCACTATGACCACAACTGAATAGGGGAGGAAGAAAAAGGGGAATTCTGATAGGTTCAGAAGTACTTCCCTACTTGTGGACAGCTCGAGATCAGTACCTGTCTCCCATTAAGTTCTATGGAATAATCATTATATACAGCCTGCATGCTACCTAGCCCTTTGAAACAATTGGCTGCCCGCTTGGCACCATGGAAACATCTTTGTGGGTTTTGCCTTTATAAACTGCTGTGTTGCCCACAATAAAGGAGACCTTGCCTGACTTGGCTCCCTGCTGCATCTGATTGTCTCCTGGGACAGGGAGGCTGCGGAGAGGGCGAGCAGACGCACCTGTCCCTCCTCGGTACAGCCAGTCCTGCAGGTCCAGGGCTGGCTAAGACCCCTGGTGCGACCCCCGCAAAAATGACCATTTTACTCAAATCATTATACAGATTCAACACAATCCCAATCAGTATCCTCATGAGCTTCTTCACACACATGGAAAAAAAAATTTCTTAAATTCATATGGAAAAACAAAACACCCCAAATAGCAAAAGCAACCCTTAGTGAAAAATGCAATACAGGGGGGATTGCTCTACCAGACTTCAACCTATATTACAGGGCAATAGTCATAAAGACAGCCTGGTACCGGCACAAAAACAGAGCCGTTGACCAATGGAACAAAATTGAAGATCCAAACTTAAGCAAATACAATTTCTGCCACTTCATATTTGACAAAGAGGCACAAAGCATCAATGGAGGAAGGATAGCATCTTCAGAAAATGGTGCTGGCAAAACTGGATCACCATTTGCAGAAGAACAAACTTAAACCCCCACCTCTCATCCTGTACAAAAATCAAATCCAAGTGGATCAAAGAACTCAACGTAAAATCCCAAACCTTGAAGGTGATAGAAGAAAAAGTTGGTAACTACCTACAAGACATAGTTGTAGGAAAAGACTTTCTAAATCAAACATCAGCTGCACAGGAAATAAGGTCAATAGTCAACAAATGGGACCTCATCAAACTCAAAAGCTTCTGTACAGCTAGAGAAACAATCAAAGACGTGAAGAGAAAACTCAGAGTGGGAGGAAATCTGCACCAGTGACAGAGTATTAATGTCAAGACTATATAGACTACTCAAAAAGAAAGAATTAAGAAAACAAATGACCTACTCAAACGATGGCGTAAAGAGCTAAATAGAGACTTCACCAGTGAGGACGTAAAAATGGCTGAGAAACATCTTTTTTTTTTAATTTTTTATTTTAATTTATTTTTCTCAATGTGTATGAAGGTACTGTCTGCATGCAGGTCTGTGCACCCGTGAAGTGCAATGATGTGGAGGTCAGAAGAGGGTGTCGGATTCCCCTGGAACTGGAGTTATCCTGGAATTGGAGTTTCAGACGGTTCTCAGCCACCATGTGGGTGCTGGGGATCGAAGCCGGGTCCTCTGCAAGAGCAGTTGGCACTCTTAACCGCTAGGCCATCTCTCCAGCCCTGGTGAGAAACATCTTAAAAAGTGTTCAACATCAGTGGGGCGTGGTGGCACACACCTTTAATCCTAGCACTTGGGCACTTGGGAGGCAGAGGCAGGCAGATCTTTGTGAGTTCAAGGCCAGCCTGGTCCACAGAATGAGTTCCAGTACAGCTGGGGCTACAGGGAGACCCTGTCTCAAAAAGACCAAAAAAAAAAAAAGTACAAAAGCATGCTTTGGCGATTTCTTTACTGTCTTAGGATGATCTCCACGTACAGATGATTAGCAAAGCGCTGCTGCTATGCTCTAACTTTCCAGCTCTTGTATTAATTATGATCCTAGGTCAAGCCAAAGAGCTAAGGGAGGTGGAAAGAATCTTTCTTCTTTAGCTTCAGCAACCAAATCTGTATTGATGTACTTATCAAGCTGCATAATGATTAGACATCCACTTATGTGGCTTCACAGCTCATTCCTTAGCTCCTTGGGTGGGGCCGGGGGTGGGGAAGAGGAGGGNATTGGTTTTACATGAAGGGTGCTTGTACTCACAAATTATCACTTATTGTTAAAAAAATGAAAACAAAACAAAACAAAAAAGCAGAGAAAGATGCAGCAATCTTACAGCAGAATGCATGATCTGGGATGGGTAGGGGTGGGGTGGGGGGAAGGGAAGGGGATATATGCCTGAACTGAATTGGAAAATGATGTATGAAGTACACAAAGCATCAATAAACAAAAAAAAAAAGAAAGATGACATCATGAACTTTGCAGGTAAATGGATAGAACTTGAAGCCATTATGCTAAGTAACACAGTCCCAGAAAAACATGTGGCAAATGGTCTCCCTCATTTGTGGATGCTAACACCAAATCCCCAGATGAAAGGCAAGCAGAACAACATTATTGTTATATTTCTGTTTATCTGAACACAACTATGTTGTTTACAATGTAAATCTCTCAATGGGCTCTAGAATAGATCCACCACTTTCAGAATCTGTAACGGCTATATATGAGTGAAAGTATGTATTAATATTTTAGAGTAATATCAAATTAAAGAAGGAAAATGGATAAACATAAAAAAGACAGAGTGAAAGATGCAGGACGTTTATGGCAGAATGCATGATCTTGGGAGGGGTGGGGAAAGGGCAATATGTCTAAACTGAACTGAAAAACGATGTCTGAAATACACAAAATATCAATAGAAGCATTATAAAAATATTATTCATTTGAAATAGTTACTACTAACTTCAAGACATCCTCAGATTCACTTCAGGTAACCAGAGGGAAATGCTAATTTGCAAGATATTTTGCTGTGAATATCATGTGAGAAAAATATCTTACACAT
Organism: Rhizomys pruinosus; assembly: GCA_009823505.1. Taxonomy (NCBI): domain Eukaryota; kingdom Metazoa; phylum Chordata; class Mammalia; order Rodentia; family Spalacidae; genus Rhizomys; species Rhizomys pruinosus. The sequence goes on from VZQC01003661.1 coordinate 415,929, forward strand.
TTTCTTATATGTAGTTTTTATTATATATTATTTCCATCAATATGGCTATATTAAGGCCTCAGATCATGCATTTAATCAAAGTTCTTTAAAAATAATTTTTATCCTAATATCTTTAAAGATCTCACAGACAATAAAAAATCTGTGAACATTGTCTAAGATAGTTAACTTTGGAAATATTATGGCAAAAACACATATTCCACTTTCTCATGGAATTCTTTTTCTCTGATGCATCTTGAGTTTCTATACTTGGCAAAACTGTTGTGAACAGAACATAGTTATATTTTTTAAAATAATTCTGATTGCTGTCCTGAATTAATTAGCAGCCCTGAGATCTGAGTAAATCTCTCAAAATACCTCCAAAGTATGATTATTCATTATTTTCAAGGACAATAATTAGGAATGAAATGATTTACAACATGATTTATGTTTTATATTGGGATTATTTTCAAGATACTTAATATATAGTATCTGATACTATGTAGTTGTAAAGGAACTGCTGTATCTATTAAAACTTTAAAAGGCTATATTAGCTTCAAGGATAAATGTATTTTGCTAGATATAAATTAAACATTGTGTGCTATTATGTTTGCACATTAATCACTAATTCACAGGTTGAATATAAAATTACATGCACATTGAGAGCTTTGTTCTCAGACATTTTTTTAATTTTATTTATTTCTGTATGTGTATGAATGTACTATCTGCATGCAAGTGTGTGCACCCGTGTCGTGCAATGCCGTGGAGGTCAGAAGAGGGTGTCGGATTCCCCTGGAACTGGAGTTCTCCTGGAATTGGAGTTTCAGACGGTTCTTGGCCACCATGTGGGTGCTGGGGATCGAACCCGGGTCCTCTGTAAGAGCAGTCGGCGCTCTTAACTGCTAGGCCATCTCTCCAGCCCCATGAACTCTTTATTTCTAATCAACAGAATTTGTTAACTTCATTTGTTTAAACATGTCATTAAATTATTTTTGATTCAAAGGCACAATTACTTTCTCTTCTTAATTTCTTACATCTCTGTAATCACCTCTGTATTTCCCATCATGCAGCTGCTACACATGTTTAAAAAACTATAAATGAGGGGCTGGAAAGATGGCTCAGCAGTTAAGAACACTAACTGTTTTTGCAGAGGAACTGGGTTTGATTCTCAGCACCCCCATGGTGGCTAAGAATCGTCTTTAAGCTGGGCATGTTGGCATGTTGGTGCATGCCTTTAATCCCAGCACTCATGAGGCAGAGGCAGGTAAATCTCTGTGAGTTCAAGGCCAGCCTGGTCTACAGAGTAGGTTCCAGTACAGAGTGAGTTCCAGGCTAGCTGAGGCTATAAGGAGACCCTGTCTAAAAACAAACACACAAACAAAAAACTATAAATAATAAATCTCCAGAGTATCCCCTGAACTCAAAATCTTTAGGAACCATCTTACATTGAAATTGTACTTTAGACTTCCAATGCTAGCTATTAATTACAAAATTAACATTAGATTATCCATCTTTTCCCAAATATTCTACCAGTGACATGAAATGGTTGACATTTCATGAAATATGTGCACATTATATGCACATTACATAAAATATTTCTCCCAAAATAGGCAAGGCATTCTACCAAAATTTTGAAAACTAATAAGCATAATGATTTTATTTAATGATTTAAATTTCAACTCAAATGACTCAAATGAAGTATTGAAATTCATTTATAAGGATAATGATTTTATTTAGTGATGTAAATTTCAATTCAAATCTCTCAAGTAAAGTATTGAAATGCTATCCTGGCTTTTAATCCCAATTGTGTCCTCAACCTTAGGTCTTCTGATACTTAAAAATTGTCTTCAATTCCATATGTATGAAAAGACGGTTGAAATTAGCTAATTCTTTATAAATAATCTCTGATTAAATATGTTTGAAGAATTAAAATCCTGCTGTAGGGGCTGGAGAGATAGCTGAGCAGATCCTTGCAAAGGACCTGGGTTTGGGTCCGGTCCCAGGACCCATATGAAGGCTAACAACCATCCAGAACTCCAGTTACAGGGGATCTGACAAACTCTTCTGAACTCTGTGGGCATTGCACGAGACAGGTCCAAATTACATACATGCAAATGGTATACTCATAGATGTAAACTTAAGAAAAATAAGATGTGGATCCAGGACATGGAGGCTGCACCCGTGCCACTGATGGCACCTCAGCTTCAGGTGCTGATCAGGAAGGAGTCTCTTCCCCTCTGTGGAGATGCAGATTGGGGACATGGAGTACCTCAGAGCAGATCAGGCGAGAGTGCACTGGTGGAGCCATTAGTGAAAGGTTCACTGCTTGACAAAGTTCCAGTGACCTGATGGTTGAAGTTTGCTCTCCAGCCGACCTTGGTTTTTAATAATTCCTTTTATCATATTAATTCTCCTTTTTCTGGCCTGCTTGACTTTCAGCTTTTTAGCAATTAGGATATCTGCTTCTATTTCAAGGAATGGAACTGACACTTTTGCCTTTTTTAGAAGTGAATCCTTTGTGAGAAATAATGACACCATGTACACAACTTAAAAAAAAATGAAACAGTGCTAATTAAGAATTCTATAGAAATTGTATCATGCACAGATTGCCCAAGTAAAGAAAGGAATTTTGATTTTATGGTCAGGTTTAAACAAACAAACAAACAAAAAGGATTGTAGGACAAATTAAAACCAAGTCTAATGAGGCCATGGATTCTAGTGATCTGACTCAAAGCTTGGCAGCCCTTAGAAAATCACCTTAGCATGAAATGTAAAGAGAGAAACTGAGGAAAACAATGACCAGAATAAAAAGAATATATGAATCAAAACCACATCAGCCACAAAATGGCTTACAGGTTGAGCAAACAAGGAACAAAAGTAAGAAAAATAAAGTTCTCTACTGTTAAAGCGCACTTTTTACACTATCTAGTGTTAGGGTTCGAGAATCCACACCAGACACACCGAAGGATGGAAAACCGAGACTTTATTTCGGGGGAAAAAAGTAAACCAGCATGCTGGGGTGGGAGGGAAAAGGCTCCAACCCCGATATCTTGGCTCACAGGCCTTTTATACAGGGTCTATGGGAATTTTAGTGGGGTTTGGGTAACTTCTAGCCCGATTGGATAATAATAGGCTTACACGGATTAGGCAGGTTTCAGTAATTGCTTAAAATGGCGGCTATACTCAAAATGGAGTCAGTGTGGGCCTCTCTTACACTAGCACTTATAATACTGCAAGGCATAAAGAATAAAGTCCTTAGAGTTAAAAGTTAATATTAACTTCACTTTGTTGCAAAATTGCTAAATTGCTTAGCAGAGTGGCTGTACTATTGTTGTTTTACTTTTTTGAACTCTCAACTAAATGGTTGTATCATTATTGATTGTTTTACTATTTTTTTATTTCTGAAAAATATTTACTGGGCACCTGTGCTATATTTTTTTCATTATTAGCTTAAGCTTGCATGACTTGTATTACTCTTAGGGTGTGCTGGATAGCTTTAGTGTCAACTTGACACATCTGGGTTGAGGGAGCCTCAATTGGGGAATTGGCTCCATTGTATTGGCCTATGACCATATCTGTGGAGTATTGTCTTGATGGTCAAGCAGTGTGGGAGGGCTCAGCCCACAATGAGTGGTGCCACCCTGGGCAGGTTGTTGTATATGGTATAAGAGGGCAGGCTGGGCATGGGCCAGAGGAGCAAGCCAGTGAACAGCATTCCTTCATGGCCTGTGCTTCAGCTCCTGCCTCCAGGTTCCTGCCCTGAGTTCCTGCTTTGGGTTCCCTGCAGTGATGAACTGTGACTCAGCAGATGTAAGCTGAATAAACCCTTTCCTCCCTAAGTTGGTGTCAGAGTGTTTTGTCACAGCAATGGAAGACAAACTAGAACATAGGGTATATAAAAATAAACATTGGGATCTGAGATGTTTATGAAACTAAGAGAGAGAAAAACGAAAATAAAGAGAAGCAGAGAAGAAAAAAATCAACAGAAGAAATTTATGCCCTAAGTGCCTATATTAAGAAAACAGAAAGAGCACAAATAAACATAACCCTGCAATTGAAAACATGCGAGAGGAAACAACAAATGAACCCTAAACCTGAAAGACAGGAAAAAAAATAAGAAAAATCAGAGTGGAAATCAATGAAATAGAAATAAAGAAACCAATGCAAAAATCAATAAGTCCAATGTTGCAAGTTACATAAGTAATGCGAGTTTAGAATAAGCATGAGCTTGGCTCAAGTACCTGGATAAGTGATTATGCTTCTTTTTTATTTATTTGTTTTTTTACACAATGTAAGAGCACAGTTGTTTTCAGATCACATTGATGTTACTCAGTTTGCCATACCATTAGGTAATTGGTGCTAACATCCACAGATGAGGGATACCATTCCTCTTTTGTTTTTCTGGGACTGTGATACTTCAGTCAGCATGATATCTTCTAGCTCCAGCCATTTACCTTCAAAATTCATGATGTCATCTTTCTTTACTGCATAGAACTCCATTGTGTAGATGTACCACGTTTTCTCTATCCACTCTTCATTTGAGGGGCACTTGGGTTGGTTCCAGCTCCCTGCTATTGTGAAGAGAACTGCAATAAGCATAGCTGTTCATGTATCTCTGTGGTAAGATGAGACCTGTGGGTACATACCCAGGAGTGGCATGGCTGGGTCAGGTAACAAGTTAATTCCAAGTCTTCCAACAATTCTCCACACTGATTTCCATAGTGGCTATATGAGTTTACATTCCCACCAGCATTGGATAAGTGTTCCTCTTTCCCCACGACCTCTCCAGCACTTGATATTATTTGTTTTCTTGATCCTAGCCAGTCTTATTGGAGTAAGATTATATCTTAAAGTGGTTTGGATTTGCATTTCCTTAATGATTAATGATGGTGAATACTTCTTAAGATATTTATCAGCCATCTCTAATTCCTTGCATGTGAAGTCTCTGTTCAGCTCTTTACTCCATCTATTGAGTGGGTTACTCGTTTTCTTTCTTCTTTATTTTTTGAGTAGTTTATATATTCTGGAAATCAATGCTTTGTCAGATGTTTCTGCAGTGAAGACTTCCTCCCACTCTGGGTTTTCTCTTCACTTCCCTGTTTCTTTTGATGTACAGAAGCTTTTGAGTTTAATGAGGTCCAATTTGTCAATTGTTGACCTTAATTCTTGTGCAGCTGCTGTCTGATTTAGGAAGTCTTTTCCTATGCCTATGTCTTGTAGTCTGATGCCAACTTTTTTCTTCTATCACCTTCAGAGTTTGGAGTTTCACGTTGAGGCCTTTAATCCATCTGGAGTTGACTTTTGTACAGGGCGAGAGGTAGGAGTTTAATTTCATTCATCTACAAGTGGTGATCCAGTTTTGCCAACACCACTTGCTGAAGATGCTGTCTTTTCTCCATTGTGTCTTCTTGGCCCCCTTGTCAAATATGAGATGGCTGAAATTGTATGTGCTCAAGTTTGGATCTTCAGTTTTGTTCCATTGGTCAACAGGTCTGTTTTTGTGCCAGTACCAGGCTGTTTTTATGACTATAGCCCTGTAGTATAGTTTAAAATCTGGTATAGAGATCCCTCCTGTGTAGCTCTTTTCACTCAGGATTGATTTGGCTATTCGGGGTCTTTTGTTTTTCCAAATGAATTTAAGAACTTTTGTTTCCAAGCCTGTGAAGAAACTCTTGGGGATTTTGATTGGGATTGCATTAAATCTATACAAGAGTTTTGGTAAAATGGACATTTTTACAATGTTAATTTTCCCAATCCATGAGCATGGGAGGTTTTTCCATCTTCTGAGGTCTTCTTCAATTTCTTTCTTTAAGGGTTTAAAATTTTTGTTGTAGAGGTCTTTGGTGTCTTTGGTTAGGTTTGTTCCTAGGTATCTTATTGTTTTTGAGGCTATTGTGAGTGGGAAGGTCTCTTTGAATTCTTTCTCCAGTTGCTTGTTCTTGGTGTAAAGAAAGGCCATTGATTTTCTAAGGTTAATTTTGTATCCTGCCACTTTGCTGAAGCTGTTAATCGTTTCTAGGAGTTTTCTGGTGGAGTTTTTAGCATCACTTAAGTAAACAATCATATCATCAGCAAAAAGGGATAACTTGACTTCCTCTTTTCCAATTAGTACTCCTTTAATTTCCTTTTCTTGCCTTATTGCCCTAGCAAGTGTTTCAAACACTACATTGAAGAGGAGTGGTGACAGGGGGCAGCCTTGCTGAGTTCCTACCTTTTAAGGAAATGCTTCTGTCGTTTCCCCATTTAGAATGATATTGTCTGTGGTTCTCCTGTGTATGGCTTTGATTACATTTAGGAATCATCCATCCAATCCAATTCCCTCTAGGACTTTAAGCATGAAGGGATGCTGGATTTTGACAAAGGTTTTTTCCGCATCAATTGAGATGATACTGTGGTTTTTGTCTTTCAGTCCATTTATATGCTTGATGATATTTCTTGATTTTTCATATGTTGAATCATCCCTGCATCTCTGGTATGAATCCAACTTGGCCATAATCGATGATCTTCTTGATGTGAGTCTGTATGTGATTTGCCAGTATCCTGTTTAGAATTTTGGTATCTGTGTTCATTAATGAGATGGTTCTGTAGTTCTCTTTTTTGGTTGTATCTTTGCCTGGTTATTGTAATAGAGTGATGCTGGCTTCATAGAAGGAATTTGGGGAGAATTCCCTCCGTTTGTATCCTTCTAAACAATTTGAGTAATAATAGTTGTAAGTCCTTTGAAATGTTTTATAGAATTCTGCCATGAAACCGTCTGGGCCTGGGCTTTTTTTAGTTGGCAGCTTTCTTATTACATCTTCAATTTCTTCATATTTTATGGGTCTGTTTAAGCTGTTGATCTCTTCTTGGTTGAGCTTTGGGATTCATCCATTTCTTCTAGGTTTTCAAACTTAGTAGAGTAAAGGTTTTTTGAAGTATTTCCATATGATTTTCTGGATCTTTTCATTATCTGTTGTGATATTTCCCCTTTTCATCACAGATTGTATTGATTTGGAATTGTTCCTTCTTTCTTTTCGTTAAGTGGGCTAGAGGTCTGTCTATCTGTTTATTCTTTCAAAGAACCGACTTTTGGATTCATTGATTTTTTTTTGTATTGTTTTCTTTGTTTCTATTTCATTGCTTTCTGCCCTTATTTTTGTTATTTCTTCCTGTCTGTTGCGTTTAGGGTTCATCTGTTTTTGTCTCTAAAGTGTTATATCGATCACTTGTGCTCTTTCTCTTTTTCTTTTTTTTTTTCATTTTTTAACACTAAGTAATAATTTATGAGTACAAGCATCCTTCAGGTAACACCAATTTGCAAGCAGTTGTGCCCAAACCCACACAGCCCAAGGGTCCCACCATTCAGCTGGGGGGAGGGGCTTGTATGTACAATCAAGTTGATCAAATATGTGTCCAGTCTATATTGCTGTGTTTCACCATTCACCCCAATCGCAGCCCTTACATTCTACCATGCCCCCTCTTCCGCAGATTGTTCCCTAGGCTTAGAAAAGGGGCACAAGTGGATGAGAGGCAAAACAGTCTACTTTCTCTGGAGCTGTCGTTTTGGACTCTGGTCAATTCTGGCTGTTTCCTTTCATGGGCTGTTTTTCTAATGTATGCACCCAGGGCTATAAACTTACCTCTTAGGACTGCTTTATAGTATCCCATTGGTTTTTTTGTGTTGTATTATCATTGTCATTCAGTTGCAGGAATGCTTCTATTTCTTTCTTTATCTGTTCCTTGACCTATTCATAATTTAACTCACAGAGACCCATCTGCCCCTGTCTCCCAAGTGCTCTGACTAAAGACGTGTGCCACCACTCCAATCTAGTTCTTTTATAGCCAATTTTAAGAAAAAGATAAAAGATATTTTATATCATGTAATTATACATCTTGTGCTTATGTTACCTCTTCAGAGTATGAGAAAACAAGGTTTCCCAGAAAGTTGCACAATTACAGTAATAAATACATACATAAAAATAGATGTATCAGCTAAGCCATTAAAATTTTTAAAGGTATATACTATAAGCACTTTCTAAATATCTGTTTTATAAGTGGCTAAATTATAGTAAAATCCTGAACTTAGCAAGAAATTTAATAAATTTTCTTTTCTTTCTATGTCCTTTAGGAAAATATAAATAATTTTAGTAGCAGTTACTCTTGCTTTTTTAGCTTAGCAATCAAGTAAGAAACAGAAAAAAGAAAATACTCTGGTAAGTATTTGCCAAATTGACTCCACAAGATCTACCATGCTCTGAGAGTACTTTCCTATGTCCTTCAGTGGCATTATACAATGAAACATTGTTTTCTGGACACACAGGGCATGCATGATTTCACAGTGATTGTGACAACATACACAAGACCTGCCTAAACTCAAGCCAGACAAAACTCCAGCAAGGAAGAGAGAGGTAGACACAAAGCAGCACACTTATCTTAGGAATTTTTAAGGCATAGAGTCATTTTTGGTTTTGTTTTTAATGCTGTGACAGTGGGTGGGTTAACCATGCTTCATGAAATGAACTCGCAGCCAAAAGTAGGTGGGAAACACAAGTTGGACTGGATAAGCTTTAAACAGTAGAAGACATGGAACTGGTTGGGAACAGATCATAAATTTGATATCCTAGCCATTGGGGGAGGAGTAAATATGATCAAGATATATTGTGTGAAATTCTCAGAGTAAATAAAAATATTTAAACATTTATGGTATCTTATGAAAAGTGATTTGGCAAGAAACTATTTCATAGACATAGCCCAATTACTGATAAAACCGTTCATTTTAATCAAGGAAATCCAAGTCCAACAGAGAGATCATTAAAATAAATTGAATATATGGACCATTTTTTGAATCTGTCATTTGATTCTGTATATATAATGAAGGTCAACTATGAAGTAGACAAGTGTAAACCAAATATTTATAAGTAAACATTAGAGAAATAAAATGTTTTTATCCTGGCTTTCCTTTTATTTTAATATTTATCAATATTTACTTAGCAACTACAGGATTTGTTTTTACTGTTGGTTTCCATGGAGACAACAAGGCTCATAGGTCATGGCTCCACAAAGCATTTCCTCAGGTAATTACTCAATTTTCATAGCTCTCAAGCTGTTACTAGTGAATGGTTGGGTTATCTCCCCTCAGTCTCTCTATCATGGATATATTTTAACTCATCCATTGCAAAATGACCTTAGAGAAGCTTACGAAATTGGATGCTATTGAAATGTCTATGCACCGTATGATGTGGGCGAAATAAAACATGGGGAATTTCTTTACAGAATTTCAGACAGACATTTCCTTAACATAATTTTATATGGAAATAAAATAATAGCTTTAATGTTGTTCTGCACTTATTGTTTATTGCAGTTACCTGAAGAAACTGATGTTATTCTGTTAACTCTGGGTTATACAAAACACTCACAGATTTCTATTAGTAGGGAACACTAGATTATGAGCCTGCCTTCTAAGACACTGGTCAGACCTCTCAGCATAAAATATCAGGCCACATGTCCTTGCAAATCTCTCTTCAGGAAGACTTAAGCAGTAGTACTATGGTGTGGCATAGTTCCTAATTCTTGTTCCCATCCTGTAGCTGACTGCACCATGGTCTTTTTCACATTGGACCTATCAAACTAAATCACATAGTGCAAAACTTACCACCATGCCATGATAAGGATATAAGGTCAGCTATTCTCATTTTTTCACAGAATTTCCTTTAAAGCTTTCCTCTGGGTCTTCTCTCTCCCTCATGTTCTTGTTCAAGAATATGATGCTAAACCTGGTATGGCGGCATATTCCTTTAATGCCAGCACATTGGAGGAAAAGGCAGGAGGAGCTCTGTGAAATGGATGCCAGCTTCCTCTCCATACCAAGTCCAGGCCAACTGAGGCTACAAGAAGACCCTGTCTCAAAAAAGACGAACAAAGAAAAAGAAAGAGAATTTGATGAGAAGGAGAATTCTCAATGTAGATGAACATGGATGGAGTGAACTGTTGTAGTGACTATGCCATGAGAAGTGTCTAATCTTAGGCATATTCCTCCTAAGCACAAATGCATCTTTACATTGACTATCTAGATGATATTTGGTTGGGCAAGCTATATTACTCCATATAAAGATTATATGCACAATATTATGATATTGTTCTTTAAATTTAATGCTATAAATTTTATCATTAAATAAAATTTATGAATTAAAAAAAGAAAGTTTTGAAATTACAATGAATGTGAGAATTAAATTATATCTTTAGTATAATACTATCTATTTATAGAATATTATATATTCTATATAATTATATTTTAAAAGATATGATTCTATATCAGAAAGTAAAACATTTACTTTTATTTGTTAGATTTGTTTTTTTTAAATTTTATTTATTTTTTTTATGTGTATGATTATTGTCTGCATGTAGGCAGGAACAGTGCATCGTGCACATGTGTTCCAAGGAGGTCAGAAGAGGAGTGTCGCGATTCCCTGAGAACTAGAGTTCACAGTTCTCCTGGAATTGGAGTTACAGAGGGTTTCTCAAGGCTGCCATGTGGGTGCTTGGGATCAAACTCGGGTTCCTCCACAAGAGCAGTCGTGTCTCTTAACTGCACTAGACCTTTCCTCCAGCCTAGATTTGTTTTTAAAAGTCAAGCCAGCATGTTGAGAATACCGCCAAATTAGAGTGCTTTGCCTAGTTTTTGTTATCTTAGGGGAAACATGTCCATTTAAAAAATGTCAATAGGTGGGGCGTCGGAGATGCCTAGATGGTTAAGAAGCACCTACCTGGCTTACTTAGGCAGAGAGACACCGGGGTCTAAAATCCACTACGCGCCTGAAGAACCGTCTTTCAAGCTCCGAGTGTCAGGCGGTGAATCAATCCACTCTATTCTACATCCGCAGGCACTTGCACTAAGGGGTGCACAACCCTACAGTTAGCAGACAGTACATTCATACACATAAATAAATTAAAATAAATAAATTAAATAAACAATATTAAATAAATAAATATTTTTTTTTAAATGGCTCAATCATGGTACTGAGAGAAGTGGCTCAGCGTAAGAGAAAGAGCTTCGTGCAAAACCTACAGACATGAGTTCAATCACTGGAAAATCCATGGTGGAAACAACTGATTATAGCAAACTGTCCTATCACCTGCATCTATGTGCCATGTCTAAATAAATGTAACAATAACTATAAAAATGTCATTCAAGGGATAGAGAGCTGGCTCAGTGGTTGAAAGCACTGACTGATTTTGCAAAGGACACAGATTTGATTCCCAGCACCCACATAATAGATAACAACCATCCATAACTCCATTTCCAGGGTATTTTTTGTTCTCTTCTTAGTTTTTGGGCTCAGCATGGGTGCACTTACATGTATGCAGGCAATATATTCAAACGCAAAATAAAAATAATAAGCAATTTTTTAAAAGTCATTCAAATTTGGTTCTACATTTTCTCTCCAATATTATATTAAAAATAAACAAAATATAAACTTCAAAAGTAAATCCTCACATTTACAGACAGATGATTTCAACATAAATGCCAAGTGTATATATTGGAACAAGGACAGAAGGTGGTAAAACAGTATATGAAAATGTAACAGAAGAAAAAAACACATCTCAAAGCAACACATCATAATCCACTGATATATACTCTTCTTTGTTTTTATAGAGTAAACAAAAGTAAAATTGAAAGACAAAAACATTGGGCTGGAGAGATGGCTCAGCAGTTAAGAGCACCGACTGCTCTTGCAGAAGACCCGGGTCTCGATTCCCAGCACACATTGGCAGCTAAGGAACTGTTCTTTAACTCCAGTTCCAGGGGAATCCGCGCCTCTTCTGAACCTTCGCGGCATTGCATGACATGGGTGCACCCAACCTACATGCAGACAGTGCACTCATACACAAAAAATAATAAATTAATTATTAATGTAAAAATAAAGGAAATTATGATCATAGTACGTATCTTAATTAAAACAGCATTATTTTTTCTTGCTCATACTAATTATTTATTTTTTAAACATTTAAATTTTATTTTATTTTTATTTTATTGATTTTATTTATTTTATGTGTATGAATGTACTGTCTGCATCGCAGGTTTGTGCACCCGTGTCGTGCAATACTGCAGAGGTAGAGGAAGGGCTCGGATTCCCCGTGAACTGGATTAAAGACGGTTTCACGGACAGCCATGTGGGTGCTGGGGATCAAACCCGGACTTCTCTGCAGAGACAGTCGGTGCTCTTAACCGCTAGGGCATCTCTCCAGCCCCGCTCATACCTAATTATTAAACATAAGTTATAATTGGTGAATCAGCACAAAACATCAAAAGGCATCTTAATAGAATTAATTGTTCTCTCCACAAGTCAACAGACTGTCCAGACTGTCCAACTTCAACGTCTGTGACCCTACCAAGAGAAACTCACCTACTTTTATTTACATTTTTTATAATTTTTTATTTCATTTATTTTATTTCTTGTGTGTATGAATGTCTGTTTGCATGTATTGGTTGTGCACCATGTATGCAATGCTGCTGAGTCAGAAGAGGTTGTCGGATTCCCTGGAACTGGAGCCAAAGACGTGTTCTCAGCCACCAGTGGGTGCTGGGGATGAACCCGGTCCTCTTCAAGAGCAGTCGGCGCTCTTAACCTACTTTTGAATTAAATGTAACCTTTCCAATTATTAATTATTTATGTAACAATCTCCTTTCTGAATGACCAATGCAATGAAACTCACAATCCTTGGATTTCCTGACAAGGAGCAAGTACAAAAGAGGGGCAGAAGTAATAAAATCCTCTTGGCTGAATTGGTTTTACGGACTTTCTATTACAGGTATTTTAAGTACAGCACAAAAAAAAAAATGTCATATGTTCTCAGCATTAGAAATTTCTAATCAAGTAAGGTGTTTCACATAAAACTTATGGGGATGATGGTTTCTGAAACTTAACTTATAGGCTTTATACATATTACAAATTAAATTAAAACTAAATGAATGTAATGTTTAAATTTTCAAAGAAACATACCTCATTTTTAATATTTGAATTGATGTTTGTGATTTTTTTCATTCAATGTAATTTGATTACGTTTACATCCCCTCTTCTATCTGCTTCTTCTCATATTGCCCACACCCAATTTAAAGTACTTTATTATACATAGAATAAAACTATAGAGTCTGATTTGTGTCCCAAAATGTCCTTCAGTTTGGGTTCAACAACTGAAGCCTGGTTGACCCACTTGAAAGACATTGTTGACACTTGAAAGATACTGTATCTCCTTCTTCAAGTAAACATATGTTGTCAAATTTTACTAATATTGCACTGGAGATTTTTATGTACATCTCCAAGTCTATGCTATGATTTTGTCTGGTTAGGGCTTGCATTGGATTTATGCAGGATTTCACCATGGCTCTGACTCCATATTAGTAACTAACCAGCTGCCATCAAAGCAGTTTTCTTTTGATCATTCACCACCTCCGGCTCTTACACTCTTTAAGCTTTCTTTCAATGAGCTTTGGGAGGAAACAGTTTGTTACAGGTGTCCTATTCAGGGTTATGCACTCTGAAGCCTCTTTTCTGAATATTGGCTAGTTGTAAGTTTCTGTGTTAACCACTATCTGCTTCATAAGGAAAATTCTTTGGTGAGAATTGAGAATGCATTAATCTATGGTTATAACAAGTCATTTAGAGTCAATTCAATGCAATAAACATTTAGTAGAAAGCAGTGTTAGGCTCTCCCCTAGGTCCTGTGAACAGTCCAGCTTCAGGTTCCTTAGCCTGATATCAATCTCAGGTATGAGCTTAATCTTATGAAGTGAACCTTAAATCCAATCAGAGAATTGTTGGATGCTCCTATAATATTCATGTCACTACTGCACCTGTGGGGATATCTTGTCAGCACAGATGTAATTCAAATTATTCGCAGCTGGGTAAGATGAATGATTACTTTTCTTTCCAGTAGCAAGCATAGAACTTCCAGTACTATGAATGTTGTCCAGGCTCTGAAGTCAATACCAGATTGATTTCTGCTTGTTTGTTCTCCAGCTTCAGTCTGTAATGTCTTCAGTAACAGGGTTTTCCAACAAGTTCTTGTGGTTACCCAAGAACAGAAGCAATAGCCACTACGATTTGAGGGTCTATGTGACTAGTGATCAACAGCTTATAAATATGGAATAATTCCTGGTATTGTGGAGGGTTTTGTTTTTGATGTTATTCTGTGATGTCTAGAAGGAGAAGCCCCCAGTTGTAGAGTAACTCATTCAATATCTTTTTATAATGTACATATATATTATATACGTGTGTGTGCATATGCGTGTGTGTGTGTGTGTGTATGTACTTTAAGAAAGTTTGATAGTGATAGGTTTCCATGTGAGGTTTTTCTAAAGATATTTATTTTTTTCTTATCCCCACATATTCCTTGCTCTTCCTGTCCTACCTTTCCCCACTCCATTTAGCACGTCCTACCCTAATGCTCCTCTTTCCTGGTTCATATCATAGCATTTTACCATTCCTTCTAGGAAATCTTCCTCTACCTACCCATGGCTTACTATTAGTTTCATGATTTTCCTAATTTTTTTAACTTAAAAGTATCTATCTAGGGGCTGGAGAGATGGCCTAGCGGTTAAGAGCGCCGACCGCTCTTGCAGAGGACCCGGGTTCGATCCCCGGCACCCACATGGCAGCCGTGAACCGTCTGAACCTCCAATTCCAGGAGAACTCCAGTTCCAGGGGAATCCGACACCCTCTTCTGACCTCCACGGCATTGCACGACACGGGTGCACAAACTTGCATGCAGACAGTACATTCATACACATACAGAAATAAATAAAATTTAAAAATAAAAAAAGTATCTATCTAGGATTTCAAAGCTTCATTTATCTTAAGAGAGACAATGTGATTTTTTTTTCTTTCTTGGTCTCAGGTAACTCATTCAGAGTAATTGTTTATTTTTCAATCCATTTACCTACATTGCCCATTCATTAGTTGTTGGACATGGGGTTGTCCAATCTCTGGCTATGATGAAAATATAAGCAATGATCATGGATGAACAGGTATTTCTGTAGTAGGGTATACAGTCTTTTGGGTATTTTCCAAAGACTGGGATAGGAATGTCGCATGATAAGTAACTTTGAAGTTTTGATGAATCTCCACATTGATTATGATAGTAACTACACCAGTTTGCCACCAGAAGTAGATAAGAGTTGTGCTTTCTCTATCTCTTCATCAGCATTCATCACTGTTTGAGCTTTTTTTATCTTAGCTATTCTGACTGTTAAGATAAACTCTCCATTTCCCTGGTAACTGAAAATGTTGAATATTGCATATTTCTCAGCCATTTGTGTTTCATCTTTCCAGAACTCCCTGTTCAGCTCCTTGTTCCACAGTTTTTTAATTGATGTTTAGTGTTTTTTTTTTTTTTTAGTTCTTTGTATATTCAAGATACTAACCCTCTGTCAGAGGTATAGGATATAAATATTTTTTTTCCAGTTTTGTAGGTTACCATTTCATTTGAATGATGGTGTCTTTTGATGTACTAAAGCTTTTTGGTTCATATAGTTCCATTTTTCAATTCTTGGCCTTAATGTCTATTTTATAGGAAATATATATTTTAAATCTATATTATATAAATATATATTTCCTATATATAGAGAAATATACATTTAAAAATATATATTATATATATCAAAGTTTCTTAAAGTACATACATATATAACCATTATAAAAAAAGATTAAATGAGTTACTCTCTGCATATGATATTTCATATGCCTATGATACTTTAGTCAGTAAGCCATTTCCTGTACTTATAAGTTTCAATGTATTCTTTACTTTATCTTCTTGATTCAGAGTACTGGATCCTATGTTGTGGCCCTCATTCCATTTTCAGTAGAGTTTTGTTCATAGTGAGAGAGAAATCTAGTTTCATTCATCTATATGCCACTGTACAGTTTTACCAGTGCCATTTGTTGAACAAGCTGAATTTTCACCAGTAAATATTTTTGGCTCCTTTGTCAAAAATCAGGTGGTTGTAAATGTGTGGATTTAAAGCTGGGTACTCAATTCTAATCTCCTGCTCAATGTGTCATTTTTATGTCAGTGCCATGCTATTTTTATGATTATATCTCTGTAATATAATTTGAGATAAGGAATGGTAAACCTCCAGTATTTCTTTTACTGTTCTGGATTATTGGCTATCTTGGGCTTATTGTATTGCAATGTGAAATTTGAGATAATTTTGTTTCAATTTCTGTGAAGAATCATGTTGAAATTTTACTTGGAATTGCATTATATTTGCTGATTGCTTTTTGTATACTGACCATTTTCACAATAATAATCCTACTTATCCATAACCTTGGGAGGTTTTTCCATCTTCTTGTATCTTCTTTGAATTCTTTCTTCAATGTCTTAAAGATTTCATTATACAAGTCCCTCATTTCCTTGTTTACATTTAGTACAATTCATTTTATGAATTTGAGAGTTATAAATAGATCAAGATATATTTCATGAAATGCACACAAATTCAATGAAAAGAATACATTTGAAGTTGTTATTCAAAATTAGTAAATTATTGCACATTTAATAAAACACATACAATGAAGTTTGTATGTTTAAAAGTTTTATAAATTTAATTATCAAGTAATCAATCACACAGAATAATAGATTTGAAATTATTTAAATTCTGTTGTTCCAGCTTTATAAGTCTATAAACTTTTGTTGCTTTGAAATGTTAGAAATATATAATATCATATATCCATAGATGAACATGGGAACAAGTTATTCTACATTTTTCACATGAACTATACTCAGAAAATATCTAATCACTTTTCTAAACAAAAGTGTGTAGCTGAGTCTCTTTACAGAGGAATTGACTGTAGAATTTGGAGTTCACTAAATGAACTTCCATGTGAAACAATATTTATTAAGAGTTATTTTTTTAAAAAGATCATGTGGTTTTTATCCTTTAGTCTATGTGGTGAATTACATTTATTGATTTATGTATGTTAAGCCATCCTTGCATCTCTGGGATAAAACCAACTTAATCATGGTTAATAACCTTTTGGATATGTGCTTGAAATTGTTTTCCAAGTATTTTGTGAATAATTTTTTCATCTATGTTCATCAGAGAGATTGACCTATAAATTTATTTTTTATGTATAGTCTTTGTCTCATTTTTGTATTAGAGTAATATTGGCTTCATAAAAGTTTGGGGGAATATTCCTTCATTTTCTCTTTTATGGGATATATGAGGAGTATCAATATTAGTTGTTCACTGAAATTATTTATATGATTTTGATTTAACTTTTTTATGCTGTCCACGACTAGAAAATAAGCCAATTATTTTAGATTTTCATTCTCATTTATTTTTGATAGAGTTTATCTAGAGCCAGTCTGTCTGGAAGTCACTATGTGGACCAGGCTGGCCTTGATTTCATAGAGATATGCTTCTCCCTCCCTAAGTCTGCAATTAAAGGTGCACACTTCCACGTTTGGATTTTAGGTTTTCTAGTTTAGTGGAATATAGATTTTTTAAGTATTGTCATGTTTTCTTAATTTTTTTATTATTATTTTTTATGTGTATGCGTCTACTGTCTGCATGTAGGTTGCTGCACCCGTTTCGTGGAGTGGAGAAGAGGGTGTTGGATTCCCCTGGAACTGGAGTTAAAGACAGTTCTCAGCTGCCATGTGGGTGCTGAGAATCAAACCCGGGTCCTCTGCAAGAGCAGTTGGCACTCTTAAACACTGAGCCATCTCTTCAGACCCCTCCCCTTATGTTTTATTTTTTATTTCCTTTTGGTCTGTTGTAGTATTTCTATTTCCTATCTAAGTTTATTCATTAGTGTCTGCTCTCTTTCTTTTGGTTAATTTGTCTAAACATTCTTAAATCTTGTTAGTCCTCTCAAAGAAACAACTCTTCATTTCACTAATTCATTGAATGTTTTTTCTTCATTTCTATTTCATTAATTTTAGCTTCAACTTTATCTCTTCCCATCTATTTTCTTTAGGTATTGTTTGTTCTTGGTCTTCCTAGGTTTTAGGTACATTAACTTTTTAGTTTTATGTATTGATTTTATATTTCTAATTTTCTAGTGTAGAAATTTAGTGATATAAAATTTTCACCTAAGAATGTTTTATTTGAATACCAAATATTTTGATATGTTTTTTTTCCATTGCTTTTAATCCTAAGATTATTCATTTCTCTTGATTTCTCCCAAGATCCAATTTTCGTGAAGTTATGTGGTTTTAGTTTCCATGAATTTCTTTATTTTCTTTCATTTTAAATTTGTTGGTAATTAGTTTTTTTTTTTCTTTGTGGTCAGACAGAATACAGACAATATTTCAGTTGCCATAGCATTTTACACCCTTGTTTATGTCTTAATATGTGGTTGATTTTTGAGAATGTTTCATAGGGTGCTGAGAAGAAAAAGCATTGTTTACTATTTGAGTGGAATGTTATATAGATGCCTATAAAGAACATTTGATTTATGGTGACATTTAACTCCCGGGCTTCTCTCTTTAAATTGTCTGTTTGTCCTGTCTATTAGTGACACAGTACTGAAAGAATCCACTAACACTGTGTTGGGAGCGAATCTGTTGTTCTAGTGCTAACAAAGTTTGTTTTAAAATTAAAATGCTCCTCTGTGAGGTACATTTATGTTTAGGATTATAATTTCTTCTTGGTGGAATTTTCCATTAGTGATCTCGGTCTCTACAGACTATTTTGTCCAATATTAGAATAGTTATGCCTGCTATTTTTCTTAGTTCCATGTGCTTGGAATATCATTTTTTTTACCCTAAAATGGTGTCAATCATTGATGTTAAGATGAATTTTAGAGGCAGCAACTTAAGGGATCCTGTTTCTTTCTGTTTGTTTTGGTATTGGTTTTGGTTTTTTGTTTGTTTGTTATTTTGTTGTTTTAATTGACTTTTTGGAATTTTAATACAATATAATTTGATGGTGTATAGGTCTGCTCTCCTATCGCTAAATCTCCTTATGGTCCTCACTCTATTTAATGTTCTGGTCCTCCAGTAGCCATCTGTTGCCAGTTTCTTTTTTTTTATTACATATATATATATATATATATATATATATATATATATATATATACATATATATTTGTATAAAAGAGATCAGGGCAAGTATATATCATATATTGGAATGATTGGGAGGAATTAAAACATGTTTAAATGCATTCTGGAAAAGCATAGACACAAGTACAAGTACTCGCAACAATAGGCCCATGCTTCTGAAGCCTTAACACACATCGGAAAGAGCCGAGGATTTGCTCACAATGGTTCAGCATGTCCTCATGTGACCAGAAATTACTAACTCTCACATATGTGATACTGTGGCTGTTTATTCATGCAGCACACTTTCAACAGCAAAATAGTATCTCTTGGGGAAGCATCAATGAATTCCTTGCTCTTTCTTCATGGAAAAGAATTGGTTGCCATCTCTAATGAGAAAGTTCTCACATTTAGCAAACAACTAGATACTGGATTAGAACGTTTCCAAATTGGGTTTTGGACTCTCCTGTGTCACTTGGTGAGGTAGTTTGCAGCTGAATGCTTTATCTTATTTCCTTGATCAAAACGACTGTACAATCTCTCCAAGTCTGGGTAATAACATGCAACATACCATCAGTCATTTAAATTGCAAAAGACATGATTGAAGAATGGAATTCCCTCTACACAGATAGAGAGAAAGAAGCAAAGGGAAGTTTTTGATTGGAACGTAGTCAGGGTGGATTTGGGTCAAGAAGTGACCACCCTCTATTTCTCAGTTGGCTCTAAAAGATTGGAATGTGCAGAGGAGGAGATGTAATAACATGGTCTGTAACTGCCCTGACTGATTGAGGCACGGTGATCAGAGGACCACATTTTGCACCCTGTGGATTTTTGCTCCCAATGTGGGAGGTGTCCAGAAAATCCAAGTCCAAGTCCTAGCTTGTTATAGCAGATGAAAGTGGAATAAAGTTTACAGATTTTCCTAGTAGGTCTTTTCAAAGACCCACTGAGAAAATGATATAAGGGAATTGCATGAGGTTCTGTCAAGAGCCAGAGAAAACTTCCATCAGTGCAGGCAACCCATGAATGAACACAGTCGAAGAACTCTCAAGTAAAGTGCCAATTTTCATCTTCTTATCAATGGCCTTGACATGAGTATTCATGAAGGAAAATATAAGAGCTGTTGAAACCCAGAAAGCTACAAGGGCAGCTATGTCCTTTGTCAAAGTTGCCCAGAGTTCCACACCAGAAAAATGTCTCTATTTTAGAAGGTAGACTAAAAATTTTAGAAATTGGAATAGGAAAGTAGGAATCTTATACTATAGTACACAAAGCAATTTTATTAAAAAGATGGCCTTAAAATAGTTTTATGAGAATGAAAAAAATGTGTCAATACGGTAAATGGTAAATAATGAATAGTCATGTCACATTGAACAATGGACTAATAGGCACCATTAAAAATCATTGTTCAACTAGATGGACATTATTTATCTTTCTTCTCTATCTCTGTATAACCCTCAAATAATATCTACTGTATAAAATCAGAGAGAATCATATTAGTCCAAAACCCTAATGAGAAACTACACGTGCACTATCTCTACGTGAGTCCATATGTATAGCTGAAAGCTACATAACAAAAACAGTGACAGAAAGGAGAAACCTTTCTTCAACTTGTTGGCCACAGCAGTCTAAGAGACTCCCCAAATTATACAGGCTATTGTCACAGCCCTTGATTGTCTCCCAGAACTTGAAGGTAAGGCCCTATTGCTGAAGACAGGACATATTTTGGAGCAATGGAGCTGGAATTTACCTGGAAACCACATAGTTTTGGACAACACTATGCAAGCTGCTAAGGAAGAACAGCAATCAATGGTCCAACTCCAGTTTCAAGGCCCAATAACCACATCAATGATTGGCACAGCAAATGATATTGGTGCAATAGTGGCACTTTTATCTTGAAAGTAAAGAAAAAAAAAAAAAAAACAGGTACCTAATTGGACTTAAAGCTCACTCAATGTAGAAAACTCATGTGTAGTAGTGTAAACATAGCCAAACATGTGTGGATGGAGAGATCATATGTCTTACAAAAATGCTAAGTCTGTCAAAACCCTAGACAAATGTAATTTTATACTATGTCCCAAATATGTATCCTAATATTTACAGACAAGTATCCCAGTCACTACTCATCAAAAAAGCTTCTTTTGCAACACACAAAGATTATTACAAAGTTTCACAACTGGTCATACATAGACATTCTCTGTGAATTGTCCAAGCCTAACTGGCACATCTACAATGCCCATCTCTATGCCTAAGGCTCATGTAACATTGAACAAGGGTTAAAGAAGACTGCAATGTGTCTTTCAATTCTCATCAATGAAGCTCCCTCATGCAACAGAGGGTCAGGAACACCAAAAGTTATAAATGGACCAAGTGTATAGATATTAAGAGTCTGTAGAGTTCTTGGGTAGGACTCCTATATTAAACCCAACCGACCAAGGGCTCATGAACCATTGTGGAAGAGGGGGTGTAAAGATTGTAAGAGCCATGGAGGAGGTGCATGGCCATCTGGAAACAGAGTCCTACAGGCTCCTGGGACATTGCTCATATGAAACTATGGCAATGGAGTTGGCAGGCATGCACAAGACCCACGCAAACTTAAGCAGACAAAAACCCAGCACAGAACTGAGGAAATGGGCAAGAGGCCCCAATCCTAGCTGAGGGGGCAGCTGATTACTGCTGGGTCAGGACAGGCAGATCTTCTTAAAAGGAGAGATTCTAGATAGGCTGACTAGACCCTAGTGGATGAACTTGCGCTGAGGAACATCTGGGGACAAAAAATTGGCATGGTACATCTTAATACAAATAACACAATGTATGAATTCCAGTAGAGAGCGAGCTATGGGAGGCGGCCAAGGGAAGGGGGTATAGAGATGATTACGATGTTCTATATGAAATACACAAAATTTCAATAAAAATTTTACTGCAAAAAATACAAACTAGTTCAGCCTCTATTAAAATCAGTTTGGAGGTTTCTCAAAAAATAGATCTTCCATATGACCCAGTCAGATCACTTCCGGTATTTCNTTTTTCTAATTTTGTTTATTATTATTTTTTATTTTTTGTTCTGTATGCGTCTACTGTCTGAATGTAGGTTGGTGACCATTGTCATGCAATGCGTGTGAGTTCGAGAAGAGGGTGTTGGATTCCCTGGAACTGGAGTTAAAGACAAGTTAAGCATCTCAGCTGCATGTGGGTGACTGAGAATCAAACCCGAAGTTCCTATGCACAAGAGCCAGTTGGGGCACTTCTTAGACACTGAGCATCTCTGCCGACCCCTCCCTTAGGTTTTTATTTTTTAATTTCCTTTTGGTCTTTTTGTTTTGTATATCTATGTCCTATCTAAGTTTATGTATTCATTAGGTTCTTGCTCTCTTCTTTGGTTAATTTGTCTAAACATTCTTAAATCTTGTTAGTCCCCTCAAAGAAACAACTCTCATTTCACTATTCATTGAATGTTTTTTCTTCATTCTATTTATCTATTAATTTTAGCTTCAACTTTATCTCTTCCCATCTTTTCTTTAGGAATTGTTGTTCTTGTCTTCCTAGGTTTTAGGTACATGTACTTTTAGTTTTATGTATTGATTTTATATTTCTAATTTTCTAGTGTAGAAATTTAGTGATATAAAATTTTCACCTAAGAATGTTTTATTTGATACCAAATATTTTATATGTTTTTTTCCATTGCTTTTAATCCTAAGATTATTCATTTCTCTTGATTTCTCCCAAGATCCAATTTTCGTGAAGTTATGTGTTTTAGTTTCCATGAATTTCTTATTTTTCTTTCATTTTAAATTTGTGGTAATAGTTTTTTTTTTTCCTTTTGGTCAGACAGAATACAGACAATATTTCAGTTGCCATAGCCATAGCATTTTACACCCTTGTTATGTCTTAATATTGGTTGATTTTTGAGAATGTTTCATAGGGTGCTGAGAAGAAAAGAGCATTGTTTACTATTTGAGTGGAATGTTATATAGATGCCTATAAAGAACATTTGATTTATGGTGACATTTAACTCCCGGCTTCTCTCTTTAAATTGTCTGTTTGTCCTGTCTATTAGTGACACAGTACTGAAAGAATCCACTAACACTGTGTTGGGAGCGAATCTGTTGTTCTAGTGCTAACAAAGTTTGTTTTAAAATTAAAATGCTCCTCTGTGAGGTACATTTATGTTTAGGATTATAATTTCTTCTGGTGGAGATTTCCATTAGTGATCTCGGTCTCTACAGATATTTTGTCAATATTAGAATAGTATGCCTGCTATTGTTTCTTAGTTCCATGTGCTTGGAATATCATTTTTTTTACCCTAAAATGGTGTCAATCATTGATGTTAAGATGAATTTTAGAGTCAGCAACTTAAGGGATCTGTTCTTTCTGTTTGTTTTGGTATTGGTTTTGGTTTTTTGTTTGTTTGTTATTTTGTTTGTTTTAATGACTTTTTGACTTTTAATACAATATAATTTGATGGTTTATAGGTCTGCTCTCCTATCGCTAATCTCCTTATGGTCCTCACTCTATTTAATGTTCTGGTCCTCCAGTCAGCCATCTGTTGCCGTTTCTTTTTTTATTACATATATATAATATATATATATATATATATATATATATACTATATATATATATATGTACAAGGTTTAGTTACAAATCGAATTCGAGACCCTGTTCCCCTCCCTAGCCCCCTACCCCACCAAAGTTCATGCATTATGCCAACATGTTTTTTCATCTTTTTCTCAGTCTTTCTCAAAATTCTTGTATAGAAGTTGACTGTTTCGACAGCAGAATTACTCTTTCAGTCAGTCTTTGACAAAGTCTTTTCTGTTGTTGTTGTTGTCATCGTCTTCATTGTTGTTGTTCTTTCCAATGTGGGCTGCTACCAACTACTTAGACAAAAGCTCAAGTAGCCCTGCACAAGAAGTACTTACTACTATGTAATTGGCGATAGCATCCACAGATGAGGGATACCATTTGTCATTTGTTTTTCTGGGACTGTGTTACTTCACTTATAATATCTTCTAGTTCCATCCATTTAACTGCAAAGTCCATGATGTCATTTTTCTTTACTACTGCATAGAACTACATTGTGTAGATGTACCACATTTTCCCTATCCACTCTTCAGTTGAGGGGCACTTGGGTTGTTCCAGCACCTTCCTATTGTGAAGAGAGCTGCAATAAACATGGCTGTGCATGTACACTCTGCGTAAGATGAGTCTTGTGGGTAAATACCCAAGGAGTATGGCTGGGTCAGGGGCAAGCTCATTCCAAGTCTTCCAAGGTTCTCCACACTCTTTCCATAGTGGCTGTACGAGTTTACATTCCCACCACCAGTAGAAGAGTGTTCCCCTTTCTCCACAACCTCTTTGTATTTTTTGTTTCTTGATCCTAAGCCTGTTTATTGGAGTAGATGATATCATAAAGTGGTTTTGATTTGCATTTCCTTAATGATTAATGATGTTGAGCACTTATTAAGATGTTTCTCAGCCATCTCTAGTTCCTCAATTTGAAGTCTCTCTTCAGCCTTTGCTCCATCTATTGAGTGGTTCATTCGTTTTCTTTCTTCTTTGTTTATTTGTGTAGTTTATATATTCTGGAAATCAACACTTTGTCAGATGTGTCTGCAGTGAAGGTTTCCTCTCACTCTGTGGGATTTCACTTCCTTGATTGGTTCTTTTGATGTACAACTTTTGAGTTTAATGAGGTCTCATTTGTCAATTGTTGACCTTAATTCTTGCACAACAGCTGTCTGATTTAGGAAGTCTTTTCCTACACCTATGTTTTGTAGTCTACTGCCAACTTTTTCTTCTATTGCCTTCAGAGTTTGGGGGTTCACACTGAGGTCTTTAATCCATCGGAGTTGACTTTTGTGCAGAGGCGAGAGGTAGGGGTTTAATTTCATTCTTCTACAAGTGGTGATCCAGTTTTGCCAACACCACTTGCTGAAGATGCTTTCTCTTTTCTTTCTTCATGGTGTCTTTCTGTTCGGTCCCGTGTCAAATATGAGATGGCTGAAATTGTATGTTTTTTTTTTCCATTTTTTCCATAGTCAACAGTCTGTTTTTGTGCCAGTACCAGGCTGTTTTTTATAACTATAGAACGAGTGTAGTTTGAAGTCTGGTAAGAGAATCACCTCTTGTATTGCTCTTTCACTCAGGGTGCTTTGGCTATTCGGGTTTTTTTTTTTTTTTTTTTTTTTTTTTTTTTTTCCAATCCTGTGAAGAAACTCTTGGGGATTTTGATTGGGTGGTGATTAAATCTATACAAGAGTTTTTGGGTAGAATGGACATTTTACATATTTAATTCCCAATCCATGAACATAGGAGCTTTTTCCATCTCTGATTCTTCTTCAATTTTCTTTCTTTCTTCAAGAGTTTAAATTTGTGTGTAGAGATCTTTGTGTCTTTGGTTAGGTTTTGTTCCTAGGTATTTTTATAGTTTTTGAGGCTATTGTGAGTGGGAAGCTCTCCTTGAATTCCTTCCTCTCATTGCTTTTGTTTTTTTTTGGTGTAAAGAAAGGCTCGATTTTTTTAGGTTAATTTGTATCCTGCCACTTTGCTGAAGCTGTAAATTGTTTCTAGCAGTTTTCTGGTGAGTTTTTAGCATCTCTTAAGTAAACAACCATATCATCAGCAATAGGAGAGCTTGACTTCTTCTGACTTCCCATTAATATCTCATTAATTTCATTATATTCATTTCATGCCTATTGCTTGCCCTGAGCATGTGTTTCAAGCACTATATTGAACAGGCACTGTGAACGAGGGGGACAGCCGCCTTGCTGAGTTTCCTACGCTTAAGGAAGGGAATGTTTCTGGCGTTTCCCCTCCCCATTTAGAAGATATTGGCTGTGGGTTTCCTGTATATGGCTTTGATTACATTGAGGAATGATCCCTCCAATCCAATTCCCTCTGGAACTTTAAGCATGAAGGATGATGGATTTTTGTCAAAGGCTGTTGCTCTGCGTCAAATTGAGAGATGGTGTGGTTTTTGTATTTCAGTCCATTTATATGTTGATGATATTTTATTGATTTTTTAAATTAACCATCCCTGCAATCTCTGGTATGAATCCCAACATGGTCATGATGTATGATCTTCTTGTTGGAGGTCTGTATGCCATTTGCCAGTACCCTGTTTAAAATTTTGGCATCTGTTCATTAGGGAGATGGATCTATATTCTCTTTTTTTATATGTATCTTTGCCTAGTTTTGATAATAGGCTGATGCTGCACTTCATAGAAGAATTTGGGGAGATCCCTCTGTTTGTATCCTCTAAACAATTTGAGTAATAATGTTTGAAGTCTTTTTGAAATTTTTATAGAATTCTGCCATGAAACCATCTGGGCGTGCTTTTTTTTTAGTGGAGTTTCTTATTACATCTTCAATTTCTCATATATTATGGGTCAGTTTAACTGTCGATTTCTTTTCTTGTTTGAGCTTTGGTGATTCCAGGATTTTCAGATATTCATCATTTCTCTGAGTTATCAAACTTGGTAGAGTTAGTTTTTGAGTATTCCCAATGATTTTCTGGATCTTTTCATTGTCTGTCTATTTCCCTCTTTCATCATGATGTATCTATTGACTTGGAGTTGCTCCTTCTTTCTTTTGGTTAACTGGGCTAGAGGTCTGTCTATCTTGTTTATTCATTCAAAGAAACAACTTTTGGATTCATTGATTTCTTGTATTGTTTTCTTTGTTTCTATTTCATTGATTTCTGCTCTGATTTTTGTTATTTATTACTGTCTGTTGTGTTTAGGGTTTATCTGCTGTTGCCTCTCAAGTGCTTTTAGCCACACTGTTAGATCGTTCACTTGTACTGTTTCTGTTTTTCTAATGTAGGCACCCAGGGCTATAAACTTCCCTCTTAGGACTGCTTTTCAGGTATCCCATAGGTTTTGTTGTGTTGTATTTTCATTGTCATTCAGTTCCAAAAATGCTTTTATTTCTTTCTTTATCTCTTCCTTGACCCATTCATTGTTAAAGAGTGTGTTGCTTAGTTTCCATGTTTTCTTGTAAATGTTAGGGCTTATCCTGGTGTTGATATTGAGCTTTATTGCACTGTGGTATGATAGAATGCATGAAATTATTTCACTCTTTTTGTATTTGTGGAGGTTTCTTCTGTGTCTCAGTATGTGGTTGATTTTGGAGAATGTTCCATGGGGTGCTGAGTAGAAAGTGTATTCTCTGGTATTAGGGTGGAATATTCAGTAGAGGTCTGTGAGGTCCATTTGGTGTATCATATCGTTCGGTTCAGATGTCTCTTTGTTTATTCTTTGTCCTGTTGACCTGTCCAAAGTTCTCAGTGGGGTATTGAAGTCCCCTACTATGAGTGTACTGGGGTTAGTGTGTGACTTGTGGTCCCGGAGAATTGTGTTTATAAAGTTTGTTGCACCAGAGTTTGGTGCATATATACTCATAATTGTGAAATCTTCTTGGTGAATTGTTACTTTGATAAAAATGTAATGGCCTTCTTTGTCTCTTCTGATTTCTTTTATTTGAATTCTATTTTGTCTGATATTAAAATAGCAACACCTGCTTTCTTTTTGGTACCATATACTTGGAATATTTTTTTCATCCTTTCACTTTAAGGTGGTACCTGTCCTTGAAGGTAAGATGTATTTCTTGTAGACAGCATATTGATGGGTTCTGTTTCCTAATCCAATCTCCCAGTCTGTCTTTTGATTGGGGAATTTAGTCCGTTAATATGTAAGGTTATGACTGATAGGTTTGTGTTGCTTCCTTTGGCCTTATTATCCATGTGCAGTTTTGGTTTAGGTTTCTACTTCTGCAGTTTTGCTTTTATTTATTTCTCTTTCTAGGTGCCTGGGGATGGTTGCTCCTTTCTTCTGTCCTTTGAATTGCTTCAAGTATTTTCTGAAGGGTTGGTTTTCTGGACATGTACTCTTTCCTTCTTTATGTCATGGAAGGTTTTTCTCTCTCCTTCAACTATAATTGACATTTTTGCTGGGTATAGTAATTTGGGTTGGCATCTATTGTCATTTAACACTGGGAATACTTTACTCCACATTCTTGCTTTCCTAGTTTGCACTGAGAAGTCAGTTGTAATTCTGATAGGT
Organism: Rhizomys pruinosus; assembly: GCA_009823505.1. NCBI lineage: Eukaryota > Metazoa > Chordata > Mammalia > Rodentia > Spalacidae > Rhizomys > Rhizomys pruinosus. Next base: position 443,984 of record VZQC01003661.1, read on the forward strand.
TTCCCCATATAGGTCACTTGTTGATTTTCTCTTGTGGCTTTAAGGATTTTGTCTTTGTTTTGGGCGTCTAGCATTTTAGCTATGATGTGGCATGGAGAGCTTCTTTTCTGATCTTGTCTGTTTGGAGTTCTATGTGCTTCTTGTATTTGTATTGGTTTGTCTATTTTTTTAGGTTGGGGAAGTTTTCATCTATTATTCTGTGGAAGATCTGATCAATACCAATCTCTTGGGATTCTTCTCCTTCCTCTATTCCTATGATGTGGAGGTTTGATCTTTTCATAGAGTCCCACAGTTCCTCGTTGTTCCACTTTTGTGTATTTTTAAATTTTTCATAATCTTTACTTGAGGTTTTTAGGTGTTCTGTGTTATCTTCCAGATCTGATATTCTTTGTTCTGCTTCCTCCATTCTGCTTCTGAGGCTTTTTCCATTCCTTTTCTCTTGATTGGATGAGTTTTTCATTTCCTTTTTCATTTCCTCTTCTGATTTCTTTAGTATTTCCATTTCCTTTTGGAGCTTCTTAGTCTTTCTGTAGCTCTTTGTTCACTGGTTGGTTTCCTTATCTTTTTCAACACAGGATCTTTTCAGTGTTTCCACTTCCTTCTGGAGTTTGTCATTCTCTCTCTCTAGGTCCTTCTGGAGTTCTTCATTCTCTTTTCTTAATTCTTTGATTTGCTCTTTATAATATTGTACTTTTTAAATTATGTTCACAATTGTGCTTCTAATATCTGTGTCCTGGGCCATCGCCAGGGGCATCCCACTGTAGGAATCTTCCACAGGTTTGGTAGAGCTTGGTGTGGGATTCTCCTGGCCCTTTCCCATGTTGTCTCTTCTTCGTGTTCCTGGCATATGGGGCTTCTTCTTGCCTGTATTCCAATGTGAATCCCAAATGCCTCTTCACTGTGTTGAAGGCTTGCTTTGCTTGCCTCCTTCAAATGCTTTTAGTTGTTTGCTTGATTTGTTTTTCTCCTTTACTCATTGCTTATGGAGTGTTGACTTCTCTAAGCTCTATGCTTTCTATTGGAAGTCCAACTCACTCTTCCCTTTCTGTTCTGAAGATTCTCCAAATAATCCACTCGGAAACTCCTACCTTGGTAATCCCACTTAGGAAGGGGGGTGCTTGTACCTGTGCTTCAGGTGGTCTTGGGAGATCCCCATCTCAAGACTCACACAAACTCACCTTTTATACCAGCTGGGAGGACAAGTCTGCCCCCACAGCCACAAAAGCCAATCAAGCCAAAGACAACTAAATTAAATCAAACAACAATTGCCTTGCTGAATCACCCAGCTGCTACCTGTGCTTCAGGTAGTCTTGGGAGTTCCCCCAGCACAGTTTCATGAGGTGTGGTTTCCCTCTATCTATGCTAGAATATTTTTTTTCCCGTTTGAACCTGCATGAGACTTTCATGTACTGTCACAATTGTGATAAGTTCATATGAGTAACTGAACAGCTGTTTGGAAGACTTTGTTTTCTTTTTTATTTCCAACATAATATTTTATTTTTTATCATAAAAATTCTCTTGAATGCTTTAAGTTAGTATCTGGGGAAAATGGCAGAGAGTGAAAGCAAAATCACAAGGTGTCTTAACTGATACTGAATGCACATTTTATGTATTTGCTCTATCTCCTCCTATGTCTTCATCAACTAATAAAAAGAATAACCTTCTTTTTAACTTAAAAAAAAGTGTCATCATTCTAAGTGGCTTGAGAGGCAGAAGTGTATTCTTGCTCTCCCACTGCCAGTGACTGGGGAACAACCACGTATTTTTTTCACAGTTTGTTTGGACACTGGGTTAGGTTTTATTTTAGTCCTTATTTTTCTTTCTCTCTTTTTTTGTTCCCTTTAATTTTATATTATTCCAAAACATACATATATAAACTCCACATATAAATCAAAATTACAAATTCTGAAAATAAACTATAGGTTAATTCCAAAACACATTTAAAGATTCACATTTTTTAAACCTTGTAACAGTTCCAGGGGAGTCCGACACCTGCTTCTGGCCTCCGCGGAGTTGCATGACACAGGTGCACACACTTGCATGCGGGTGGTACATTCATACACATACCGAAATAAATAAAAAAAAAAAACCTTGTGACTTGTATATTTTTTATTTAATAATACAAATTTTATTAATAAATTTTCATTACAATTGAATATTATGTTTTAATTTTAATACAGTTCTGTAGTTCCAACAACTTTATCAATGTTAGTGATATTTATCTTTACTAATCTCATTACTATAAAGGGAAAACATTGGTAATACAAGATTCTGAAAAAGGGAAGTGTAAATGGAAAAACAAAGATTAGGACAAGAATTTTATGTTTCTATGGGAAGCTGAAAATAAAAATCGTATTATAACACAGGTGTGGATGAAATTTAAGGTCCATACACTTAACCTAAATTTTTACAATTTTTGACTTATTCTTTTTTTTATTTTTGTCTTTTTACTATGATCTCAAGTTCTATGTCTGCAGTACAGTTTCTCTAGTCTTACTGATTATTTATATCGGTTGTACTTTCCTTTTGGATGCTTAATGCCACACAGTTAGCCCAGGTTAACCAAGGTTTTTGTTTTCTCAAGGTCAGTTGAAGATCAGGTCCTCAGGTGTCTCTCAGTTTTTGTTTGTTTGTTTGTTTGTTTGTTTTTAGGATGTTAGGAGGGTGGGAGCACCTTGGTCCTTTCTGTTTTTCTTTTATCAGTTCCATCACTGGAGGACAAAATCAGGTCTTGCTAGACCAGGCTTCCTTTGCTGAAGCATGAGCAGACTTTCCTCTTTATAGACTGGACACTGGCTGAAGTCCCATTAGAGTTTCTCCAAGACCTCCCTGAACAGGAAGACTGGTGATCCACATTTGCAGGACTTTTCAAGAGATGGCCCCATGCATAATCCCCTAAAACTTGACCTCTGAGGGGAAGGAACAAAATTATCCCTTAGGTCCCTTGGCCAAATTGGTATGGGTGTTAAGTATGGTCCCTAAGCACCCAGAAAGTCTAAGTTGCACTAGCGTATTACATTGTACCTATATTAAAATTGTATCCTTTGGGAACAAACTGTATGTTATTTCCATATCATATAATTCACATTTTAACAGTAAAGTTGCATACAGTAAAAAGAAGTATAACTTTATATTCATTTTTTTTAGAATATGAATACATATCTTTCACCCATATATGGTAATTACAATGTGTGAATACAAGTGGTAGGACAACTCTAGAGCCCCCTAAGAGATTCACATTATAATAGCACAGATGCTTTCAGATACAATGAAATATAATAACAAATTTACTCAATTTGCCTGCCAACTGAGGATTTGATATTAGCATCCACAAATGAGGGAAACCATTAGTCCCCTTTATTTTTTTTCTGGGACTGTGTTTCTCCACACTTAGCATAATGCCTTCAAGTTCCATCCATTTACCAACAAAGTTCATGGTTTTGTCTTTCTTTTTAAATTTTTTTATTTATTATTTTTAAGTGTATGAGTGTACCCTCTGCATGTAAGTAGGTGCACCTGTGTCATGTAATACTGCTGAGGTCAGAAGAGGGTGTCGGATTCCCCTGGAACTAGAGCCAAAGATGGTTCTTAGCTGCCATCTGGGTGCTGGGAATCGAACCCGAGTCCTCTGCAAGAACATTCAGTGCTCTCAACCGCTGAGCCATCTCTCCAGCCCCAATGTCATCTTTCTTTACAGCTGCATAGAATTCCATTGTGTAGATGTACCACATTTTTGTTATCCAGTCATCAGTTCAGGGATATTTGGGTTGGTTCCTGCTCTTTGCTATTGTGAAGAGAGCTGCAATAAACATAGTTGTGCATGTATCTTTGCAGTAGGATGCATCTTATGTGTATATATACCCAGGAGTGGTATGGCTGGGTCAGGTGGTAGGCTCATTTTGAGTTTTTTAAGGGTTCTCCACACTGCTTTCCACAGTGTTTTTACCAGTTTACATTCCCTCCTGCAGTGGATGAGTGTTTTCCTTTCCCCACAACCTCTCCAGCATTTGGTGTCTTTTGGTTTCTTGATCTTGGCTAGTCTGATTGGAGTGATATGATACCTTAGTGTGGTTTTAATTTGCATTTCCTTAATTATTAATGAGTTTGAACACTTTTTAAGATGTTTCTCAGTCATCTTTACTTCCTTACTGGTGAAGTCTCTGTTCATCTTTTTACTCCATCTTTTGAGTGGATCATTTGTCTTCTAACTTCTTTGTTTTTCAGTAGTTTATATATTCTGGATATTAATGCTCTGTCAATCAGTGGTGAAGTGTTCCTCCCACTTTGTTGGTTTTCTCTTCACTTCCTTGATTGTTTCTTTAGCTGTACAGAAGCTTTTGAGTTTGATGAGGTCCCACTTGTCAGCTGTTGCTCTTATTTCCTGTGCAGCTGCTGTTTGATTTTGAAAGTCTTTTCCTACACCTAGGTCTTGTAGGTTGCTGCCGACTTTTTCTTCTATCACCTTCAGGATTTCAGGTCTCAGGTTGAGATCTTTGATCCACATGGAGTTTATTTTTGTAAAGGGCAAGAGGAAGGGGATTAATTTTGTTCTTCTACAAATGGAGATCCAGTTTTGCTAACACCATTTGCTGAAGATGCTATTTTTCCTCCACTGAACTTTTGTAGCCCCTTTGTCAGATATGAGGTGGCTGAAGTTATATGAGCTCAAGTTTGGAACTTCAACTGAGATGACCCTGTAGTTTTTGTCTTTCAATCCATTTATGTGTTTTATGATATTTATTGATTTACTTATGTTGAACCATCCCTGCATCTCTGGTATGAATTCAACCTGGTCATGATGATTGATCTCTTTGATATGGGTCTGTATGCAATTTGCAAGTATTTTGTTGAGAATTTTTGCAACTGTGTTCGTTAATGATATGGGTCTATAGTTTTCTTTCTTGTTTATATCTTTGCCTGGTTTGGGTATTAGGCTTTATAGAAGGAATTTGGGATATTTCCCTCTGTTTAGATACTTCTGAAAAGTTTGAGTAGTAATGGTTATAAGACCTTTTTAAATGTTTTATAGAATTAGGCTGTGAAACCACCTGGAACTGGGCTTTATTTTTTAGTTGGGGGGCTTTTTTATTACATCTTCAATTTCCCCAAATATTATGGGTCTGTTTAAGCTGTCAATCTCTTCTTGGTTAAGCTTTGTTGGATCCCAGGATCTCAGATATTCATCCATTTCTCTTAGGTTTTCAATTTTAGTAGAGTATAGGGTTTTGAAGTATTCTCATATGATTGTCTGGAACTTTTCTTTATCTGTTGTGATGTTTCCCCTTTTGTCATGGATGCTATTGATTTGGAGTTGCTCTATCTTTCTTTTGGTTAACTGGGCTAGAGGTCTATCTATTTTTTTTTATCTTTTCAAAGAACCAGCTTTTGGATTAATTAATATTTTTGTATTGTTTTCTTTGTTTCTATTTCATTGATTTCTGCTCTGATATTTGTTATTTCTTCTGTCTTTTGGGTTTAGGTTTCATTTTTTTGTTGTCTCTCAAGTGTTTTAGGTGCAGTGTTAGATCATTTATTTGTTCTCTTTTTTTTAATGTGGGCACTTAAGGCTATAAATTTCCCTCTTATTACTGACTTTAATGTATCCCACGGGTTTTGTTGTATTGTCATTTTTGTTTAATTCTAGGAATGCTTTTATTTCATTATTTATTTCTTCCCTGACCCACTCATTATTCAGGATTGTGTTGTTTAGTCTCCATGTGTTCTCATAGTTAGTAGGACTTACCCTGGTGTTAATATTGAGCTTTATTGCACTGTGGTCTGATAGAATGCATGGAATGGAATAATTTCAATCCTTTTGTATTTGTTGTGATTTCTTTTGTGTCCTGGTATGTGGTTGATTTTGGAGAATATTCCATGGGGCACTGAGTAGAAAGTATATTCTTATGTGTTTGGGTGGAATATTCTGTAGATATCTCTGAGGTTCATTTGTTGTATTATATTATTCAGTTCTGATGTCTCTCTTTTTATTTTTTTGTCCAGTTGACCTATCCAGGGTGCTCAGTAAGGTATTGAAGTCCCCCACTATTAGCGTGCTGGGATTAATCTGTGTCTTGAGGTCCCTAAGGATTGTGTTTATAAAGTTCTGGTGCACCAGAGTTTGGTGCATAAACATTTAAGATTATGAAATCTTCCTGGTTAATTTTTCCATTGATAAGGATATAATGGCCATTTTATCTTTTCTGATTAATTTTACATCCATGTTTACTGCAACTCTCTTCACAATAGCAAAGAGCTGGAACCAACCCAAATGCCCCTCAACAGATGAGTGGATGAAAAAATGTGGTACATCTACACAATGGAGTACTATTCAGTGGTAAAGAAAGATGACATTATGAACTTTGCAGGTAAATGGATGGAGCTAAAAGCCATTATGCTAAGTGAAGTGACACAGTCCCAGAAAAACAAATGGCAAATGGTTTCCCTCATTTGTGGATGGTATCACCAAATCCCCCAGATGAAAGGCGAGCTGAACAACATTGTTATATTTCTGTTTATCTGAAAGCAACTATGTTGTTATAATATAAATCTCTCAAAGAGCTCTAGAATCCACCCACCATGTATTTTCAGACTCTGTAATTATTGTATATGGGTGGAGACTATGTATCCATATTTTAGAGTAATATAAAATTAATGGAGGAAAATGTGAATTCCTAAGCATAAAAAAAAAAAAGACTGAGAGAAAGATGCAGGACAGTTATGACAGAATACACGATGTGGGTTGGGGTGGGGGGGAAGGGAAAGGGGAATATACCTAGTCTGAATTTTAAAAATGATGTCTGAAATACACAAAACATCAATAAACATACAAAAAAAAACAATGAACAACAAAAGTGATCTCATAGTCTCTGTTTCATCTCCTCTAATCCCTTCTTGCTTCCTTCCTCCAAGCTTCTTTGCTTGAGTTCCTGAGTGTTTTATGTCAAGTTCTATTTTAGACTGGTACTTCTTTTTTATTTATTATTTTTGTATGTGTATGAATGTACTGTCTGCATGTCGGTTTGTGCACCTATGTCGTGCAATGCTGCAGAAATCAGAAGAGGGTGTTGGATTCCCCTGGAACTGGAGTTAAAGATGGTTTTCAGCTGCCACGTGGGTGCTGGGGAATCAAACCAGGGTCCTCTACAAGAATAGTGGGCGCTCTTAACCACTAGGCCATCTCTCCAGCCCTAGACTGGTACTTCTTAAAAAATTATCTTTATTGAATTATAGCTTCATGTTTTGAATTGCTATAATTATTTCATTCCACAGTTTCTGTTTTCACAGTCTTCATTCAGTTTTCTAGCCATATCCTCCTTGGCTTCCTTGAACATATTTATATGTCCTATTCTGAAATGATTTTCTTGTTCAACTGATTTGTTGTTTTAATATTTATTTATTTATTTTATGTGTATGAATGTACATCTGCATGTAGGTTTGTTCACCCGTGTCGTGCAATGCCGTGGAGGTCAGAAGAGGGCGTCGGATTCCCCTGGAACTGGAGTTCTCCTGGAATTGAAGTTTTGGACCGTTCTCAGCCGCCATGTGGGTACTGGGGATCGAACCCAGGTCCTCTGCAAGAGCAGTCGGCGCTCTTAACCGCTAGGCCATCTCTCCAGCCCTCAACTGATTTGTTTTTATTCAAAGTAAACATTATGATGTTGTTGTTGTTGTTTTTTTTATTCTCTAGTAGCCATATTATCTTGTTTTTTCATGTTTGTTGTTTGCTTTTTTTGTTTTGTTTTGTCTTGGTTTGGCTTGGTTTTTGATGAGATATGTCATTGGTACTTATATGTTCATGATTCTTGGTGTGAATAAGTAATACCCTTTTAGAATATTTGTTTGACTTTTCTTTGTTGTTATACATGGTCTGGATAAGCACAAGTAGTGCTTGGTGTTCTTTTTTAATGTTATTTTATGTTTAAGTACAATTGGGGTGAAAGAAATGGTTTCAGTTCAGTTAGAGACAGGTATAACTTTTGAGTTCAGATTCTAGGACTGACTGGATTGGTCCTGAATCAAGAGGGAGACATGGGGCTGCTAGGTGAATACATTAGCAGGTAGGTTAGTGTAGTAGTTAGCAAGTATGGGAAGCACATAGCTCAGATAGCAGGGTGCAGCATGGTCTCAGGAACAGAGTTTAGACCCTCATGAATGGGATGGGGAAGGATCTTGGACATCCAGGTACTGGGATTATTGCTGAGATAGAGGAAGGTGATTCATCCTGCCAAGGCTGGAGGGTTGGGCAGGTCTGGGATCAGATAAGATTGTCTTGGCCCTAGAAGTCTGAAAGCTAAGAAGGCATGCAGCCAGTGAATCTCAGGGAAGGGCTATGGATACAAGTCTGGGACACAAAAGGATCTGGAGTCTCAGGATGGGCTTACAGCTAAGGTGGTAGGGAGTGACTGCCAAGACAGGTAGGGCAGGTAGTTTCATGCTGGGATAGGATCCCCTGGACTTGAGAAAGTCTGAGAGCCAAGGTGGCAGTCTCTGGGGAGTCTCAAGTATGGATCAGTTTGGGGGACCATCAGGCATTAGTACATCATCAAAGCCAGGGGTGAGTGTAATGTGCATCCACAGGAATTTCCTTTAAAGCAGGTTTCTCTGCCTTTCTAACATTTGAGAGTTTGGGGAAGCTTTAAAAGCTTCTGGTGCTTGAAGTAGACCTCCAAATAATCCAACTTTACATTGTGTTTTGACCTGAGAATTAAAATTTTTCATCCTATAAGTTTCCATGAGATGAAGCAGTTACCTCATCTGTCACTAGCCAGGTATAAAATCTCATGTTATACCTGTGGTTCCAAATTCCTATATGATTTGATTCCAGACCTGATCTTCCAATGTCTTTGTCAAGTAGTCATTCTCTGTGCATGACATATACATGTTCAATTTAACTCTTTTAGGGGGTTTAAAAATTTTTATTGACCTTTTGTCATAATTTTGATACATATGTAATGGTTGTATAGGCATGTGTTGGAGCAACACAAAGGGGAGGGAACAACAACATAAAGACTGGGTCAAAGAACTGACTGATGCAGTTAAATTCTGTCCCAAACAACAAGCCTCTGCAGTGAAAAACTTTGGAAAGACTGAGAAAAAGATGCAAGACATGTATGGCAGAATTCATGAACTGGGGTGGGGGGGAGGAGAGGGGAATGTATCTAAATTGGACTGAAAGATAATGTATGAAATACACAAATCATCAATAGACGTATTTAAAAAAATAAAATTAAAGGGAAAAAAAAAGAGAGAGAAAAACTTATTCAAAGAACTGACCAAAACAGCAAACTTGTGCATAGAAAAGGTTATAAAAGACTGAGAAAAAGATGAAAGACGGGACTTAACATGTATGACAGAATCCATTAGCTCTTGTGGGGAGGGCATGAGGGGTGGGCATGGATGGGGGAATGAGTCTAAATTTGATTAAGAAATGTTGTATGAAATGCGCTCAATAAAAATTAACTCAAAAATTTATTGACCTTTTATACATTTCATATAACAGTTTTTTTTTTAATGACAGTTTGGACATATTTTTTTATCTTTATTTATTTTACGTGTATGAATGTACTGTTTGCATGTAGGTTCGTGCACTCGTGTCATGCAATGCTGCAGAGGTCAGAAAAGGGCATCGGATTCCTCTGGAGCTGGATTTCTCCTGGAATTGGAGTTATGGATAGTTCTCAGCTACCATGTGGGTGCTGGGGATCGAACCCGGGTCCTCTGCAAGAGCAGTCAGAGCTCTTAACCACTAGGCCATCTCTCCAGCTCCATACAACAGTTCTTAATTAAATTTAGATTCTCCCTCCCCCATCCATGCCCCCCAACTCCCCCCTGAATTCATGTATTCTGCCATGCATGTTAAGTCCTATCCAGTCAAACATTTGTACCCAGATGTCCTTTAGGGCAAATTCATCCACTAGAGTCTAGTCAGCCTATCTAGAGCTATCAGTAAGGCATGTTCTCCTTTACTAAGTAGTAATTGGAGATAGCATCTCCCGGTAACCCCGGGTGGCCTGGAATTCCCTATGTAGACCAGGCTGGCATTGAACTCACAGAGATCCACTTTCTTCTGATTTCAGAGTTCTGGGTTTAAGGGTGTGTGACACCATGCTTGTTTAAGTTCAGATTCTTAACAGATAAGGTAAGAGTGCACATTTTAGCTGGGCCTAGTGGCCTAAGCCTGTCACCTCAGCTAGGTGGGAGGTTGAAGCTGGAGAACCTAAAGTTCAGGATAGCCTGGGCCACAGAAGGAGTTCAAGGTTAATCTAGGCAACTTAGTGAGACCTAGGCTCCAAATTAAAAGTGAAAAAGAAGGCAGAGGATGTAACTCAGGGGTTGAGAGACTGCCTAACAGGTCAAAGCAGGAGATTCAGACCCAGAAACAAGTAGCCATTTTTTGCTTTAATCTTGATGTGGGGAGGTTGATCTTCAGATGCAGTGCAGTTTTAGCATGGTTTGGCATAATATGGACAGTATGGATTGGGTGGTTCAAGCAATGCAAGTGTATTCTCAGTAGTTCCAAAGGTCAGCAAACTAAAGTTATGGTACTAGCTGCTCCAACTCTTGGAGAAGTCCCTCAGTCTGTCAAGGGACATGCTTCTGCCATATTCTCACACAGAAGCGTGAGGTTGGCTTTCACCGGTTCTTACAGAGACACTAATCCCACTCCTAAGGGCTCTATCCCCATCCAGTCACCTCCCAAAGCCCAGCTCTAAGTGCCAAAACCTGAAGGTCAGAGTGCTGACATGTGTATTCTGACATCCCATGTGTCTTAGATGAATGTCTCTCTACTCTCTCCTGCTGGCTGGGAGGTTCTGGCAGTATTGAGTACTTCTATACTAACTGAGATAGCCCACTTAACCATCTTCAAATTATATCAGACCCCAAAAAAGTGCTGGAGTATTACTCAACTGACAGAATAAGGCTTGCCTTCCATGCACAAAGCTCTGTATTCTGTGGCCAGTTCTATATAAAGCTGGGCATTGTGGTGCATGGGTGGGGAGGTAGAGGCAGGAGGATCAGGAGTTCAAAGTCATCCTTGGCTATATAGTCAGTTCAAGGCCAGCCTGGCATATGTGAGACCCTGCCTCAGAAAGGGGAATAAAGAAAAAATCACAAAGAAAATGCCAACCCCAGATGTCTTCACTGTAATGAATTCTACCAAACATTTAAGAACCACCAATTTCAGTGAAAATTTCTTTATGAAGCAACAATTCTGACTTGTCCTCTGAGGCTGACATCACCCTGATGTCCAAACTGGACAACAATGGAAAAAAATATAGAACCAAACAGATACAAGTCTCCAAAAGAAAACAGTGAGCCAGTCTAATGGTTTATGCATTATGGTTTTATCCAGCAATGTAAATTGCCTTAAATGTGAATTTGGACTGATACAATTTAACTCTTTTTAAATAAATTCATTTATTATTGAATTTGTATGTATTTCATACATATTTTTTCAATCGGTTTTAATCCCCATTATACCTGCTTCTTCATTGGCACCCTCCAGCAGCAAGGTTGGGCTCTTTTACCCATTTCTACAATTCCATGCTAGGTTTTTGTCCACTTGAGCTTGCATCGGTCTTGTGAATGCTAACACCAATGCTGTGCATTCATATGAGCAGGGACCCGGGAGCTTGTAGGATTCATTTCCATTTGGTCTTTCACCATGTCCCGGGCTCAAAAAATTATTCTAACCCCTCCTGTGCAATGTTCCCTGAGTCCTGGTTGAGTGAGAGTACTACACAAGCCCCTGAGGGAGAACATCAACCAATGGGCCAACACCAGCTTTGAGACCAAATACCTACATCAATGACCAGCACAGCACAGGACATGTGTGCAATAGTGGCACTTTTATCTGTGGGAAAATCAATGGCTAAATAATTGGACCTAAAGCCCACTTAGTGGGAGGAAATGCATTTACAGTATTGTAAACATAACCAAATGCTCTCAACTGGAGAGATCATATCTTAGAGAAATCCCCACAGTTGACACATCCTAGGCTAAGGTAACAAATTACTAAGAACAAAAGATGTATCCGTATATTTACAGACAAATATTGCAGGCATCACTCAGATAAGAAGATTCTTTTGCACCAGATGATAACAGTACAGACTCCCACAAGTGGACACAATGTCTGTGAATCATGCCTAGGCAATACATCTAAAATGCAACATCTACACATAATCCCCAAGCATAATAGAACAAGGACTCAAGAAGGCATTAGTTAACTCTTTTTTTTAGTTGTAAATAATTTTTTATTCTGTATTTTTAAATATATATTTTGTACACAATTATCAAATCTAGACCCGTGTACCCCACTCTACCCCCCCACCCCACCAGAGCTCATGCATTCTGCCAAACATGCTCTTCATCTCTTTCTCAGTCTTTCTCAAAATTCTCCATGTGGAAGTTGACTGTTTTGAGCAGAAGTTTACTGTTTGTCAGTTCTTTGATGCAGTCCTTTCTGTTGTTGTTATTGTTGTTGTTGTTGTTGTTGTTGTTTCCAATATGCATCACTCCGAACTGCTTGGACAAAAGCTCAAAGGGCTGTGCACAAGAAATATTTACAACTAGGTAATTGGCACTAGCATCCACAGATGAGGGATACCATTTGTCATTTGTTTTTCTGGGACTGTGTTACTTCACTCAGCATGATGTCCTCTAGCTCCAGTCATATTCCTGCAAAGTTCATGATGTCGTCTTTCTTTACTGCTGCACAGAACTCCATTGTGTAGATGTACCACATTTTCTCTATCCACTAGTCAGTTGAGGGGCACTTGGGTTGGTACCAGCTCCTTGCTATTGTAACGAGAGCTGAAATAAACATGGCTGTCATGTATCTTTGTGGTGGGGTGAGTCTTGAGGGTACATGCTAGGAGTGGTATGGCTGGGTTGGGTGGCAAGTTCATTCCAAAGTCTTCCAAGGGTTCTCAACACTGCTTTCCATTATGGCTGTACCAGTTTACATTCCCACCAGCAGTGGATAATTATCTCATTAAGGAAGTTCCTCCATGCCACAGGACTCAAAAGGGTATGATTGCCCAAACCCCAAAGATTAGGAGTCTACAGAGTTTGGTTCCATAGACAGGTCAATTTAGCACTTAATAGCACTCACATTCACCCTTGGAAGTCTCAGGGAAACAGCCAGACGTTTTGACTTAACATGAGGCCCTCTTTCATGTTACACTTATCTTACTGATGGCTGAATACGCAGTACTTAAATCTGATTCTACAGGTACTCAAAAAAGTTTTACAAGGACAAATTGGAGACTACCCTTGAATGATGAGAGAAAATAAAAGTTTAGTGTAGTAATTGTGTGTGCAGCAGACTAATTTAGTGTAAATAACACTAATATGAGGTTGATACATCCAATATTCCTGTGAAGACAGAATTTCCTAAAGCTAAAGTCTATCAGTAATTCTTCAGAATAATTTCACAAGATCTGCCAGCATCTAAGTAGAAGATGAGATTCTCTCATCTCCAAGTTCTGAAGTCCCCATCCCCAAATTAAAAAAAAAAAAACACTTAAATTGCTAAAGGTATCATTTTACTATCTGTGAATACTCTGAATTAGAGAAAGGGGGTTTATTTTGCCTTCAGATTCCAGAGCGATGATTCTATCACGGTGGAAAAGGAACGGCAACAGGAAGGGAAGCATGGGGGCACGAGTGGGAAACTAGCTGAATACATTTCAGGAGCAAGGGGAAGAAGAGACAGAGAGAACAGGAAATGGGACCAGAATAAGAGAAAAAGCAATGCTCCACCTCCAAACAACACCACCAACTGGGACCAAGTAATCCAATTCATGAGTCTAAGAGGGGCCTGTGTAATTCACACCACCAGAGTAAATGTTTGCTGTCTTGCTCCATATCTTCTTTTCTCTGTGTATTTGCTCCATTGTATAAAGATTTTTAATAACTAGCCAGATAACCTAGGTCTTTTTTAGTTTATTTAAGCAATATACTACTATGTTACTTTTAGTTTCTACTGTTTTCAATACTTTTTGTCTAATTATATATTGTACAACAGGAGTGTGGAAATGTACTTTCATTAATAACTTCAAAACAAAATTTTAAAATACTTTTCAGAATAGAACACAAAATCAAACCACAAAGGAGTCATTCAACAACTGAAATACCCATCATGTAAGCATTGTAGTCTCATGCTGAATATAAAATGACTTGAAATACCAAATTATACAGCTGTGGATTATAGTCTGTCTACTTCCACTTCTTTCAATGAATGCAAAATTACTGATTCCACCTGGAGTTCTAACCAGATGAGGAAATAATTCAGTCTTCATAATGAGCAGCTATTAATGAGGTGATTTTGCTATTTTGTGAAAAATGAAAAGAATAAAGTTTTAGATCTTGATTGTAGAGAAAAGTGGTGTGTGTGTGTGTGTGTGTGTGTGTGTGTGTGTGTGTGTTGGCACATCCCCGTGCAATGTACAATGACTTCTAGGTTATTTATTCCTTCTGTCTTGCCCATAACTAGACAAATAAACTGCATATAGATACTTGATAATTCTGTAGATAAAACAGTTACTTGATAATTCTGTAGATAAAAGAGTTTAACATAAGGACTGTGCTATCTATAAACAATTGGATTAATCTACTTACATCTTTATCAAAACTAGAAATAAAAATTTACCTAAAACTTGTTAAATGTATAATTACTGTTTTCTTGACAGAGTAATAATAAACACACTCACTTTTGTATGCATTTTGTGCCAATGTTTTAATTTCAGATTCAAATAACTTCATGAATTCTGTCTGTTGATAAAATTCCTTCTTGGAGGCACAAGCAAAGTCCCCTCCTCCCTTCCTCCTCTGGTCCCTAACAACAAAGCAAGGCATGAATTCACCCAACCATAGTTTAAAAAACACTAGTGAGTTTATTTGGGCTTTCTTACTAGTTTATTTGGGGAATGGGTGAGGGGTTACTTATGGAAGGTGGGGTGGGGGGGGCTCCTTGACTAAAGCTATGCAGCAAATTCTACATACCTAGAATAGCACAATTTTTTTTCAGCTGTGGCTTTCTGTGTTAGTCACCCTATGTTGCATGACAACGCTTCAGTGGTGAAAGGTGAGGGATGCTTTAATATTTTCTCTACCCATATTCTGCTGTGTTCCATGAGCCTTACTCTTAGAGGTTGCACTGTAGATTGTTCACTTGGGCATGGGCATCTCACAGACATTTATTCTCTGTGTTTAACCTTTGTAATAGTCTCCATCTGTTGGAAAAGATATCATAGAGTAAGACATGTCATTTGTCTAAGGATATGACAGATGTAGGATTTTCTCTACCATTGATGATCCCTCCAATCATGAGTACTTGATTACATGAGTTTCCTCCCATGGAGGACCTTTAATTCCTATGAGTTGTTGATTAACCCCAAGATAAAAGGGCTACTACTTCACCAATAGAGATAATTATCTTTGTGTTTATTGGGCTTTCCAACTAGGTTTGGACCATTGATTGTTTTTTTAACTTTTCAGCTTGCATAGTATCCTCTGATACTATGTGTTGTCTTCAGGAAGATGGCTTTCAGGTTATTTACAAATATTGCTCCAGGTTTTGTGTCCAAATTATGTCCTCTCTTCAGGATTAGAATCTTACCTTCAAGTTCTGGGAGGAAATCAAGGGATTTGGTAATAGCCTGTGTTATTTAGGGAGTCTATTCAAGTACCCTGACCAACAACACAAAGAGGGATTTCTCCTTTCTGGAAATTGTGTTTCCTGTTATATAGCTTCCAGCTATAAAGAGGCACACAAATATACATATGTGGCAACCCCTGTTTTTCTAACAACTAAGCATTATTTATTTCTCCTCCCTTTCTTCTTGTCAAAAACTTCCTCATCCTTCTCCATTTAAAATATCCCATTTTCCCATTTCTTCTTGATATCTGTCCCCTATTATTCCTGCTCTCTTGAGTTCCTTGTCCCCTTACACCAAAGTTTCCTTATATAGTCCCCCTTCTCCCTTCCCACTTGAATTCCCCCATTTTCCCCATGTACTTCTTGGTAACAACCATTTCTTTTATTCCCCTCTCTTAGGCTTCTATTGTTCCATTTACCCTCCATGGATCTTTTCCATTTTCCTTATTCCTGCAGTTACATTAGGATATATATTCACATACAAGAGCCAGAGGTAGTGGATGGCAACAAGGAAGCAGTCTTTGGCATGTAGCTGGTCATTTATACATATGAACTCACATCAACATTGAAAGCATGCACAATTTCCATGGAAGCTCAAACCAGACAAACTCCCAGCATATTCTTAGGAAACTAGTGTAGCAATACAAGTTGGAGAGAACAACAACAAAATAAATGAAAAAAAATACTCCAGAAAGACTCAGATAAAGATACTGGACATGTATAGCAGAGTGCAGGGACTCAGGTGGGGTGGGGGCATGGAATGGGAAGTAATTCTAGATTCGATTGAGAAATGGCATAAGACTTATAGAAAAAGTTAATTACAATAAAAACAAATTTATATAAAAAAGAATGTGATGATCACCAAAAAAAGAAAAGAAAAGAAAAAAAGAAATCCCAGCCACGCAAAAGAAACTTCTGGCAACCGATTCCTTCTAGGTTCCAGGAAGGCAATCTCTTACAGCCTTGGGACCCTTGGAAGGTTAACCAAGTTCCAGTGGATGGACACACACTGAAGGGTATTTCAGGACAGAAATAAGTGTCTATAGGCCATAGTTTGTATAAATAAAAATGGGTGAGGAGAACAAAATTTGGATGTGCAAAGAGAGGAGGTGATCTAAATATCAAATTATACTATATGAAAATCACACAAAAAATAATAAAAATTCAAACAAACCAATAAAAAGCCACTGAGTTGAAATAGGATTAGTTTTAGGAGTATGGATGTTCCACTACACCACTGATTTAAAAAAAAATCTCCCTCTATTACACAGTAATCATTAAAAATCTGCAAGTCCTTGCAGGGGGGTGAGCTGCTTGAGCTCCTCACCCTCCCAATGATGGGAAAGTTAACAGGCAAGTTTCCTTTAGGCAATGAGAGGTGCTGATGTTCGAGAGGACACAGCTCATGTTATGCCAGAGGGAGTTGTTCCACAGCAGTTTCTCATGCTTTTTTTCAGTGTCACATTTCAGTGGATAATGAAATAGGCTTTTGTGGTTTTTCAGCAGTATTTTTAAGATTTTTCTCACAACATTCTTAAGTACATATTACAGTTTTAGGAACATTTTCTTGAAGGACCAGATAGAATTTACTTTAGGGCTGTCAGTGTGTAGGCTTCCAACAGTGTTTTATTTATTGACAGAGAGCTGACCCAGAGGTAGTCGTTTACTGGTCCCTGGTCTACACAAGGACATAAACAAAAAACTAAGTCTTGATTTGTAGATTTTGCTGATGGTAGATGATGGAAATAATATTCTCACCCACACTGTGGCTCATTTATTCTACAAAGTAGACTTCACTGAAAGGAAGGGATGGGAGAGAGTTAAATACAAAATGCCATACAGCTCTTCAAATATATGACTAATGGGCATTAGCCACAAGACCATAGAAAATAGTAAAGTGTGGTTATATACTTGGAAAATATGTTTTGTCTATTCATTATTTTTGATATAATTATTTGGCTGAATATGCATTTTCTATAAATGTATATTCACTCTTGTATATGCTAAAACAACATATAATAATAGCTTGATTTTTTTCCAAAAGTTAATATTTTCCTCTTAGGATAAGTTAAATCATCTAAGTATTTGAGTATCAATAAATACCTATAAGTATATTTCATAGATGTGCCCTCAACAGTTTTGATAGGCTAACTGTTGCACTTCAAAGCTAATACATAGTAAATAATGCCAATGTCAGTTAACACTGTCAGTTTCACTAAATCCATTTTTTTCCTGAAATTCAATAAAGAATTAATACATGTAAATTGAGTTAAACAACAAAAATATTTATGTCCTTCCAAATTCAGATATAGCCATATGAAAAGATTATTTATCATGGTTGACTAATCTTATGTACTTGTTTTCATTTTGCTATTGCTAAAATAGTAAAATTCCTTTGTTTTGATGCTTCCCTTTTTCATAAAATAAGGATTATGAGCTTTACCAGTTTCTTTCTCAAAGGGAAATCATAAAAATAAATAAAATAACATGCAGGTAGCACACATGCTCAGATATTTAGTGAAAGTCATTTTCTAAAAACAAAGAGACTATCAAATTCCATGTACAGTATGAACTAATGTTAAAACTAAATTGTTGCACTACATGGGCCAGTTGGTTTATTCTGAACACACAGCAGGTGTGTCAGAGCCTGACCTGGGCAGACAATTATACCCTGCTCTTTATGCTTTCCTTTAGAGTACAAACTTATGGTGACAGTAAGCACGCTTTGACAGAGGGTCCAGCTGGGAAGTTTCATGATCTTTGACTTATATTATGCTAAATCTTGCCTTAGATAATCTTTCATGTACTGACCTCTTGGATTAACTGCTGTTACTTTGGCTTTGCAGTACAAATATAAATGTGCTTTAGCCAACAATAATCTCTGGTAGCATAATATCCAGTCTACATGTGCAGAGGAAATGGACGGCAAACATACAAACCTTTCTATGCTTGCAGGAGAAGAAAAGCTACAGCCCGATATAAATGCCAGTAAAATGATCTAAATCTACATGAAGATTGCTATATATGAATCTACTGGACAAAGCATACTGAATTGTAAATGTGAAGTGCTTGATGATTGATTAAAAAAATAAAAGACTGCACTAGAACCAAGAAGCTGAAACATTTTAGCTCTGACTAGTTTTGAATCACTTCTATATTTAGTGATTGCTGTATTGATGTCCTTAACTCAATTTCTAACAAATTTTTCCAGAAAAAAAGGGTTAAAGAAAACCAGAGCCCCTTGAAGTAGTAATATGAGAATCACAAGGAGTAAAGTTGTATTGAATCAACTTTTAGGTTCAGTTTCTCCATTCTAAAACTCTGCCTGAGGAGCCTTGCCCTCCACCTTTATTATTTACACATTTCCGGTCTTATCGACAAGTTGGGAAATAAATGACTGAGAAAAAAGTTTAAATTAACCTTTTCACTAATTTTGCTCCATTTATTAAAATAAGTTTGTAATATACTATATGGCAGCTGAAAGTAGAGAAATACTTTGCCAAATCCTGCCAGTTTGCATCTGTCCACTCTAAGCTTGCTGTGATCAGCTCGATGTACTAAAATAAGATATTTTACTTTTGCATATTTTGCAAGAATATACACATAAATTCTGAGGCCTTTTAATGTGCACACCAACTGGCAAATATCTACACTTAAGAAAGTAAAGTCGGCAGGGTGTTGCAGTTAAATCACTTACACCTATATTTATGAAACCTCCACTGTAATACTTAAGGAGATGCTGGCAGACATGAGATATCTCTACTGTGACCCTTGAACTGACAGTGTTTCTTAGATAGTCTGGGTTGATATAAATATCCCACATGTTTACTATCCATAAGCAAAATCTGGGCAATAATGATACTGTTTGAATAAACACTTTTTCTTTTCCATGAAGCGAGACTTTATACTAAAATTGCTATTTATATTTTACAAAGCATAAGTTTTATGAGACTTTATTCTTTATTCTTCAGATTAAAAATTGTTTTCCTTCTGGGTGGGTGCCCTTCAAATGTGTTTTTTGTTATTCTTCTGTTTTGTTCTTTAATGGAGGAAAATTGTACATTCTAGGTAAGTGCCTGATGGATTTTTCATGTTTACCAAAGTAACTATTTTTCTTTTCAGATTATGGTCTTGAAAGATGTGCTGGATCATCTGCATACATGATACAGAAATGGTATTTTGAAGTAGAATGAAAACATCACAGTGATGGGGATACTATAAACTTGAATAAGAAAACAGACTCATTCCTAATTGAGAAATCTGAGAGAACTATATAATACATCTCATTTCAGTTCCTTTAGTTTCTCTTTATCCTGGTGTGTGTTAATATTTTCTTTGGATATTTGAAAGGAATTACCAGTGACCAAGCCACCTTTCAGAGCAACTAAAGCGATATTTCTGATGAACATGCCTAAAATTTTACACCTTTTAAATTTTCCACAGATGACTTTACGGTGGTTAATAATAGTGTGTTCAACCTGTCAGTATCTGTTTAATTTATTTATAACAAATAATATGTGATATAAAATACTCAGAAACACTGGTTTAATGTTTTATTTTTCAAAATGCATAACATTTTGATTTTCTGGCAACAGTCATAGTAATTGTGAGATTGTTTCTTGAAGTTTCTTCCTTGTGCTAGGGCATAATATACAGAATTCATGAAATCCAGTGAGGTGATGTGAGGGCTAGCATGGGGGAGGGGAGTCAAAATGTCATTAAAATCTATTGTATGAAATGAACAAAAACTCAATAAAAATTAAAGTACAAATGTCTTCCACAATTCGCTTAATTTCTGAGTAAAGTATGATTAGATTTTTACTATGTGTGTTCAAGTTGATGCTGAGAGGTTGTGTTTGTTTGTTTGTTTGTTTGACCTTTAATGATAGGAGCACTCAGGCAACTATTAACATATCCAGCTGCTCTCCTCACACCACCCTGAATCTGAAAAATCTTACGAACATACTTGACCACCGAAAGAAAGGGTGATCACTATGTATCCCCCTCTTTGGCTCCAACTAGTTAAGAATCCAATATATTCTCTGTAGTGTGTCTTTTCTCACCTGTGGTTGGAGGTTTCTCAGGTGACTAAGTGTTCAAGAGATTAAAGATATATGGGCCTTTAATCACTACTGAAAAATAGCCATCTACAGAAGACTGGATAAAAAGTAAACTCCTATCTATGTAGGCTAGTGAGAATTGGGGATTTATTTATTAAAATAGCTCATATTCCCCTAACGAAATGAATCCCTAAAAGAGATTAACCAACCATTATCTATGGAAGCTTATAGTCTTTTTCGCTGATCAACAATTTTTATCAAATAATGCTGAAAAGTTTATAAAATCTAAATCTTGACCTGATTAAGAATTCAATTAAAATTATATGCATGAAGTACATTAATTTTCCTAATTTTCTTCTGAAGAATGGGAAGTAATTTTGGTAGTTAATTGAAAGTTAAAATGATGTATTTCCTAAAATTGATTAACTTTCATATCTAGTCCTACACCTAATTATTTTAGATATTCATACATAATTATATTAATCATAAGTTCCTCTGAATTTTTTAATTTAAACTTTTAATGTTTTATAATTTATAAAAGAAATAAATATGTAATTTAGAAAAAAACTAGAATAAACAAATAAATTCAAAACACATGTGAAATTTCATAATTTTAAGAATGCCAACATTATTTACTATTATAATTCATGGGAAATATTTAACAAGAAAAGAAGTTCTAAATTTAGGACTTAAACATATAGAATCAGGGACTGGTATGATCCCTCAGCATCTCAAGTCTAAGGACCTGAGTCTGACACTCAGAGAAAATGTAAAGGTGGAAAACAACTGGCTCTGCAATGCTGTTTCTGATCTCCATAAGCTTGCCATTTGTATGAATGCATCCACATGCACTTCATATGCACACGCTATCATATAAGAATATTCTGGAGCTGGAGAGATGGCCTAGCAGTTAAGAGCGCCAACCGCTCTTGCAGACGACCCAGGTTCGATCCCCAGCACCCAGATGGCAGCTGAGAACCGTCTTTAACTCCAGTTCCAGGGGAATCCGACACCCTCTCCTGGCCTCCGCAGCATTGCAGGACACGGGTGCACAAACCTACACGCAGACAGTACATTCATACACATAAAAATAAATAAAATTTAAAAAAGAATATTCTAAAATTTGTTACTTTTGTGGGCTGAAGGGATGGGTCAGTAGTAAAGGTGTGTGCTGCTTTTCCAGAAGATCCAAATTCTGTGCCCAAGCACCCACATCAGGCAACTCAGAAAGCCTGTAAGCTGTGGCCTCAGGCCACAGCTGGAATTTGCATTCACCTGCACATACCCATATACACACATATATTTTTAAATAACAAAAAATATAAAAATGTGAAGGCTGGGTGTACTAGTGAATGCTTTTAATCCCAATACACAGAGACAGATGTAAGTGTGTCTCTTTGTGACGAAAGCCAGCTTGCTCTACATAGAGATTTTCAAGTCAGCTGGGACTACAGGGAGACCCTGTCAAAAAAACAACCATTTTTTTTACTTATATAATAATTTAAAGCCAGCCTCTAACTGGAAGCTCTATAAATGTTAAAATATAAAATGGAGGTTATAACTATATGTCTGCATATAATGGCAATATATATGTATATATATATATATATATATATATATATATACTATCCTTCCATTAAGAGATTAATGTAAGACATTAATCTAAAAGGATTGAGATGACTACATCTTCCTACAGGAGGTTAAAATTGGATTGTTTGAGTCAATTTACAACTATCAGGTATCTAAAACCACTATCCAGAGATAAACTAGGTAAAGAGGGGAGATAGTTGCAAGAACAGAATGGGGATGAGAACTTGCAGTGTGGCTGTAAAATGTCTCTGGGTTTCAAATGGTTGGCACATATTTTGCAGGATAGAACTTTCATTACACAGAAATGTGTGACACTTCTATCACCTTTACAATCCTATCATCTATAAATTATTTACAATTTTATAATATGAGACTTTAAATTTACTTTTTTATTTTAAGTCGAACTTTAGAGTACACATAGCATCAAAGTAACATAAATTAAACTTGTGATACCAAAAAATGCATTAAAATACAGTGATGCTTTAACATGGAAGATTCCATTTTTCTCCAATTTGTATTGCAAGGGAATCAGATGTCCTCTTCTAGTGTCTGTGGGCGTTGCATGAGATGGATATACTTAAATATATGCAAAGAATATATTTATACATATATGTATATATATATATATATATATATATGATATGATATAATAAAAACATTAAAAAAAAAAAAAAAAAAAAAAAAAAAGGATTTTCTTTCTTTCTTTTTCTTTTTCTTTTTTGTCTGTTTTTTTTTTTTTTTTTTTGCTCATGCTTCAAAAAGAGAAGCCTGGTCTAGCAAGACCTAACTGTGTCCTCTAGTGGATGGAACTGGTGGTTGAAAAGCCAAAAGAAGCCAGCCCCTCAAAAAAAACCTGAGTGACCCTTGAGGACCAGATCCTCAACTGACCTTGAGAAAACAAAAACCTTGGTTAATCTGGGCTAACTGTGTGGCCTTAAGCATCCAAAAGGAAAGCATAACCAGAAATAAATAGTCAGTGAGGTCTGAGAAATTGTACTTCAGATATAAAACTGGAGAATCCTCCAAACCTTCAGTGTCATATGGGGACTACAGAGATATCCAGCTTGTGGACCGAGCGGCTACTGGGATTTCAGCCTCTTCATAGTATAGACTGCTGTTGTTGGACTACCCAGGCTGTGTCATGGAGGCCACTGCAGGAAGATCAAGACAGGACACACGCTTGCTGGACCTCATTTGGGTGACCATGGGGGGAGGGACCCCAGTGTGGAGCACAGGGGCAAGATTGATGGTTGTTTGGGTTTGCCAAGGATGAACCTTCAAGCGCTTCCTTGGGGAAAACATGACATCTTTTGATAAAATGTACTTTTTAATGAAGAAACTGCTATCTATGAGGACTAATGTGATTCCTTGAATTTTACTTTGTGCAACTCCTGTACTGCAACCTGTAGATGTACCTGGTTGGAGTTTTGCATGGTATTAGACATTCTATTATAATTTTTTTACATTTATTTTCATTTATTTCATTTTTTAATAATAAGTAATGTTTTTAGTACAAGCATCCTTCATATAGAACCAGTTTGCAAGCAGTTGTGCCCAAACCCATACAGCCCAAGGATCCCACAATCCAGCTGGAGGGGCTTGTGTGTACAATCAAGTTGATCAAATAAGTGTCTATTCTATATTGCTGTAGTTTCCCCATTCACCCCAATTGCAGCCCTTACATTCTACCACGCCCCCTCTTCCTCGTATTGTTCCCTAGGCTTAGAAAAGGGGCACAGGTGGACGAGAAGCAAAACAGTCTACTTTCTCTGGAGATGTCGTTTTGGACTCGAGTTCTGGCTGTTTCTTTTCATGGGCTGACAGTTTGTTCAGAAATAACCTTTCAATCCTATAGGCAGGAATCAACATTCTATTATAATTATATTATGCTATCTGTTATGTATATGTTCTGCAATTATGGAGCCAATGCTAATCTTAACCAAATTCTATATATTTTTGATAGTATTAACCAATTTCTACATATTTTTGGATTTCTTTTTAGACATTAGCGAATGTCTGCCTTTTGGATTCAAGGAGAGGCAGCAGATTAAATCTCATATTGTATTTTCACATTAATTACAGGGAAGACTAAATCGACCTATGGCTATAATCTTTTGAAATTCTTAGGACTACTTTATTTAACACTATATGATGAAATATTAGAATTGTTTGGAAAGACAGAATTTTATAGTGTGAATTTATGGCTGAACCAGATCTGCGAATCCCCTCAATACCACCTCTAAAAGCTAGGATGCTACAAAAGAAAACTTGAGTTAACAAGACATATCCAAACATAATAAATGTCCCCAGGCCATGTAGTTCTCTTTTTATTACAATTTGATGATACACTGGGTCAGAGAGGCTGTCAGAAAGATTCACTTTTGAAACTACTTTTATTATTGAAATACTTTATTTTTAACTAAGCATGTAAGGAAAGCTAAATAATCTCTCTGGGTTTTAACTTTTCCCACAATGACAAGACAAGAATGGAACTGCTGACCAGACTCAGAAAGACAAAAATTTTATGTTCTTTCTCATAGGCAGACCTGAGCTTATAATGTATATATATGTGAGTATAGTAGACTATGAAACTAGAAAAGAGATTACACTAGGGGAAATGAAATATCTATGCAGAACAGGAGGGCTGTAGGTTACATGTGACATGAAAGGGAAAAGAAACTATGGGAAGCGGATGGGTACCAGGTTGGAGTGGAAAAGCCTAGAGAGGAGAAAATGTCAGGGCTAAAGAGATGTCTCAGTGGTTATGAGCACTGGCTGTTCTTGCAGAGGACCCAGATTTGGTTCCCAGGATGCACATGATGGCTAACAACTGTCCACAAATCCATTTCCAAGGGAATCATATGTCCTCTTCTAGTGTCTGTGGGCATTGCATGACATGTATATACTTAAACATATGCAAAGAATATGTTTATACAAATAAAATAAAAAATAAAATATTTTTAAAAAGTGCCTGAGAAAGACCAGACAATCTTTTTTTCCCCTCTCTCTCTCCTTACTCCTCTTCTCTCTCTCTCTCTATATATAACTATATATATACTATATATATAATATATTATATATTACCTTTTTATTGATGTTTTTGTGTATTTCATACATCGTTTTTCAATTCAGTTCAGGCATATTCCCCTTTCCCTTCCCCCCATCCCACCCCACCCCTCCCCAGACTATGCATTCTGCCGTAACTGTCCTGCATCTTTCTCTCATTCTTTTTTTATGCTTAGGAATTCACATCTTCCTCCATTAATTTTATATTACTCTAAAGTACAGATACATATTTTTCACCCATATACAGTAATTACAGTGTATGAGAATAACTGGTGGGTGGATTCTAGAGCCTGTTGAGAGATTCACATTATAACAACATAGTTGCCTTCAGATAAACAGAAATATGACAACATTGTCATTCAGCTTGCCTTTCGTCTGGGTGAATTGGTGTGAGTATCCACAAATGAGGGAAACCATTCTCCATTTGTCTTTCTGGGACTGTGTTACTTCACTCAGCATAATGGCTTCGAGCTCCATCCATTTACCTGCAAAGTTCATCATGCCATCTATCTTTACTGCTGAATAGTACTGCATTGTGTAGATGTACCACATTTTTGTCATCCACTTGTCTGTTGAGGGGCATTTGGGTTGGTTCCAGCTCTTCTATTGTGAAGAGAGTTGCAATAAACATGGACGTGCATGTATCTTCGTGGTAGGATGAGTCATAGAAAAACATTAACTTTTCCCATGCATTTTTGACTCAACATTTTTGACTGAAAATAAATCATTTAGCTCTTAATATCTTTTATAACCTGAATGGGTAAAAGTAGTTTTCTTTCCTTTACATCTTCTTCATAAGTGTATGTTCCTGCACTACAATGTTACCATCCACTAAGAGTTATCTTATCCATATTCCTTTCTTCAGAAAGGAGCCAATAATATATTTGCAGGTAAGAGCAAAATATAAAATTCTGATATCCATCAGAAATATCAAATTCACCCAGTTCATCCTCTTATTTTTAAAGTGTTGGGCTGGAGAGGTAGCTCAGAATGTACAAAATTGCCACACAATCTTGAATAACCTAATTCAGATCCCCAGGACTCACATAAGAAGCCCAGTGAACATGCAGCCTACCTATGATCCCAGAACTTGAAAGGCAGAGACAGGGAATCACCAGAACAGAAACAAGCTGAGTAGCCAGGCTACCTAAATGCTGATCTCCAAGAGAGCTTACCTCCATATATATAGTGGAGAACAACTGCAGCCTCAACCTTGGCTCCCTACCCACAAGTGTACACATATGCATACATCCATCCTCACACATGCAGCTATGAATACACAGTAAACACCACACATAATAACGCACAACTTTCATTATTTGTTGTGAGCAACATTAATATTTCTTTCTAAATTATGCACTACATGCTTCAATTTCAACTTATTTACTTTTGAATATACTTAGTGAAGCAGGTAAATTGGTGTTCTCATGGTCGAGGAGAAAAAAATACCATTTGGATAAAACAAGGGATATTTACATCATGCAAGCCATTTTATATAAAAGATTGACTATCATATTAGTAAGAAAATAAATGTGAATTGGCCCACTAAATGTGAATTTTGTCTTTTATTTATTAACATTATAAAAAATCTGAAGTCATGAAACAAAATAGAGTGAAAATCCTTGCATGTAGTACAAGCAGAACATACCCCCTTTCCTAATAGAGTAGGAAAATCAGCAGTCTTTGAAAACATATTCATCCTCTTGGACCCAGGAGATGCTCAGGTAATTGAAAAAGAACACATTAATACAGAGTTTGTAATGGCTCAGCAATGTCGTATATGTTATTATAACTGGAAACTGTAGTTAAATAATTATAGTGTACTGCTTAGTGAGCACAAACATAATGGGGGTGCTGTGCCGTTTCTAAAGATTTTTTGTCATTCTTTTACATAAAATAAAGGAGAATTTTATGTAAAGTTTAAAATTATAATTTACCATTTAATTTATCTATTCGCCTGCTACCTTAAAATCCAGGTAATTAATTTAGTTTTTTGACAAGTTAATTTGTTTTCAATATTCTTACATAATCCTTTTCCTGAAGTGTGCTATAATATAGGGTTTACATTAATTGAAATCCACATGATTAATCACAGGAGATAACTGGATATGTGTGGGTTTATTGAAATTTCTCAGCAATAGTTCATTACAGTGTATTTGTTTCTGATCTTTGTGGATATCTTCATTTTAAATGATTTTTACTGAAATTATTGAAAATAATCTGCAATGTCTAAATAGAAGAAAAATTAGAGATTTTTCACGTCAATATTCCTGCAGAAGATGAACCAGGAGGAAGAATGGTTGTGAACATGACAGATGTAAAAATGAAGCTAAAAATAAATAAAAGAAAACTCTACAAAAATTCTGAGTGTATAGGAAGAATGTGAAGTTAATGTGGGCAAAGCATTTAGCAAATAAATGTGGTCACCATATAAATTCTAAAGACTATACTGGTTAAACTTTTCAAGTATATTGAAAAATATACTTGAAAAGTTTATTTTATATTTGCAGTGTTATTTTATATTTGCAAAGAAAATAGCCTGATTTACCTCACAGTGGATGGGAAAACACCCCAATCACAAAATAGCAAGCCACATGCCCTAGTGAGGGCCCTCTTGACTGCACAACTTCATGGCATTAAGGACCAAGGCAAAATCATGTGCCAGAGCTCCTATTCATATCAGTGACGCGGGAGCTGGAGAGTGACTAGAACCCCAGAGTCTTGCACAATGCCATGCCTCTAACTGACATAGGTACTTCCAGGAAGCATTAATCTTAAAGTTCTAACACCTACAAATACAATCATCAAGAAATCTATGTTCCCAAACCATGAAGAACAATACCCAGGCCATAGCAGAGAGATTTAGAATTAGAGTATAGAGAACTGAGTATGAGAAACTTTGGGGGAAACTTTGTGACTTTTTGAAACAAGTTAATCAGATGCTAAAGAACTTGAAGACATTCCTAGCCTATTTTGAAAATGTATGCTTGAATTTATTTGTCAGTTTACTTTAATAGACCATGGCATCTGTGGTGGTTTCAATGAGAATGTCCCCCATAGGCTTCAAGGATTCAGACATTTTGTCCCCAGTTGGCGGCACTGTTTTGGGAGGTCTTAGAAGGTGTAGCCATGCTAGAGGAAGTATGTCACTGGGGCCAGGCTTAGGAAGTTCAAAAACCTTTGCCAGTCTCCAGTTGCTCTCTATCTGCTTCCTGTGCCCACTTGAAGATAAGAACCTTGGCTTTCTGCTCCAACTCCAGCCACCATGCCTCCCTACCACAATGGACTTAAGCTCAAATAAACTCTTCATTTTAGGTTCCCTTGGTCATGGTGGTTTTATCATAACAACAGAAAAGTGAATAATACAGCATCCCTACATATTTATTTCAGCATTATTCTGGGAATGCCTGTGTGCACAGTTCTACATAATATAAACATTAGACTAAACAAAGGATTTGTGTTTCTTATTCAGCCAAGTGAGGGCATACAAAGAACGAAATGTCCAAGTAAGATAAAATTCATTCTCTGCATTTGAATTTCTTCAAGATGTGACGTCTTTCTTCTCTTGCCTTCAGTATCAGAAGAAGTATCAATAGTTTTTTTTTTTATTTTTTTTTTTATGTCCAACTTTACAACTGAAAATCCTGGGACTTCTGAAACTCTATAATCGCATGAGGTAATCTGTAAGTATTATTTTTGCGTAACACATAAGGCATCTAATATGTGATGTATAATACACACGATCTGTAATATATGGTCTGTGAAGGTGGTTTGGTGGTAGGACACTTGCCTAGCATCTGCAAGGCCTGGGTTCAATCCCAAGCATTGCATAAATAGATAATAGGCAGATACACAGGTGCTAATAGACAAAAGCATAATATTGACATTAACTAGTCTTGATCAACCAGGTGCTCAAAGTAAAGCTAGTTATGTACATGGAAACGTAATGAATATAATAAATAAGAGTGGTTGATTCTAATGTTGCTGCAGAAAGCGTTAAAAAGAAAGAATAAGATCAAAGATTCTAATTTTCCCCCAGCTCAAGCACTTATAGATGTCTTGAAAGTTTCTATGTGACCAGAAGGAGATCCGTGTTTTTAAATAGGAAGTTGAAACTCCTCAAAATATAACACAGAAATATTCACTACAACTGCCTGGAATACTAAACAAGCTGACTACCCAACTTACAATCCAGCTACATTTAAAGTGAAACCAATGGTTTGAAGATAATGAAGTCCTCTACACTGGGATAAAGATGAACTAGGGACATTAAGTCCCTACATTTGTATGAATTTTTGTTAGTGCAAGAAGGCAGCCCACTCCTAACGGAAGAAGGCACCAAATCCCCATGAAATATCTTACGCAGTAGGTTTTGAGGGTGTTGTCCTTGAATTGCCTGGGCAAACAGTAGTGGCTTGCTTTTGTGACATTACTATTTTATGTTCTCAACTTCAGCAAAGCTACTTAGCTCCAGAGCTGTAACTAGACTCATCTTGGAAGACTCCTGAAGGAGTTCAAAGAGACCCATGAAAATGTAGATGTACAACATCTAAAGGAACTATAGCTTTTTGCCACTTACCTGGGTTTTAGGCATTTATGGGCCACATTTGTTGATGGCAAAATCATAGCCACTTTGCTTCCTTTTAAATACCATTTATTATGCTCACACAATGTATTCTTCACAGTCTATCTCTTTCTTTTTTTATTAATTTTTATTTATTTCTGTATGTGTACAAATGTACTGTCTACATGCAAGTCTGTGCACCTGTGTTGTGCAATGCCGCGGAGGTCAGAAGTGGGTGTCGGATTCCCCTGGAGCTGGAGTTCTCCTGGAATTGGAGTTTCAGACGGTTCTCAGCCGCCATGTGGGTGCTGGGGATCGAACCCGGGTCCTCTGCAAGAGCAGTCGGCGCTCTTAACCGCTAGGCCATCTCTCCAGCCCTACAGTCTATCTCTTTCTTTACATGATATATAACTATACTTGATTTTCTATCCCAAAACTAAATTTCTTTTTTTTCCCCTTGGTAATCAGCGGCATGGGACGCGCCCTGCTTCATCTATCTGATCAATTCATCACTTCTAAAAACTAAATTTCTGAATCAGAGACTTGGAAAGAAAATAATTGGATGTTAGGGAAAATGAAATTTGGGAAAGAAAATTATGATTGGCTCCTGGGCGTTTTGGCTATTTATGAATATTAACAGATAAATAAAAGAGTTACTATGCTGATTGGATTGATTCTATACAGAGGTAGAATTATAATAACATTATTGCCTTTATTCGAGATTAAGTATAATTTAAGGAGAGTACGTGGATGGCAGGCTACAAGAGTGAACTTGTGATATCCAATTTTACAACAACATGACATGCAAGAGAATGCCTATGCAGTTTGTTAAACATGATTATGGCCATGTCTGTGAAGGTATTTATAAGTGAGATTAATTTCATATTCTCTCTCTCTCTCTCTCTCTCTCTCTCTCTCCTGAGTAAAGCAAATTGCTCTCCTCAGTGTCAGTAGAATAAGAAGATACAGTAAGAGAACTCACTTTCTTCCTAACTTCAAGCTCAGGGTTGAAGTTTCTTCTACTGCTTTTGGTCTTAGATGGAAAGTCAACATAAGTCCTCCTTGCCATCCACTGTGCTAACTAGAGATCACAGGATTTCTCACTTCTCAGTCTCTATAAACACAATGACCCAATATACATTAAAAAATCTCTCTTTATCCCCTTCTTCTCTCCTTTTTTTTTCCTTTTTCACCAACACACACACACACACACACACACACACACACACACACACACACACCAGTCTGTTTCTCTGATGAACGTAAAACTAATAAGACCCTGAATAGTAGAAATAATCTACTTTAAAATATATTTTAATTAAAAATATGGTTTGAATTTTAACATCATTGCTGACATTAGTCATAGATGGTTGAAATGCTTAATTCTAAATTTCAGAAGTGGTAATTTAGATAATTCACAGTTACCCAAGACATTAGATTCTGTTCTGTTACTGTATAAGTATGTAATATTGATTAATTCACTTAAGAAAGGAAATTCCAAATTGTCCATTTGGGAAATATGGGTAAAATTACTTAAGCTCTGTTTTATAGTTCTAATTGTATTTTATTCTCAGTGTTTTCTTATAAGTTTCCAAAATAAGTATGATGTACATTCAAAGTAGCTTTTTTATTTAGAAACAAAATGAGTATATTAGTTTTAAACTAGAGCCTAGCCTTTCTACATCTTCCATTTTAAGAAAGTCTTCAAAAGTGATGACAGAGTGCTTTTAAAATTTATTGTGTATAAAGCTGAATCCTACATTAAATGTATTTAGTAGCATTAATGCATGCATAGCATTTTTCAATGTGTCATATATAATTTTTGTGTATTGGGTGATGTATGTATGTATGGGCTAAAAATATAAACCACCTGTAGTTCAGATTTCACTGTGGAGAGTACTGCATTGTTTAGCTTTTTCTACAGTGTTCTGTGTGTGTCAATATTGATTTCAGCAAAAGTAATAAAGGATCCTGTCAAAATAAAATTAAAACCTAAGGCAATTTACTTTGCTGAAGGGGGTCAGCTTTAATAACCATCACCATCTTACCAGACCGCTGTGAAATTTCATTAACACTGTATGCCAGTCACATATCAGGTAGGTTTACAATTACTACTTGATTATATGTCTGTATAGATCGTTAGGCACAAGCCTCCGTTTTGTGCCCTGTATTGTTTGGTGCATGGGGTCTCTTTTCAATTCAGTGAAAATTGTATTCAAGAAAGAAAATGATAATAAAAAAGGGTAGGTACTGAATTGATATTCAATTCTGCACAAAATTACTAAATACACTGCAATTTTATGACATTGAGTGTTTTAATCTATTTACCCATCTAATTTTGGAAATATGGAGAACAAAACCAGAGTGATTTTATATGTAAAGAAAAGAAAAAAGAGTGCAGCAGTTAGTATTCCTGGTGATTATAAGCCAGGAAGAACTTGTAGTTTCTTTTATTCCTAATTCTTAGAAGAAAATCAGTCTCTTGGTATCATATTCCAATAAAAACTGACTTACCAGCCCCTGCATAATGAATGTAAATCCACAGAGAAAATCCAGTGGAAATAAAAGTGTGAGGAATGTATGTGTATGCTGTAATTTCATAGGTTGATGATTCTATGTAATACATTTCAACTACAGTATAGAATTTCAAAACGTGTGTGTGTGTGTGTGTGTGTGTGTGTGTATGTGTGCGTGTGTACATTTGTCTGTATGAGTGTGAGTGCATGCCTACATGGGGAGCTTCTATAAGTAGAGCACAACCTCAGGTATCAAATTTGACCTTCAAACTTTTTAGACAAGGTCTCTTGCTCACTACTGGGTACATCCAGCTAGCTAGCTGGCCCATAAGTTTCCAAAGACAATCCTCTCTCAACATTTCATCTCATTATAGGATCACTGGGATTACAGACAGGCACAACTGTTTCTTGCTTCTCATGGATTCTAGGGATTTAAGGTCAGGTCCTCAAGCTTGCATGGCAAGGACTTCACCTCTCAGCAGTCTGTGACACATTTTATATTAAATTATAAGAGAAAAATATCACTTTATTTTTGCTTATCAAATAATATTGCTTTGCATATTTAAAACAAGTCTAAAGTTTGACTCCTCAGCAATAAATATTGGATCAAGGTAAGTTTTAGCCTACTTAGTTATATATTTAAAATGCAAGCTATAGAATTTTTAATAAAAGAAGTAATCCAAACCTCTTTAAACCACAAAAAATTGTAATGTAAATTCAAAGTAAAAGTGCACATTTGTCAATTACCCAAGTAATGCACTCATGGGATCTGAATAAATCCCACTGTCAGGGCAACCCTGACCATATGGACAGTATGTTAAAGGTCAAATTCAGGTCTGGGGACATGCGTTAGTGGGTTAAAGTGCCCCCTGCTACAGTATGAGTATCTGAGTTTGAATCTCTGACCCCAAAATAGCATGGCCATACTAACCCCAGAACCTGCATTGTGGTAGCAGGCAGACAACAGAATTGCTGAGGATTGCTGGCCAGTCATTCTAGTCACAAATCAGTGCATTCCAGTTTCATCAGGTGACCCTATTCCAAGACAGTAAGGCAGGAAGTAAAAATATGATACTTGACACCTTCCTCACCTTCACAGATCTCTGAACAGGCACAAGCACCTGCACACTCATGATATGATATGATATTCAGGAATATGTGATTTCTAGATTATTAGATACTAGCACAACCCTATGGTCTAGTGTCTATCAGATTTATCCAAGGCATAAAGAACAAAGATACTAATCTAATCTGAGTATCTTTTAGTTACTCATTCATTCTTCAGATGTTTCTCATAATTAAGATCCTGAATTACACCTGGAGATTAGGTGATGATACTCTTTTCAGCTCTTTATTTGACAGTTTGAACCCTAGTCCTATCTAGTCCCTTTATCATGAGCTACAAGTCAATTGCAAGTTGTTAGATCACCTCCCTTTCCTTAAAATCACTCAGTCATATATGCCTTAAATTACTACTACTGCTACTTCAAAAGTATTTAATTATATCATTTTAAAGCTCTGAATTTGATGCACAATAGATCTCATTATAAATTTGTTGTAACTACAATCAAATATCTCTAACGTTTTCTTATCTATTAAATAAAGGGAAGGAATTATTCTAGTGAATGAGAATTTTGCAATTACTCGAACATCATTAAGTCTTGAATATTCTAGCCTAGAGAGAAAAACAATACATGAGAAAAATAGTTACTGAACTTGAACTTTATTGGACACTTTGACTATATGAACTATTTCTGACATAAAAATAATGAGTTCAGAGCTACATAAATGGTTTAGTGTATAAGGTACTGCTCTTGCAGAAGACTCAAATTTGATTCCCAGAACTCACACCAGGTAGATCTCATGCAGACATACACATAAATATATGACTAAAAATAAATCTTTTAAACATGGGATTGATTTATAATTAAAGTACATATATATATATATATATATTATACTGAGTATTTATGTTCAAGCAAATGGATGTCTTTGTAATACTAGAGCAATGACTAAAACAACAATCTTTTCTTCCTATGATCTAGCAATACCAGCAAACTTAGTTTCACCAATTTATTTCATTTTTAAAGTCTTAAACTAGTATCAGCATCATTTTTATTTGAATATAATTTTAATTTTTGTGGATATCCACCAAAGTGAAGTACATATATTTAATATTGCATGTCTGTGTCTTATCACCCTATCCAGTATTCAGATACAAAGACAGACTATGACTATCATTTTTGTTGTTGCTTTATACATTGACATTTATGACTCCTGCTAAGCAAAGTATTGTCTGATAATTTACCACTTTAAGCCTCCTCTGGTTTACATGAAGTACCTCAATTTCTTCCTTTCCACATTCCACATTCCACATCCATATACTTTAATTGTGCTACATTTCCAAACAGAGGACCTACCTATCTAGCCTTCATTTTTTCTGAAATTCCTGTACCCTGTGCAGAATATCAATGTTGATCACCAGTTGAGTTTTCTGCTATTAACCTTAACTTACCACTGGATTCTTTTCTATAGCTTTTCTGTAGAAAATTCTTCTTCTTAAAAATGGAACCACTATTTTTAACCTGTATGATTTAGGAAGAAAGGCCTTTATTATTTTCTAATGATGTTTATCTCATATAGTTTCCACCTCGTCTTCAACAACCCTCTACATAATTGAGGGCACACTCTAGAACTGTGAGCCATTTTCATATGTTAAAAGATAATGAGTCACATTAAGACCCAGACAGGTCATTAACAAAATGTTTACTCAGGCCGAAGCCATGCTGATGGAGTCATATTTTGCTCTAGACCTCTTTTGAGCTGGCCCAGCAATAGCTGGAGTGAGGACTCTGAACCCCAAGGATGAAGTGGCCAGGATTCAGTTGGGTCTGGCCATGAACTTCAGTACACCCTGGGGCCTTCAGCATGTGATGAGTAGCAACTTTGGGCTTATTTCACTATGAAGATGCTTGTTTCTGCTGCTGGCAACATCAAGCTTACTAAAGATGGCAATGTACTGCCTCACAAAATACAAATTCAACATGCAACAGCCTGTTTAATTGCAAAAGTGGCCACAGGCCAGGAACATGTAACTGGTGATTATTGGGACTAATTCCATATCCTTATCTTTGGGAAGCTGTGAAACTCATGCTGAGCTTGCAGATGTCTTAAGAGGGGCTGTAGTGGTCTTCACTTTGGCCATTAAAAACAACGAAAAGTGATCCTATTGAGTTCTTCATGGTTGGAATCACGGAAATTAGGCATAAGGCTGAAATGGATACAAGCTTACTCACAAGGCTATTTTGTGATCATGGACCCTGACATGAAGAAAAGAGAAGAAAATGCAAGGATCCTCATATGAAACGTGTCCTTAGAATATGAGAAAACAGAAGAGAATTCTGGATTTTTGTCACAGGAGAAAAGAAGAGGGAGAAAAACTCATAAAAGTAAAATAAAAATTCATTGACAACGTTTAAAAAAATAATAAAAATAATATTGAAGAAGAAAGCTTGTGGTGATTCAGATAAAGGATTGGTTATTAATCATAAGGGAATTGACCCCTTTTCCTTACATGCCTTTGCAAAAGAAGGCATAGCAGCTCTGCACAGAGCCAAGAGGAAAAATATGGAAAGGCTGACTCTTGCTTGTGGTAGGGTAGCTCTGAATTTCTTTGATGACCTGAATCCTGACTGACTAGGAAATGCAGAGCTTGTGTCTGAGCATAAACTTGAAGAAGCAAAGTTTACCTTTAATGAGAAATATAACAATCCCCATTCTGTCACGTTACTAACTAGTCAAAGTACCAAATAAGTACACACTGATTCAAATCAAGGATACAATATGAGATGGCTTGAGAGCTGTCAAAAAAGCTATTGATAATGGCTGTTTTGTCCCAGGTGCTGGTACAGTAGATATTTCCATGGCAGAAACCCCAATTAAATATAAGCCTAATGTATCCAGGTGTTTGCAGATGACTTGCTCATTCATTATTCCCAAGTTTCTTGCACAGAATTCTGGATTTGACCTTCAGAAAACATTAAAGTTCAAAGCCAAGATGCAAAATAGGGTCAACTTGTTGGTGTGGTTTTGAACACAGGTGAGCCAAAGTTAGCAACAGATGAAGGCATATGGGATAACGACTGTTTGAAGAAACAGCTTCTTCCCTCCTCCACTCTGCCAGCCACCAACATTCTCCTGATAGACTTGATCATGAGAGCTGGAATGTCCTCTCTGAAAGGGGGACCTTTCCTTTGTATCTGAATCTGGGGTGGAGCTACAGAATGATCTGGGGAAAAACAGTGTTCATTTTTGTCAGGGCTTCAAGTTACTGTCAAAGGAATTTTCTTTTCCAACTGAAGAAAAGAGAGAGCACTTGGCCTCATTAAATCATGATACTGTAAACTCATAATTACAGTATTTTTATTACATTGTGTACACACATAAAGCAAGTCCATTTACCTACTGAACAAGATGTTAGCCACAGTGATATGAAGTTAGCTATTTAGATGAGCATGTTGTCTACTTGCTTCCTTAAATGTTCTTTGAAAAACTGAGACAGTTTAACTTTCCTAAACTGGGCATGGTGGTGTATCACTGTAATCCCAGAAAGGAAAGTGAAGTTTGAAGGCAACTTGGGTTACATGAGAACATGTCTCAAAAGAAAAATAACATTTTTTATATGATTGTATTTTGGATTAGCAGTTCATTAAGTTTTGTGTTAACATAAATTAAAGTTATATGATTTATGTTTTTAAAAATATCTTTTTTAAATTTAAGAAAGTACACACAAGTGAGACAATTTTAAAAATCTCTGGACCTCATTAAAATTTAAACTCCCTTATGCCTTCTCTCAAGCTTTTGTACTTTTGAGAGTATGGAAAATTGGGCAGTCAGCTTCTTTATTCTTTATGTTATGGACACTTTCTCTATTCCTCACTAGTACCCCTAACATATCCAGAATTAGGAACGAAGTAAAAGAGAATAGCTATGAAATTGGAACATAGGATTCCTGGTGGGGATTTTCATAAGCAGGACCCAATTATCACCGGGATGGTTTACTGACAAAGCTGCCCTTTGCTACCACATTGACTTTGGTCTGCTTAGGGACAGTCATTTTCAAGATAGATAACTGTTTCCTTGAGTAAGAAGAGTGCTCACTTCCAAGAACTCAGTTCTCACTGATTACCTGGGCATTTGGATGGGCACTAAATCCTTTTCCACTCAGATGTCTTAAGCCCTGATAGGGTGATCTAGAAAGAATATTTTTCTTAATTTTTTTCTTAAATTTTTGTAATTTTCATAAAATATGTTTTGATAGTATTTAGATGAGTCCCCATCACACATCTCCTTACTGCCCCCTATCCAATTCAGTGCACTCTGTAATTTATATAAGGCCTATAGTGTCCAATTTCTGTCCCTAAATGTCCTTCAATAGGAGTCTGTACACTACAGACCAGTCAACCTACCAAGAGTCCGATGCCTGAAAGAGGTTGTATTTCCCTCTCCCAACAGCATTTGGTTGCTAAAAGTGCCTTACGTTGGGTTGTCTGTCCTTGGATTTTATCTTGAGCTTCTATGAGACTTGTGCATGCTGCCACCACTTCTGTGAGTTCACATGAGCAACGGACTAGCAGCCATGAAAATTCTATTTCTTTGTGGTCATCCATCATATCTGGCTCTTATCATCTTAAAACTTTTCTGATGCCATTCTTTGTGCCTCATATATAAACTAGAGGTAATGAAATCTTGGGCTTAGTACCTGCAAGAGAACATCAATAATCAAATATAGCATTTTTTTTTAATTTTTGATTTATTCATTTATATTTTTATGTGCATGAGTGTTTTACCTGCATGTATGTAAGTGTGTTTCATGCTATGCCTGCGGAGGCTGGAGGATGTTCTAACTTGCCCTAAAACTGGAGTTAAGGATGGTTGTTTGCTGCCACGTGTTTGCTAGGAACTAAACCAGAGTCCTCTGTAAAAGCCAGTGTTCTTAACTACTGAGCCCCTCAAATGGAATTTTAATATCTACTTGAAAGAGTGTGTTCAGATTTCCCAGGTATTTGTTTGCCTCAACACACAGTACAATTTCAAAAGTATATCACTATTTACCACTGCATATTTTTAACATGAGTGACTTTGAGCCCTCTCCACACAAGTGTATTAAAGAACTTCCCTTTGAAATGTGAAACTGGTTTGTCATTCCAAATTTAAAATGCAAAATTATATATGAAAAAGTAACATAAGGTGGAATACTACCATTTTTGAGCCAACTAAAAAGTGTCTTAACTTTCAGCCCCAAATGAAACTTCTTGGATTAAACATAGCAAGTCCACAAGCATACTTGTCCTATTTATTTATTTATTTATTTATTTATTTATTTATTTATTTACTTAGTTATTTATTTATATTTTTATCAAATCTAGACTTTTTTTTCTTTTTTTTTTT
>VZQC01003661.1:493974-609637 GCA_009823505.1 Rhizomys pruinosus
CAATAAAGCAAATACGGGTCTCCTTGAGTCAAGCACGACTCCTCTGTCAGCACCAGCTACACCTCACCTGCCTGGAAATACTGTGCAGCAGTGGCAGCCATATGTCCATATATCCCAAATCTAATTGGCTATTGGCTCTCTCCTTGGAGGAATAACCCATGGCTGATGACACAAGCTTGCATCCTCTAGTGGTTAGGAGATGTTATAAGCCATGGTAAGACCCTGTCATATTTTACAGAAAAAAATGTAATTCATAGATTAACATACCATCCACATATCTGTGTCTATACCAAAGTAAACTACTATAACAATTAGTACTGTTTAAATACCTATATATCTAATTGCCTGTGCTTCATTAGTAGGATTGAAAGGTTATTCCTGGACAAACTGTCAGCCCATGAGTGGAAATATCCAGAATTGACCAGAGTCCAAAATGACAACTCCAGAGAAAGTAGACTGTTTTGCTTCTCGTCCACCTGTGCCCCTTTTCTAAGCCTAGGGAACAATCTGTGGAAGAGGAGGCGTGGTAGAATGTAAGGGCTGCAATAGGGGTGAATGGTGAAACTACAGCAATATAGACTGGACCCTTATTTGATCAACTTGATTGAACATACAAGCCCCCAGCTGGATTTTGGGACCCTTGGGCTGTGAGGGTTTGGGCACAACTGCTTGCAAATTAGTTTTACATGAAGGATGCTTGTACTCATAAGTTATTACTTATTGTTAAAAAATGAAAAAATAAAGTAATAAAAGAAAGAAAATAAAAAATACATAATTGAGTTACTATTATATTACCAATTAAATTTATTATTTAACAATATCATAGATTATATAATTTATTCTAATTACTTTCACAGCCACTCTCAATAATCTGAATCTCACCATTTTAATCCTCCATCCTGCCCCAAATCCCTTTCCCACAATGATGCCTTTTTTAATTCTTGGTTGAATTTTTGAGATTTTTATACAATATATTTTGATTATGTTTATGCCATTTCCCCTACC
This sequence comes from Rhizomys pruinosus, assembly GCA_009823505.1. Lineage (NCBI taxonomy): Eukaryota > Metazoa > Chordata > Mammalia > Rodentia > Spalacidae > Rhizomys > Rhizomys pruinosus. Next base: position 494,980 of record VZQC01003661.1, read on the forward strand.
GGCATATCCCTTTATATCCACTGCTTGATTCAATGTTATACATGCATAATATGTCCATCATGTAAAATTTGTGTCTGTATGGATGTTATTGGAGTATCTAATCACTTTCTGATTGGATTAAAGGCCCAATTTACAAGACGAATCCCATACCTGACTTTGATATCAGGCCTAGGAACTTGAAGCTAGACAGGTCACAAGCCATAGAGGAAAATCTATGCTATTTAATATTGTATCCATTTGACAAATGGATATAATATTAAAGTGATTCCTAGTGCCTTATTGTTATACCCGTAGATTAACATATCTCTCAATTCTCACTGGAGAAGTTTCTCCGTGTAACAAAAGGTGATTAAAAAAGAAACCCACAACTGGTCAATGTGCAGAGAATAAGATACTGCAGAGTCCTTATCTTTGATTAGGACACCTATATTAAACTTTTGCGTCCCAAGTCTCAGAGGTTATTGTTGAAGTAAAAAAAGAGTGAAAGAGTGTAAGAGCCAGATATGGTGGTTGACCACAAGGAAACAACTTTTCATACTGATGGTCAGTTACACATACGAACTTGCAGCAATGGTGACAACATGCTCAAAACCCACATAATCTCAAGCCAGACAATATCCCAGCATATAGGTAAAGTTGGTAAGATCCCCTAACACTAACTAGAAACTATTGGAAACTGGTAGTAGGAGAGCATGGATTATTTAAGGATGTGAAACCGGGTTAACCAGGCTCCAACGTCTGGTTACTGAGTGTTTTATCAACAAATTTCTGTATGTTCTAGTGTGCATGTAAACTGACTCAGAGATACATTAGCCTTAATAAAACTATTTACCCTTTACCTTTGAAAAAACTACACAAGACAGTTTAACAATATCTTCTTGTCTTGGATTCATCAGTGTTCTGGTTTTCAGTTGATTTATAAGAAAAGGCAACTTATACCATTTTAATACTCTCTTTAATACTTTTAGACATGAAGAGGCAGAATGGAATAATATAAATAGATGAAGTATTTGCAAGAAGTCACACCCCTTTATTTCAACTACACTGTTCCAAGCTACCATGCAAACACAATGACTTTTGCTATGTAAGTAATCCTTTGGCTACAGAGCTCAATGAGAATTTCTTGTCTAAACTTTGACCACCTGGACTCTATTTGTAACACCCCAGAATAAATACATATCTTATAATCATATTTTTTATTTTCTTAAAAAGAAAATATAATCAGAAAATAAATAGAACCAATTTACTTCCATAGTATAAATATTAACTCCTACACTAATAGGAAACTAGGTTTTTGAGGATCAATTTTATAAATAATCTTAGTTTGATTTCCTATTGTTAATCACATTGCACTGCATATCACAAATGTTTTTAGGAAATCTAGATATTAAGCTGTTAATTTCTTTAAAAATATAGAGCATTATTGTAATTGCTATTGTGTTTCACTGTAAATTGCATATAGTATATATAATCATACAAAATATGAGATGGACACATGGAACACTGCTGAGTGAACTTTGCTTTACTACATTTGAGTAATATTTGACTTTTATATGTCTTTGTCATCTTATTTTAACAGATGATTACCAGTGAATTAATATTCATGCTTCCAAATCTGAAAGAGTGAATAGTTTATTAGTCACTAAAGTTTATTAACAGATAGTAGCTGTTATTGTCTTCCATTGTTTCTGCACCCAAGAATTTTCTTAAAAGGGCAGTTACAGAACTAAAACACTGCATTATTATTGGCAACTCCTTATTCTCTGGAAACTTTGGTCAGCAGACTCAAGTGCATAGACGTTAAGTGTTCATATTTGTTAAAGATTTTATAAACATCAAATAAAAAGATGCATCTAGAAACAAAGACCTATTTGTATTTAAGATAAATAAAAGTATGAACTTCCATTGAGACACAGAACTTAATGCCCTGCCTTAGCTTATGAACAGAATTGTAGTTTATGATGTTATTCTAGATTTATGTTCTCAATGAATAGTTTATTTTTTACAATCTTAGCACATTGCAAAATTACAGAAATAAGAAAATATAGTCTGATATTTTTATGCTTGAGAATATATGAAAAAATAGTTGGAAAAGTACTTAAATATTAAAAATTTAAGTATCACGAGATAGAGGAACAAGTATGTGCTTAATAAATGGAAATGTATTAGGTATGAATAGATATTCACTATGAAATAATGAAATGAAAGCAGAATTCAGGAATTAAAAGTTTAAAGGATAAGAATTTCAAGAGAAGACTAGGAAGAGATGAGAGGTATCATATATGTAGCCACAATTTTAAATTTGGGAAATGTAAAATTTATTTAAACAATTTTGATATTTAAAAATAATCTCATAGCTAGGTATCGTGGCTCAGGTCATTAATCCCAGTACTGAAGAGGCAGAAGCAGGAAGATCTTTGTGAGACTAAGACCAGTCTTGTCTACATAGTGAGTTCCAGACCAACTCAAGGTATAGGTAGATACTATCTTTATTAGTCACTTTTCTGTTTCTGTGATAAAACACCATGACCAAGGAACTTATAAAAGGAAGAGTTTATTTGAGCTTACAATTGACAGTTCCAGGGAATTAGAGTTCATTGTGGCAGGAGGCATGGCAGCAGCTGGAGCTGGAGGGGCAAGCTGAGGGTCACATCTCACATTAGCACAGGAAGCAGAGAGAGTGACTGGAAACCACACAGCTTGTTAAACTCACTAAGCCTGCCCCCAATAATGTACTACCTCTAGCATGGCCACACCTTCTAAGACCTCCAAGAACAGTGCCACCAACTGGAGACAAATGTCTGAATACTTAAAGCCTATGGGGGACACTCATTCAAACCACCACACTATCTTAAAAATCAAAAAGCAAAAATAAATAAATAATAAATAAATCTCATATAGTTCACAAAACTTAGAATCTATCAGCACCCTTTATTTTTAGAATGTTGGCAAAGATATTTGCCTGTCATATCAGTAGCCCACCCTAAAAAATATTCTTCCCTAGCTCAGCATTAAATTCAAGACTTAAGCATCGGGTCTCTGGATAAAAACCAACATGTCTTCTCATCTCTTTCTCTCCTACTTAAAATCTATGTGAAAAAGGAAGGGCATCTGATCCATGGTCATATAATTCAAATTTATGGTTTGGATTGCTAGGAAAAGCCTAAAGTGAAGTGGGGTTGGTTATTGCAGAATATTATTGTTTCGTCTTGTGAAAATCCTAGTAAAATGGATTATGTGTGAAGGAAAGAATTAAGCAGGTAGAAATGGGTAATTGCTTGGAGCTACTGCCGAGAATCTGTATATGTTCAAACTTCTTCTGCTGGTTCTCTGAACATGGCTTGTGTTACATATGATGCTTGCTGCTTCCCAGTCAATGAGATTTGACCATATAGGTATTCCCATTGGTATATTTCTATATATTTGTCATTTAAATTAAAAATCTAGGAAATACAAAACACAGATCCCCTGAAGTTTAAGCTGTGCATGTGATCTGTTGCCAAATGCTGATTTGTTAAGGCCACACCCAGAGGGTATTGAGAGGTCAGAAATGCTTCCTATTCTCTCCATATACCTTCTTAAATACATTTTTTTTATTTAAAGTGTAGTTCAGATGCATGTTCTTCTTAAAGCTTATTCTTTTTTTCAAAGCCAATTTTTTATTGAAGTTTTGTGTATCTCATTAATACATTACTTAATCAAATTTAGATCCATCCCCCCTTCCTTGCCCCCTCCCTTCTAATCCTTAAAGTACAGAGACTCAGGCAGGTATCTGGGCGTGGGCTAGATCAGCGGGTTTGGGTCGGTGCCTCTGCACCAGACCAGATGGTCGGCGGGTTTGGGTTGGTGCCTCTGCACCTTTGTGTGGGCTGGCCAGAAGTCACTCATGCCTGTACCAGGGCGCAGGCTAAATAAGGCATATAACCCCCCCACCCCACCCCTGCCACCACTGGAAATCAGTGAGAATCCAAGTAGACTTTTTTTGGAGAACCTTCAGCGAAAAGAGGAGAAGAGTGCTTTGGCTTCTGATATCCAATATATAAACAAAATGAACAGCCGTGAACACTAGACAAGTCAATAATCCATAAACAAGGAGGAGGAAAGGAATAAAAAAAAAAAGCATCTAAAGGAGAAAGCAAAACCATCCCCTAACATAGTGAAAAAGGTTCATTTGCTGATGAACCACAAAGTGGAAACCCACATGCCAGGGACACGACAAAGGGACAACATGGAAAGGCAAAAGATAATCCAGCACCAGAGCTCTAACAAACCTGGTAGGGATAGCTACAACAGGGAACCCTTGGAGGAGTGACCCAAGAAATAGATCTTAGAGGCATTCATTGCAGACCTATACAGAGAAATAAAGAAATAAAGCAGAATTCAGAGAACTAAAGAGAGAAGAAAAATGAAAAAACTCAAAAACGGGAACCTAGAGGGTAACATATCCACAAACATCCAGAAATAGAACTAAAGGACGATTGACACACATTCCAGAAAAGAACTAGAGGAGAAAGAATAAGACTCAGGGAACATAAAAAGAGAGCAATGAAAACTCAAAAAAGGACTAGAGGGATACAATGACAACTTCGGAAAAACTAAGGGAAACATATTTGTCAAACTCCAGAAAGAATAGAGGGAGAAAAAAGTTCACAAACTCCGAAAAAAAGACAGTAGAAACCCTACCTGAAACAAAGCAACCGCCAACAACCAAAGTTAAGGAGCACAGAGAGATTGGAGACGCACCAAGAGAGCTATTGTAAAGTTCAGAAAAGGAAAATAGGAAAACATGGATGAAAAGAAAACACCGGATTAAAGCCCATAATACATTCCATCATCAAAGAAGAAAGGGAAAGGCAAAAGCCTCAGAAAGTAGAATGGAGAGACCAGACAAAAGAATATCAGATTCTGGAAATAAAAGAGCAATTTAAAAAGCTCAAATAAAGATGATCGAAAAATTAAACACAACACCGCAATACTAGACAAGTATTTTCGAAATATGAGAAAATGAGAAAAAACAACCCTCTGTCATAGGAATAAAGAAGGCAGAAGAAATCCTAAGAGAATGGTATCGATTAGATCTTCAACACGAATAATAGAGAAACTTTCCCCAACTAAAAATAGCAAACCCAAACAAAATACAAGAAGCAGCATATGACCCCAAATAGGAACAGATCAGAAAAGAAACAACCGCATTGCTATCATATTCATATTAAAATGCTAAGATGCCCAAAAACCAAAGACAAAATTCTGAGGGCTACAAAAAGAAAAAGTAAAAAGTCAATACAGAAGGTAAACCCACAGATACAAACTGACTTTCTTGGCTCAAACCATGAAAGAAGAAGAACATGGACAAGCATTTCCAGTGTAATAGGGACTGGATGCCAACCAGATACTTTTACCCAGCAAAAATGCGACAAAAGTGAAGGAGAGAGAAACACCTCCATTGGGACATCTACAAGTATGATGGAATACACGTGTCTGGAAACCACTCTTCTACAAATACTTGGAAGCAATTCAAGGGCAGAGAAGGCAGCAACAATACAACTGTCTCTCGGAGACTCATGGGTCAAAAAAACAAAAACCCCCCCAGAAAAAAAAAGGGGGGAGGATACAGATGAGATATGAACCATTTTTGTCAAAAAAACCCTGCAATTCAATCTTAAAACTAACTACCGGGACAACAAATGTTCCAAAATGTCAAAATGTCACCAACTAACGGCTGAGAAAGAAAGTACACAGCTTTGCCTCGAGTAGGATATACCAGAAAGTGCCAACAGAAAGGTTGAACCCATCTGAACATGAAAGGAAGAAAAGCCTCAGATTGAACCCCTCTGTGGATCCTGTAGTCCCATGTGGATCCTACTTGAAACAGCTTTTTATAATGAGTCCTAACGAAAACTTACCTTCTAGGTGCCACAAAGGTGAATACGAGAGACTTTCTTACCTCCCCCAGAGAACAGATAAAATATGATGCGGATTGAGGGTCTGCTCCAACTGTAAATGGAGACAACTATTATATAGAGGTAATCTCCGATTAAAACCGGGTTTTAATTAAAACTGCCTTCTTTTAATTGACTACTAGACATAGGACACGTGAAATGGATTTATCTCTATCTAAGAACCAAAATAAATATTAAAGCTCCTTAAGCTGTTTGCACTCAAGCAAAATATATAATAGGAAAGAAAATCTGTATCAGGCCATGGTGGGATTATTTCTACCAATGCAGTGTGGCCAGGGATCCAAGCACCCCCCCAAAAGATAAAGACCTTTTTGCCTATAAACTGGGAAACCTGCAAGAAGAGACGTGATACGGCCCTGTTGTCAATGACCTGACGTTAACAGGGAAAAGATCCTCTACGGTTTGGACGCTGTTATAAGCTTTCAATAGAAGACCCCGGTCATAGGAACAGAAAGAAAAAAAAAATGTCTAAATCATGGAGTAACATACCATCCAAACTGTGGTGTCTTACCAACGTAACATACCATAACTACTTTAGTACTGTTTAAATACCTATATATCTAATTGCTTGTGCTTCATTAGTAGGATCGAAAGGTTATTCCTGGACAAACTGTCAGCCCATGAAAGGAAACAGCCAGAATTGAGCAGAGTCCAAGACAACAGCTCCAGAGAAAGTAGACTGTTTTGCTTCTCATCCATCTGTGCCCCTTTTCTAAGCCTAGGGAACAATCTGCAGAAGAGGGGGCATGGTAGAATGTAAGGGCTGCGATTGGGGTGAATGCTGAAACTACAGCAATATAGTTTGGACACTCATTTGATCAACTTGATTGAACATATAAGCTTCCCCCACACCCCACTGGATGGTGTGACCCATGGGCTGTGTGGGTTTGGGCACAACTGCCTGCAAATTGGTTTTACATTAAGGATGCTTGTACGCATAAATTATCACTTATTGTTAAAAAAGGAAAAAAAACTGAGAGAAAGATGCAGGACAGTTATGGCAGAATGCATGATCTGGGATGGAGTGGGGAGGGGTGGGGCAAAGGGAAAGGGAAAGGGAAATATGCCTGAACTGAATTGGAAAATGATGTATGAAATACACAAAGCATCAATAAAAAATAAATAAAGTTCCCCCCAAGCAACAACAACAACAATTAAAAAGTTACAGAGAGACAGAGAGAGAGAGAGAGAGAGAGAGAGAGAAAGAGAGAGAGAGAGGATAAATAATGCCTAGCGAGCGTACAAAACCAGAGGGAATCATGTCAGCCCAAAAACCTACTGAAAAATTACACATACAACATCATTACAAGAATCTATTTGTATAGCTGAAGGCTACATAACAAGAAGCAGTAACAGAAAGAGAATCCTTCCTTTGAGGTGTTGGCCAGGATACTCCAAGTGACTACCAAAACTACATGGGCTATTGCCACAGCCCTTGATTACCTCCTAGAACTTGAAGGTAATATGGTATTGGACACAAGAAATGGACTAATTGAGCTGGAATTGAACCAGAAGCCACACCCCTGAAGGCTAGCTCTTGTAAATTTGGTGAACACTATGCAAGTCGCTACGAAGGAGCATCAACTGTTGGTCCAACCCTATAGTTAAGGCCTAATAACCATAACAGCCAGCATAGGAAACTATATTGGGGCAGTAGTTGTACTTTTACCTTGTTAATAATTAATAGCTACCTAACTGGAGTTAAAGCTGACTCAATGGGAGGGAAATCATTTGTCTACTGCAAACATAGTTAAATATGTACACATGGCTGATGAGATCATAGATATTAGACAAAACCCCAAGACAGTCACATCCTTAGATAAATGTAATTTCTTACTATGTGCAAAATGCCAATCATTTGTGTTTACAAAGAAGTATCCCAATCACCACCAATCAAAGAAGCTTCTTTTGCATTAGACATAGAATATTACAGTTTCAAAACTGGTCATACACAGAGAGTGTGAATTTTCCAAGCCTAAGTGGCACATCTACAATGCAACCTCTACACCTAAAGATCACAGAACACAGTGGAACAGGGGAAGAGAAAACATCTCTCAATTGTCCTCAATGAAACACCCTCATGCAATAGAGAGCTGTGACCACAAAATGTTACAAAGGGCCAAAGTATAGAAAATAAGTCTTCAAAGTGTGGGTCTTTGGAAAGGACTCCTATATTAAACTTTACCCACCCAAGGTTCAGGAAGCATTGCAGAAGAGGAGGTGGAAGAATTGTTAAAGCCAGGAAGGAGATGCATGACCATATGTAAATAGAGTCTTACAGGATCCTTGGCCCTTGCTTAAATTAACCTAGAGCATGCACAAGACCCACAGAAACTTTAGCACAGAACTGTGGAAATAGGCAGCAGGCCCCAATCTTTGTCAAAGAACTGTTTGGGGCTGATGATTGCTGGGTGAGGAAGAACTGATCTTATTAAAGGGAGGGATTCTAGATAGGCTGACTAGGCCTCAGTGGATGAACTTGCACTTAGAGACATCTAAGGACACTATCTTGACTAGATAGGACTTAAAATAATGATAGAATGCATGAAATCTAGTGGGGGGCTATGAGAGGATGACAGTGGGCAAGAGGGTATAAAACAATAAGATATTATATATGAAATTCACAAAAGTCAATTAATTTTTTAAAATTTATATTATACTCTCTGAAAGTGCCAATATATATTAAGCCATTCCTGTTATACCATATTTATCACACTTTGTTGAATGAACTAGTAACTATATTTCTTTTTTTTTTACTTTTTTTCTCCTTTATTTATTTTTTAAGGGATTCTACAATATAATATTTCTTGACAAACATTGATGTTTTGACAACAAGTATACAACAGGCCTCATTTTTATACATTTGGTATTTACCCAAATGTCCCTGGATCATTGTAGAGACTCAACACTAATGGCATGGATACATGGCTATAAAATATCCAAATATTTGAAACCTGGCAAGTCAATAATAATATACAAAATATATTTTATGATTCCACTAAAGAGATATCTTAGCTTAGCTTAGTATAAAACTTCTGACAATGAAAAGATAATAACTAGATAACTTAGCAAGCTACTAAATAGTAACTAGCATAAGTATAAATTGCTAAAATAAATTATCCTGTATAGTTTGTCAAATGAGTATTGCATTAAGATTGGGTCTTCTGGGCTGGAGAGATGGCCTAGTGGTTAAGAGTGCCGACTGCTCTTACAGAGGACCCTGGTTCGATTCCCAGCACCCACATGGTGGCCGAAAACCATCTGAAACTCCAATTCCAGGAGAACTCTAGTTCCAGGGGAATATGAGACCCTCTTCTGACCTCTGCGGCATTGCACGACACGGGTGCACAAACCTGCATGCAGACAGCACCTTCCTACACATTAAGTAAAAAAAAAAAAAAAAGATTGGTTCTTCTATGAGTTTTTGATAAAGAATTAATGTGGAGACAATATGTAGTGCAAAAGTTATTTTGAGTTGTATGCTAAAAATAGATTTAACGTTAAGTAAGTTATCACTGCTGATTTCCATTCTGCTAGAATGTATTAAAATGTAAAGTAGATTTGTGTCAAGATCAAGTAGATAACATACACACTACCTTACTTGGGTGATGTAGGTATCTATTGACCTTTCCAAAACATTCGAAAAAATTAAATACTTACAAATCACAGTCATAAACTATTCTAATTGTGTGAAAATAATGGAATTGAAGCTATTTCTATAGCTAAACATATACATTTTATAGTCAATAAAATTAGTTAGAATTTTTAACATTTTTTTAAAAATATCAAATGGTCAATGCATTCTTTATGCAGGAAACAGTGAAGTCTCTCAGGGCTACTTTTCTTAAACTTAGGATAGCAAATGCTGGGCTACGGATTAACATGTGTCTAAAATTTCTTAACTACTCAGCCCCTTTCAGTGCTCTCGGATGCCTTCTTCACATAACCCTGTCTCATATTTCATTGCGTGCTCACCAATCAGTTACAGTCTTTGGCCCCATGTCACTTTCATCCCATTGGATGACTGTCAGGGGAGCTGCCCAATGGTGCACTGCTAATGAGGCAGCTTAAAGAGCAGCTGGGGATGTGCAATTGCTGTATTAGGGTCAAGGCCAAGAGAGTAAATGGATGAGAGAGATACAGCCTGAATGACTGCCAATAAACAGGGGTTCTATTATCCTGCTAAAGCAGGACATTCATTACCATCTATTGCAACATAATTTGGGTTCAGTCAAGCTGTCTCCCTCTCCCATTGGATTTAAAATTCATAAACCACGAATGGTCCAAAGGGTGCATTGTCCCTTGTAACCATGTAACCCGGTGTGAGGAAGAAGCATGGCAGAAATGAATAAGCTATGAAGTCCCTAATGTGAGCACCACCAGGGCTGACACCTTGTTCCTCGGAGCTGTGGCTTAAGTTTCAGGCTCAATGCCAAAATAGTTTTGCATCTCTCTGGAGCTGGTGTGCTCATTAAGCAAAATGAAATAAAGTAGTTGTTTATTCTTTGCAACAATCAAATCCTAATGCTTACAGCCAGTATCTCCATAATAATTTCCTGTAGTCACTGGTGAAATTACTTCATGGAACAGTACAGAAGTTTGTTTTCCCTTCAGATACAAATCCCTACAATTTTTAGAGCAAGTTCTTCTAAGTCTCAGAAAATAATTTCTCTCTACTTTTAAGTAGCTTTGTATTATTCTACACATGAAAACTATCATGTTGAAAATTGTCTCATTCTGTTTTTCTTTTACCAAAATAATTGCTCTAAATAGGATAAATGTTTTTCTCCTTTCATTTCATTTTTTGTACCTCTACTGATCTTTTTCAATTACACTCCCTATTATCATTTGGATTCAGTGCTAAAGCCCACCTGCCATATGAACTAATGGGACCCTAGTGCTATTGTCTATGTGCTACACTCAGTTAAAAAGGCAAATGAGCTTACTGAAAAGATAGCAAGTCCCATAATTCACAGGAAATTAACGAAGACACAGTGCAAATAATTAATCACTGTAGTAAAGAAAGGGAAAGAAAAATGGAAAAAATGTTCTGTTTCAGTTTGTCTAATAATAGGAAACTGAGTGCCTTAATCCACTGGGAACTTAGATCCTACAGAGCGTCCTCAAACTCTTACCAAATATCAGTTCTACAAGCACAGGTGAAATTACTAAAGGGGCAGATATAGTTCTTATGTATTATGTTACTATGGAAATTACATGGGTGAATTATAATGGACAGTATTTTCTACACTTTGTGAGTCAATTTTCAGTGGTTTTCTTTCCTCACTAAAGTATAATCCTGTAAATATATGCCCGATGCAGTTTGTTAAAAATCATACTCTAAGATTCTCTACTTATATTTTATTGAATTCTTATGATTTCTATATTATAGAATTTTAATTTTAAGTTCTCAACAGCACAGATGTTTCAAATTACTCCTACAAAACACAGTTAATAACCATTAACAAAACCTGTCCCTGACTCTACCAATTACTTTATAAATATATTTACAAAATCCACAATACATATTACCATATTATTTAACTCTAAAAACAGAGACAATTTTCTCTTAATAATTCAGGACATTTAATATTATGGTTTTATCCTATCAAAATAAGGACTTTGCAATTTATATTAGAAGTAAAATATAAATACTGAAATAATTGTAAATACATTAATTTTCTTTATATTTTAAATTGTTGATTATTTTCACTTAATTTGACTGGAGTGCAGATAACTGATAAAATGAGAGCTGTTTTTGATACTAACATATCTTACATTATATATTCATCTTATAGACTTCACTAGTCAATGTGACTTGAAGGGGATTTGTATATCAATTATTTTACTCAAACATTGTGTAATTTTATTATAACATATAGAATGCTATATATGGGGGCTGGAGAGATAGCCTAGTGGTTAAGAGCGCCAACTGCTCTTGCAGAGGACCCAGGTTCGATCCCCAGTACCCAGATGGTGGCTGAGAACCGTCTTTAACTCCAGTTCCAGGGGAATCTGATACCCTCTTCTGACCTCCGCGGCGTTGCACGACACGGGTGCACAAACCTGCAAGCAGATTGTACATTCATACACATATGAAAATTATAAATAAAAATAAAAAAAGAATGCTACATATGCAGGGCCTTGAGTAATAATTTTGTCATAATAGATTTAAAAATATAATTTTTCAGATTTATAAAATTTGTTTTGCTGAGGTGGAAATTGCCATCTTTAAATTATTCATGAAATAAGTTCCTACCTTAGCTCATAGTTATTTTTCAAATTACATATAAATATATAATTCCACTTACTTAAACACTTGAAATGTGATATTCTCAATAGTGGCCTAAAGAGATAAGGAAAGCATAGAGAGAGAGAGACAGAGAGACAGAAAACCAGGGGCAAAAGAGAGAGAGAAAAAAGAGTGGGAGACAAGATACTTTCAAAAGCTCCCAGCAGTGTCCTCTTTAGCCCTTGTTCTATGTTCTGTGAGCCTTTGGTGCAGAGGTTGCATTGTAGATATGCCACCTAGGCTTGGGCCAATCACAGACAATGTCTGTGTGGGACCAGTTATTGTCTCTGTAATAATCTCTGTCTCATGTAAAAGAAGCTTCTATGATGAGTGGTGACAGGGATACTTCTCTACAAATATAAGGATACATATTTTGCACATAATAAGAAATTATGGGATACAAAAGCTCACAAATGGCCAAAGTATATACAATATGAGTATACAGAATGTGGCTCTTTGGATAGGACTCCAATATTAAACTTCTCCCACCAAGGGCTCAGGGATCATTGCAGAGGAGGGGGCAGAAAGATTATAAGAATCAGGGAGGTTCATGACCATGTGAAAATAGAGTCCTACAAGCTCCTGAGACCCTGCTCATATGAACCTGTAGTAATATCAATGTGTACAAGACCCATGCAAACTCAAGACAAAAACTCAGCATAGAAATGGGGAAATGGGCAGTAGACCTGAATCTCAGCTGAAGAAATATTGGCACCTGATTCCTACAGAGTAAGGAAGAGCTGATGTTCTTAAACTCTAAATAGGCTAACTAGACCTCAACAGATGAACTTTCACTTCATCTACCTCAAGTATAGGGACACTAACTTGACATAATAGGCTTTAACACAAATGATAGAATGTATCAATTCCAGTAGGTGGTGATATGTGAGAGTTCCAGTGGGGAAGGGGGTATAAAAATGATTATGACTGAGATTTTCTGCATGAAATACTAAAAATTTACAAAGTAATCTTCCAGTAACTTCTACAGAATTCTGTCAAGATTCCTGTATTGGAATGAAAGAAATGACTGGTAATGAATAAGAGAAGTTGACAGTAGAATCTGGGTCTGGTCTTAACTGCCCAGTAGGATTAAGACAGGGATTGAGAACAGGTTCTTAGTGACTGGACAAGGTGAAATAGCAATATTTTAAAATATGATTACTTCAAAACCTCATAATCTTTTTTTTTGGGGGTCTTTTTGAGACAGGGTCTCCCTGTAGCTCTGGCTGTCCTGTAGACCAGGCTGACCTTGAACTCACAAAGATCTGCCTGCCTCTGCCTCCCAAGTGCTAGGATTAAAGGCATGCACCACCACACCCAGCTCAAAACTTCACAATCTTTAATAGAATAATAAATCATCACATTATGCTTGGAAAATTTAAATTTTTGAAGGTGCTGAATTCATCACTGAGCAAAATCTACCTTCGAGATGAGAAAACAAATGGTTTACAGTAGTAGCTCCCAGGCACATCATCATGCACTAATGATATCATGTGAACTTTCAAAGCCAACAAGACCCTCACAGTGTATTTGGCTACTTCTCACAGGTTCCATGCTGACTAGAGACCATCAAATTTTAATAAAAATAAAATAATGGCACTGGCTCATATTTATATTTTATATTATGAGACAGGGAGTGTGGAGTCATGCTTTGCAAGTATGCTCACATTTAATCTCAGAAAAAAACCCTCTTCTTCTTAAAAGGGAAGTATTTTCCATTTTTTCTTCCCAAAAAGAAAACTAATACTTAATGAGAGTTTAGGTATTTTGTCCTGTGTTACTCAGCTATTAGGCTCTGGAGCTAAAATTCAGGCAGTCTGACTCCACCACAGGCTGTCTCTTAAGCGCTGAACTGGACCAGTAGGGAAAGGAAGAGTAATAGTGCTCCCTGAGCCCTGCCCTTCTGCCAGGAAATGATTTTAGCACTAAGAGAGAATTGGTCTTTTGGATTGAAGCCCTCAGGGTAAAAAAACAAATATAAACTTTGAAATAAAAAGCATAATGGCCACAAGCAGAGGCCATTTTAAATAAAACTGTGGTTGGTTCATCAAATAGGTTTCCCCACTTTTTTTTTATTAATTTTATTTATTTCTGTATGTGTATGAATGTACTGTCTGCATGCAAGTCTGTGCACCCGTGTCGTGCAACGCCGCGGAGTTCAGAAGAGGGTCTCGGATTCCCCTGGAACTGGAGTTCTCCTGGAATTGGAGCTTCAGACGGTTCTCAGCCGCCATGTGGGTGCTGGGGATCGAACCCGGGTCCTCTGTAAGAGCAGTCAGCGCTCTTAACCGCTAGGCCATCTCTCCAGCCCCAGGTTTCCCCACTTAACTTTAGGAATTTCTGTGGACTTCTGCAGAATTTGCACACATTAATTTAGCATATGTTTAAGTTGAATGAATATACTACTTTCCAACTTTTCTCTCCCATTATTCATACTAGAATCCTGAGAAATACACAAATTTTTCTGTGCATTCTAGCACTTTTTACACATATATACATATATCAGTCAAATATTTTCATGTTATGATTTAGGAGGCACTGAATGGATCTGGATTGTGTGTGTGTGTGTGTGTGTGTGTGTGTGTGTGTGTGTGTGTTTGTGCTCATCTAATACTGTTCCATCCTCCCCCACCCATGTATGAAATAACATATTTTTATAAGTAAATACAAAAGTTAATTTTTATTCTTGAAATGTATAAATAAGTAGAAAAATGCATTAAGCCCCAGTGGTTTACAAATGCCTTTATATATTGTCCAAAGAAGGAAATTATTTGGTTATTTTAATAACCTTTTCACTTTAGTTCATTAAAAATACCCTCCAATCCTTCCAGAACTCATTTTATAGCTAGGATTCCCTCTAGAGATAGCAGTGGCACTGGTAATCAGAGCTGGATGAAAGATGTAAATGAGAGATCCCTGTAAATCAGTCTATGTATTGTTCTCTAGTTTTATCTGTCCAGTGTGGGTTGGATTCTTTGCTGAAGATACTCATCCTGGCAAATAAAAATCCACAATCAAGTCATGAACCATAACAAGTGGGTCTCACAGGAGTACCATCATGGAAATTAGGGAGACCTACTGATCCTGGTACTGGCACAAATACAAAGCATCCAATCCACAATCCTTCATGGCAATATGTCTTGTAATTGGGGAAAATAGCAAGAACATATACGCAGTTTCACAGTTTCCCCCCAAATACCTGTCAAGCAGGTCAATGATGTATGTCATTTGGTAGATTCATCTAAAAAGCCACTTATCCATAATGATTCTCTGTAATGTTATATTTTCTCTTTTGTTATTCTTAGAAGTTACTTGGTGATAAAATACTAAAAGACTATCAGATTCTTGAACAAAGTATCAACTAAATGAATGTATAAATTTCGTGAAACTTATTCCATATTTGAAAACTCACTTTGCTTTTGATTTTAGAGTTTGTTTTTTTATGTTGATTTCTTTTTCCAAAAGCAATTGAATGAGATTTTATTAGGAGATCACTTACCTTTTTGTATAAATTGAGAATCCTAGACTACTCCTGTGGCTCCATCAACTGACAATGCAAACTTTGCTGACTTTCAGAACTTAAAGAATGGGATTGCAAGTAAAATACAACTATAAGTAAAATACCAAAATTTGTGGTTTTTATGACTTGTTGAGATTTTCAGGGTTCATACGGAATATGAAGAAAGGGGAAATGTTTGTAAGTCCATTCAAAAGTCCCATTAAGTACTTACTGACCCAGATGTGGTGGCACATTCCTTTAATCTCAGCACTTAGGAAGCTGAGGCAGAACAATCAAGAGCTTGAGAAAAGCCTGAAATGTATCATAAGTTCTTGTCTCAAATAAATAAATAAATAAATAAATAAATAAATAAATAATAAGCCAAAAAGTACTTAACAAGTGGCTATTCTACTGTCATCATCAGATATACAGATGGAAGTGTTAGGTCCTGGAGATACTGCAACCATTGCAGTTCATGAATAAAGAATGCGAGAGGAGACTTTGAAAATAGATGGGAGTTCAGAAAACCCAACGTAGATGTTCGGGTTGGAGTTTTCATCTTAAGCTACTGTTTACAAAGTATAACAATGAAATCCCAAAAATCAAATGCATTATATATTATATCTATAATATATATATATATATATATACATATATATATATATATTTTAAGACAAAGATAAATAACCTAGCCTAGGTTTTTTTTTACTTTTTCCAAAAATAAAAAGTGAAACAGGTGATGTGCAGGAGAGGGACAGACAGAGCCAGTAGCCATAGCCATGTACTCTTCACGGTAAGGGACCTGGCATACAATATTATCATCCAGCCAGCATTACTTAAATTTTTTGTTTCATTATATATTTGATAAAAAATTGACCTTTGACTTATTCTAATCTTCCTATACTGTTTAATACTTTTGGAGAAACCCAAACAGAACATTGGATTATAAATTGTGAAATTTCCATCTATTAAAAGGTTTGGTACTAACCCATTTAATCCTAGGATAAATATAAAATTTCCTAACACAAGTTTCTGTTTTTCAGCATTGTAATGAAGATAAGTGCCAGTTACTTACAGATTTCAAAGGTGTCAGGAGCAATTTCCTCTGAGAGAAAACCATTCCATCCTGGAGAGAGGACTCTCATTACTGAAGATACTCTAAAGGAAAATGAAACATTCCATCCTGAATGGAAGCACCTTAAACAGGATGTAAACAATTCAAAAGCTTTAGGATGTCCTTGAAATTGACCACATTCATTCCCCCGACAGCTTATATAAATATTAGGGACTGCTAAGAAACACTCTCAGAACAGAGTTGCCTAGCAGATGTTCAGACCAATTCAGATGCCTGGACTAAATATCAGGCATGTTGAGCTGCCTGTAGTTGTGCAGTGTGCCCCAAGTGTCCAGCTTTTGTGAACTGTGAACCACAATGGGGTGGGCTTTGTGGATGCTGCTGCTGTTGAGTCACTTTTGCTCATGTGAATATCCCCAGTAAAACTCATTGGTTGATCAGGTTTTACTTTGTTGTTGTCTTTACTTTGCTTTGGTCCATTGCAGGTTCTTTATTTCGGATGAGTAGACATTTGCTTACATCTCTCTAGATTAATATCATGCAACAAAAGGGTTTTCAGAAAACAGCACTATTCTTCCAGCACTGGCAAAAAGTATTTGTAGTTTTCACCTTCTGCCTGTAAAATAATTGTTGTCTATATCTTAGAGATTCTCATATCAGTGTATGCAGTATTTTTCTAATCACTCTTTAGAATTCTCATGACCACAGTGGGTAAAGATCTGTTCATTTTCTAGCTAAATCTTAATATTTTCATATCCTAGCATTTGCTGCTTCATGCCATTTCTGAAACTGTGAAGTCAATCCTGCAGGTGTATAAAGCTACTGACACATCTGTTCTAGTATCAGAAGGCTTGTACAAACAAAAATTAATTAATGAGAAAAATATGATAGCTTCCAAGAACAGATTTAACCAGAGGAAAAAAAATAGTACTAGATATACAGACAGATTTTTAAAAGAATATTTAAGCAGTAACATAATATGAATCTTTATCTGTGGAGTAAGCAAGGTGGCTCAGGAAGTTAAAGTCACTTGCTGCCAACCTGATGACTAGAATTCAGTTTTAAAGCCTACATAATTGAGGGAATCAACTCCCTCAAAACAGGTGTAGGCAAGAACTTTATGAATAGAACACAAATAGCACAGAAATTATCCCTAAGTATCTACGGATAAATCTATATGAAATTAAAAATTTTCTCCATAGCAAAGGAAACTACCAGCCGAGTATACAATGCACAGATTGGAAGAAAATCTTTCCCAGCTGTACATCAGAGAAGACACTAATATCTGGAATATATTTAAAACTGTAAAAATTAAATATCAAAGAAATAAAAATTCCAAGTAACAAATGGGTCAAAAAAACTGAATAGTTTTCAGAAAAAGAAATCACAAATGACAAACAACTATTTTAACAAGTTCTCAAGGAACTGAACAAATGATTCAGCACTTAAGGGATTTGGCTGTTTTATTTTTTTTAATTTTTATTTATTGATTTATTTCTGGATGTGTATGAATGTACTGCCTGCATGCAAGTCTGTGCACCCGTGTCGTGCAATGCTGCGGAGGTCAGAAGAGGGTGTCGGATTCCCCTGGAACTGGAGTTCTCCTGGAATTGGAGTTCCAGACGGTTCTCGGCCGCCATGTGGGTGCTGGGGATCGAACCCAGGTCCTCTGTAAAAGCGGTCGGTGTTCTTAACCGCTAGGCCATCTCTCCAGCCCCGGGATTTGGCTGTTTTAGTGAAGTACCTGGGTTTGGTTCTGAGCGCCCACATGGCAATTAACAATCATCTACAATTCCAGATCCAGGAGATCCAGTTCGCTCTTCTGGCCTCCATGGCATGGCACCCATGGTACACTTACACGTCTGCAGGCGAAACACTCATACACATAAAATAAAAATAAATCAGTTAAAATTTAAAAGTTTTAAAAAATTGAGGAAATGCAATTAAAACTTCTGTGAAATACTATCTTATCACAGCCAGAATTGCTGTTATCAAGGAATCTGAAAGAAAATGTGGAAAGAATGTGTAGAGAGAAGTACCTCATTCACTGCTCAAGGGACTGCTAATTATGGAAATATTTTGCAGTTCTTCAAAACATTAAACACAGAGTTAACATGTGACTCAACTATCCCATACCCAGTGAACTCCATATCTTATTATAGAGATATTTATTCCCCCACGTCAATTCCTCTTGTATTCAACTAGGAACCTACCTGGTTGTCCATCGACAGATGAATAGATATTGAAAATTGGGTACATAGATAAATGGAATATTATGGTGCTGTAAAGAAAAATGACATCACAAAACCCATGGGAAAACTGACAGACCTAGAATACATATTATTAAATGAAGATACAAAAATAAAATGTAAAAAGAACACAATATTTATGTGCTGTCGTCTCTTGCCTGTCACTCATGCATCCTGCCATAGATTGCATCTAAAATGTCCCTCACAGGATCATGTTCTAAATGTTTGGTCTATAGCTGTCAGTGAGGCTTGGGAATTTTGGATAACTTTAGGAGGTGGATAGGGGCTAACGGAAGTAGGTTTTTAGGGATGGACCTTTTTTGGTTTATTATTCCTTGCTTCTTGCTGTGGGCTGTGTGCTTCCTGGTCTTCCTTCCTAAGCAGCTGTTCTTTGTCCAAAGCTTCTTTCATCCTAATATTCTGCTGAGCCACATGGGACCAACTGATGTGGAATGAATGAATATTCAGACACCATCATCCAAAATGAATCTTTTTCTATACAGTGCTTCTGTCAGGTATTTTGTCATAGTAATACACAATGTAACACGCACTGTATCAACAATCCTTCCTGTATCATAGTCCAATGTTGCCACACCTGCATATTCAGGTTCCTTTAGTGCATTCCCTCAGTCCCACTCAAATTAAAACCTGTATGCTTCCAGCTCTTTGCTATTGTGAAGAGAGCTGCCATAAACATGGTTGTGCACGTATCTTTGTGGTAGGATGAATCCTGTGGGTACATATCCAGGAGTGGTACGACTGGGTCAGGTGTTAGGCTCATCAGAGTGCATGATCTGGGGTGGGGTGGAAGGAAGGGAAAGGGAAATATGTCTAAACTGAACTGAGAAATGATGTCTGAAATATGCAAAACATCAATAAAAGCATTATAAAAAAACTTGTATGCTATTAAAATATCTGTGTCACTCACTTGTTATATGTTTTTCTGTGTTGTGTTTGAGAGAGGGTCTTCCTGTAGCCCCAATTGTCCTGGAACTCACTATGTAGATGAGACTGGTCTTAAACTCACAGAGATCCACCTACCTCTGCCTCTGCCTCCCTAGTTCTGGAATTAAAACATGTGCCACCATCCCCAGCTAGTGTATGTATTTAAAATATATTTTTAGTAAGTAAAGAACACAGTGTATTTTCCTAGATTAATGAAAATTTCATACCTCGTATGATGCCAGGATTCTCTTCCCCAGAGTCCTAATTACAAGGCTGTTGATGCCCACCTCTCATTTCCTGTTGGCAGCCTGGCCTCTTCTGTGCCAAATATACCTCCACCAAGATAAACAATAAGTTTTACCAACTTGGTTTCATTCACCAGAGAACCAAACAATTTTTACACAACACTGACTGAATCTGTTCACAAGTCCATTATTCCCATATTTGTTATGAAAAATTCACAATAAACTCTCCATTATGTGCCTCTTCCTCTGTCTTGCACTGTGATTCCTACTTATTTTGGTTAGGTAGCTATGTCAGGATTTAAAGGATTGGCAATTGGTGGGAAATTGGGAGCAGGTATTTCTTTGTATATTTTTCCTTAGTGTATTGAAAAGCATGCTTTATAATTATGAGAACAACAAAAACAAAAAACCAGAAGTGATCCGGTAACCCCAAGCCAGGTTTCAGGACCATCTCCTCTCACTGCACACTTGATTCTTTCAGAGCTCAGGAATGTATATCTTCTGTGCTCCCATAAGAATTTCATTTATATTTGATTCATAACAACATATCACTAAACACTCTTCTACTGAGGTCGTGGATTCCTAAGATGGGAAAAACAACATAATAAACTTTGTTTGAATTTTTATAATGTTTTGCCCCTGGGAATAAGTTTCTGTTTCTTCAAACTGTAGTCATTTCCTTTCATAAGCGATTGAGTCTCTTCTTACTTCTTCCATAGCAAAGAGCAGAGGAGGTACAGGTGCCCACTCTTACCCCAGCCAATCAACAATTCAATTATTTCTGTCAGTATACAGAGACCAATTTATGTTCTAGAAGGGGTACAGTTAGAAAAAAGGAAGATGAAATCACTGGCTGTGAAGACCTAACCCCAAATAAAACCCAACCCATATTAGAGTCAATAGCCTACTGAGAAGTGTGTAATATTGGCCAGTAAATTTAACTTTCACTTTGTACTGAACTGATTTCCAAATATTAAGAAGTCAAAGTTTGTATCTTGCTCAGCTTTAACCACATACTGCCTCATCTAATGTATGGCAGATGAAAGGGACTTAGCTAATTCATGTTATTTAACTTGTGTGATCTTATCTTTCCAAAGTTCTTCCATTTCTTCTCATTAAATTTGAGATACAGCTGAGGAAAATGATGCTAACCAATAAGGTTTTTATAGTAAATACTCTTAACATTCAGTGAGAGAGAAAACACCTGGAAAAAAACCCCTGAAAATACATGTTCTAAAGAACTATTTATTGAATGCTACTTCATGGGGAGAGATCTGCATGATAAAATCACTTAATTAGCAGCATATGGCCTTCATTTCTTGTTTTCAAAACAAAGTGAAAGAATCTCAATTCTATTTTCACCTTGTTCCATTCTGTTTTCTCACTAGTATGAGTGTACACTGCTTAAGGAATTAATGAAATACTCTGCTAATCCCTAAATACCTAAACACATTTCCCCAAATTAGGAAAGTGCCAGAATCAAATCAATTTGGAATTTTTAAAGTCACAGAACATATAACTTCTCTATATTCTTATGCAAAGAGACTCAATTGCTTCCAACATCTTAATTTCCTAAAAAGATTCCATAAATATGTGCAATCACTGGCCAATTGAAAGAAGCAACTCTGGGCAGGAGAGCAGGTGTCACTGACTTCTCATTTAGAAGCAGATGGCTGTTTTTATTAAAATGATCTTCATTAGCTCCAGCATTAGAGAACTGTGCCAAGGGTACAGTGATCAAGGCTGTGTTGTCACTTTGCTTTGTCCTATTTTCTGACCACACATTGCCCCTAACTCCCATAAGCTGTGTGCATTACATTAGCCTTTGATGGCAAAGGAAATGAGCTAAGCTAGATTCTTGCCAGATCAGCAGGAAAACACCCACACAACTAGAAAAAAAAAATATTCTGAAATGTGTAGCTTATTGTATCCTAACATCACCCTTGCATAGGAAAGACAATAATTTCAGCACTTCAGATTTCCCATAATTAACATTAAGAGATAAAGTCCTGTGAGTTGCTTAAGAGAAAGAAGAAGAGACTTAAATTAAGTCTAAGAGTTGATGATATTTGGTTAATGTAATTATAGGAGGCAAAAACTTGTAGAAATCTGCTCTTTTAATGAAAAGAGCAATCTCCTTAATGCCCTCCTAGATCATAAGAGTCAGCAGATGTTAACTCCTTGCTGAGGAAAACCAACCTAAAAAAATGTCACTCTCTTACAAAATTGCAAAGCAAGGACAAATCTGTAGAACTGCACAAGGAAGAGTTGAAAATGTTGACACTCTACATTCTGCATAGTTCAGTGCTGATACACAAAGCAGGTTGTTTAGCTTAGGTGTGCACATATTGAGAAAAACATATGCAAGTCATATACATATATCTATCATTAAAATACAAATACTTCATTAGTATAATCTCTCGTAAAAGGATTAATGCTTTTCTGAAATATTCTAAACTTTTACTACATCTTCTCAATACTGTCAAAATACCAAATTATCTCTCTACCTTTCCTTCTGGGCAAATTCTTAAAATGTCAAGCTTCAGTGTCTTGATTTCTAAACTGCTCACTTACCTTTCTTGCAGATTATTCCAAAACTTAAAAGAGATAGGCCATTCAGGGTAGAGACTGACCCTTTTACTCTCATTGACTTTAAGTCAATTAAATGGATTCAGATTATTGATTTACAAAGAACCGATTTGCTTACAAAGGTTTGGATACAGGGAAAGAAAAATGGACATAATATGCTATACTAAATTTATTACTGAACGTACCCGTTTCTAAGTGGTTCATTTTTTTATTGTTTTTTGTTTGTTATTTGTTTTTTGAGACATCTACATACCCAGCTGTCCTTGAACTTGGTATGTAGACCATTTTAGCCTCAATCTCACAGAGATAAATCTGCTTGCCTTTGTCTCCCAAGTGTTAAAGTTAAAGACCTGTGCCACCACACCTAAAGTCATTTCTTATTTTTAAAACATGTAAATGTTAGAGCAAATTGATACATTCTGACTCAGTACTATGGAACCCTGACCATTCCTCATACTACTTTCTAACTTCTCTAACATGCCTGTTAGTTTTTATCAATTTGACACACACTTAGATATATCTGGGAAGAGCAAATCTTAATTGAAGAATTTCCTCCACTAAATTGGACTGTGGTGGTGTATGTAAGGCATTTTATTAATCACTAATTGATATAGGAGGGCACAGCCCACAGTGGGTGGTACTAATGCTGGGCAGATGGGCCTGAGCTTTATAGAAAGATGGCTGAGCCAGCTCATCGAAGCAAAAACAGTAGTGCGCTCTGCTTCAGTTCCTGCCTCCGTGTCCATGCCTCTAGCTCTGACCAAAAATACCAAAAAAAAAAAATGTGACCTGGAGTTAAAAGATGAATAAATCATTTTCTCCCTCAGTTGTTTTGTTTTGGATGCTTATCACAGCAACCTAGAAACCAAACTAGACCATGTAACAATCTGAAAATTAATTTCAGAAGTTTATTTTATGTAGATGTAAATTTAAGAATGTAGAAACATATTAGATCATCATATAAAGAAAAAAAGAGACTAGCAATTCCACATAGACCAGATAAATGCGGGAATCAATCTACTGCTATTTCTAATAGACCACAGGTCTGACATGTCAGTGCTAAATGCTCTGCTTTACAAGATTGAGATTGTCCAAAACCACTCACTATGCTAAACAGGATCAATGCTAAAAGGGATTTACTACTCAGCTCAGTGCATAAATCTGCTCTGATTAAACCTGGTTCTAAAGAATACAGTCTGAACACTGCAAAATTTCCTTTTTATTGTTCAGGAGGAGTAATGACATATTTCTTTTAAAGGTGTTACATATGCATATTGGAAACAACAACAACAACAACAACAGAAAGGACTGCATCACGGAACTGACTGAAACAGTGAACTTCTGCTCAAAACGGTCAACTTCCCCATGGAGAATATTGAGAAAGACTGAGAAAGAGATGAATAGCATGTTTGGCAGAATGCATGAGCTCTGGAGGGGGTGGGGGAATGGGGGGGCACAGGTCTAGATTTGCTAAAATATTAATTAATTAAAAAAAGAAATCAGGCTGAGCATGGGCAGGAGGAGCAACCCAGTAAGCAGCATTCCTCCATGGCCTGTACTTCAGCTCCTGCCTCCAGGCTCCCACTCTGAGTTCCTACCTTGGGGTCTCTCAGTGATGAATTGTGACCTGGAAGATGTCATCACAAAATATCCTTTCCTCCCTGTGGTGGTTTGAATGAGCATGTCCCCCATAGGCTTTAAGTATTCAGACATTTTGTCCCCATTTGTTGGTGCTGTTTTGGGATGTCTTGGAAGGTGTGGCCATGCTGGAGGAACTATGTCACTGGGGGCAGGCATAGTGAGTTTCACAAGCCTTACCAGTCCTCTCTCTCTCTCTCTCTCTCTCTCTCTCTCTCTCTCTCTCTCTCCCTGTGCTCATTGACGATGTGAACCTCAGCTTTCTGCTCCAGCCCCTACCAACATGCCTCCCTCCACAATGGACTCTTATTCCCAGGAACCGTCAATCATAAGTTCAAAAATAAACTCTTCCTTTTGTAAGTTCCCTTCACCATGGTGGTTTATCACAACAACAGAAAAGTGACTAATATAGTATTTGGTACCAGGAGTGGGGTATTGGCTGTGAAGAACCTGACCATGTGGATGTTTGGAGAAATGTGGAAGACCTTGGAACTTTGGGCTAGAAAAGCTGTTGACTGCTTGAGCAGAGCTTAATGGGCCATTCTAGTAGAAGCCTAGAAGAAAGCAATGCTGAAAAAAAAATGTTTTTACAGAGGAAAATAAAGACTAAGCAGAAACTGGGATATTTTGGCAAAGAGTCTGGCTACAGTTTTCCCACAGCCTAAATGCTTGCCTGAGGCTAAGTTGAAAAGCAAAGGACTAATGTTTTTGGCAGAGGATATTTCAAGACAGCCTAATGTAGAAATGGCGTGTCTATTAATGGTGAATATTGTGCAGATCTACAGTGAAATAAGAGCAAATGTGGCAGAAAGAAATGCAGAATGTTCAGTTTGGATCTGAAAAGTGCACTAGGAAGATTAAAGGTGGGGCCAAGGCATGTGAAGGAGAGGTTCCTTTTGATAAGGAGATTAAAGTGATTAAGGAGAGGCCTAGATATTTACAAGTAAACAATGGAAAAAGTGAGATTGAAGTGATTAAGGAGGGCCCTTGAAATTTACTAGTAAACAACAGAAACAGTACCTTTAGAGTAAGACCACACCCAGCTAAGCCTGGAGCTTTTGAAAGGAAAATACTGAAAGGGCAGAGAAAAGTTGTGAATGGGGTTGAAGTAGGACAGAGTCTATCCCGAACTTGCAGCCAAATTTGGCAGTTTCATTCATGTGGTGCTGGTTTTAGAGGCATCAGTTCTTCCTCTGTGGTTTCAGAGAGCCACCGAAGCCAGGCAGAATGCAGCAGCGGCTCCCTGAATAAAGAAAGCCCTGATAGGCCATTGCATGAAGCTGTGAATGTGAAGCCTGGCTCGCAGTAGAGACCCCAAGAAGACATTCGAGATGCCAGAGCTGTGAGATATTTGCTAAGGAGAGCTGCATACAGGGAGTGGTACCAGCCTAAAGAAGAGCTGAGCCATCTCAGCCCTTTGTTTTTTTTTTTTTTTTTTTTTTTTTTTTNTATGTCTGTGTGTGGTGTATGTCTGTGTGTATGTAGATATAATGACAATATTCAAAAGAGAGGTAAAAATTTGAAGAGTTGAGGGAACATTGGAAGAGTTGAAGGGGAAAGGCAGAGTGTAGAAATAATATAAATACAGTACTAGTATGAAGTTCTCCCCTAAAATTAAATCTTAATGGATTATCATTTCACACAGTTATAATGCTTAACATACTAAATGTTATAATGCCTAACATAACTAAAACTGAAAATTTAGAAGATACCAGAAAGTTTTTACATTTCCTTACCTAAAAGTTTTGAAGAGAAGTTCTAAAGATCATAGGACCTCATGCCTGCTAGGCCAGCACTCTTCCGCTGATCTACACCTCCAGCCCATTAGTTCAACATCCATAGCCATCAGAGAAATTAAAATTACATCAATGTTCAGCTCTTTATGTCATCTTTTGAGTGAGTCATTTGTTTTCTTACTTGTTTGTTTTTTGAGTAGTTTATATATTCTGGAAATTAATGCTCTGTCAGATGTATCAGCAGTGAAGGTTTCCTCCCACTCTGTGAGTTTTCTCTTCACTTCCCTGATTGTTTCTTTTGCTGTACAGAAGCTTTTGAGTTTTACAAGGTCTCACTTGTCAATTGTCGACCTTTCTTCCAGAGCAGCTGCTGTCTGATTTAGAAAGTCTTTTCCTACGCCTATGTCTTGTTGGTTGCTGCCAACTTTTTCTTCTATCACCTCAGAGTTTTGGTTTTCACGTTGAGATCTTTGATCCATTTGGAGTTGATTTTTGTACAGGGTGAGAGGTAGGGGTTTAATTTTATCTTTACAAATGGTGGTTCAGTTTTGCCAATACCATTTGCTGAAGATACTCTCTTTCCTTCATTGAGTCTTTTTCGCCCCTTTGTCAAATATGAGGTGGCTGAAATTGTATGTGCTCAAGTTTGGATCTTCAGTTTTGTTCCATTGGTCTACAGGTCTGTTTTGATGCCAGTACCAGGCTGTTTTTATGACTATAACCCTGTAGTATACTTTAAAGTCTGGTATAGAGATCCCCTCCTGTATTGCTCTTTTCACTCAGGGTTGCTTTGGCTATTTGGGGTCTTTTGTTTGTCCATATGAATTTAAGGACTTTTTTTTCCAAACATGTGAATAAACTCTTGGAGATTTTAATTGGGATTGAATTGAATCTGTATATTGTGTAGAATGGACATTTTTACTATATTAACTTTTCCAATCCATGAGCATGGGAGATCTTTCCATCTTCTGATGTCTTCTTCAATCTCCTTCTTTAGGGGTTTATAATTTTTGTTGTAGAGATCTTTGGTGTATTTGGTTAGGTTTGTTCTTAGGTATTTTATTGTTTTTGAGACTATTGTGATTGGGAAGGTCTCCTTGATCCCATATACATGGAATCACACAGTATGTGATCTTTTGTTACTAACTCGTTTTATCTAGTATATATTTCAAAAAATGAACAATGTTAACCCATATGTCCATAATTTAATCATAAATATGGACAAATCACTTTTCATTATAAAGACATCACTCTTTTGTTTTCCATGTATTAGCTGAGAGATGTTTGGACTATTTCCATGTTTGAGCCACTTTAAATATTTAAGAATTTTTGTGAATATTTCCTTTCCATTCTTAGAACTATATTTCATTATTTTCCAAACAAGATTTGTTTTGGTTCATTGTCTCCTTCCCTCCTTCTTACCCCTTTGTGTCCTGTCACTTCTTGTAGCTTCCTGTCCACTTTCACAAGTTGAAACTCTGTTCTCCCTCCCCTTATAAACACTGCTTAATCCCCTCTTGGTCTCTTGCAGAGTTTTATAGTCTGTGTCCACTCTCACAAACCCTTATATACACGTGTACATACATTAACTGTTATGATGCACGAGTGAAATGGAATGTGTAACTTTTTTCTAAGACTAATTGACCTCACTTACTACAATACTTTCTAATTCCATCCATGTTCCTGAAGAATACATAATTTAATGTTTCTTAGCAGCTGCATGAAATCCTATTGTGTATTTAAGCATTATTTTCAGAATTCATCACCTGTTGACAGATATCCAAGCTGGTTCCATTTTCCTTCAACTGTGAATAGTAGTAATAAACAAAGATGTGTAAGTTTCTCAGTGGGAGGCTACAGAGCACTTGGCTATATATGCTCAGGAGCATATATCTTGGTCAAATGGTAGCTCTATTTTTATTTTTGTGCTGAACCTTCATACATACTTCCTTACTGATTGCATGAATTTACATTCCCAGTAGCAGCTGCTGAATGTTGTTCTTTCCCAACAACTTACCAGCATTTATTCTCCTTTGTTTTCTTAGTCTTGACCATTGTAATTGTGGTGAGATGGAATCTTAACATTATTTTAATTTCTCTGACAGCTATTGATGTTCTACATTTAAATATTTGTTGGCCTTTTGTGTTTCTTACTTTTTATTTAAAAAGTATTTTTTTTTATTTTATCTCTATGAGTGCTTTGCCTGTAATCATTGTATCATCCAATGCCTCAAAAGGCCAGAATGGGTGGTTGGATCCCATGGAACTGGGGTAATAGAAGGGCTGCTAGCTGCCATGTGGGTGCTGAGCACCAAACCTGGGTCCTCAGGAAAAGCATTCCATACTCTTAACCACTGAGCCATGACTTCAGCCCTGATCCTTGTTTTATAAATGTCTGTGGATGTCATTAGTGTATTTAAGTGTTGGTAGTCTTGTGATTTGGATTTTTAGTTTTTATGGTTCCTCATGTATTCTAGATATCTACATCCTTCCTGACATAAAGCAGAAAAAGGTTTTCTAACCTTCTGTAGGCTGTCTGTTCACTTGGCTGATACTTTCCCTGGCTATGCAGAAATATTTTAATTTCACATAGTCCAATTTTTGATTCTTAAAACTTTTTCCTGTATTCAGATCCCCTGGTAGTGGAGTTAGAGGTGATTATAGGAATCAAATTCAACTCTTCTGTAAAAGAATTAACAACTTAGTCTTTTCTCCCCAACATATCACAGATTCTTGAAAATCTATCTAAAAAAAATAGGTTTTTTTTTTTTTTTTTTTTTTTGTCTTTTCGAGACAGGATCGCCCTGTAACCCCAGCTGTCCTGTAACTCACTCTGTAGACCAGGGTGGCCTTGATCTCACAAATATGTGCTTGTCTCCACCTTCCAAGTGCTAGGATTAAAGGCAGAAATATAATTTTATCTCAATAATAAACTATTATTCTTTTTTTAAAACAGCTACCATTTTTTTAATTTATTATTTTTATGTGTATGAGTGCACTGTCTGCAGTACAGGTGCAACACAGGTTGGTGCACCTTTGTCATGCAATGGTGCAGAGGTCAAAAGAGGGCATTGGATTCCTCTGGAACTGGAGTTAAAGATGGTTCTTAGCTGCCATGTGGGTACTGGGAATCAAACTTGGGTCCTCTGAAAGAGCAGTTGGCACTCTTAACCTCTAGGCCATCTCTCCAGCCCATCTTCCCTCAGTTCCTACATGGAAAACTTATTAGAAGGCCCAGTCATGGTAGATATCATTTAAATTCAGACATAATGAAAACTAAATATTAAACATCACTAGGATTCAGGTTGTCCATACAAACTACATGGGAGGAAAATTCAAATATATGTCTTTATAACAGCTTAGGTATAAAAACATTAAATTAATAACTCCTACAGAAGAAGCATACCATTTTCTCCTTTTAATACTATAAGTACAGTCCTGTAACCAAGATCAATTTGAAGTGATTTTAAAGGTAAATTATGAACCCAGGAAGAATATTGATATTTGGTGAGCATAAGACGCTCTAATTATTATAACTCAATCAGACAATAAAAAATCTGGGTTGATTTAATATTTGTTCCCTGTTTATTTTATGTGTTTTTCAAATTTCTGTTTAGTTACACTTAATTTACTAAATTCTTTCGCAAATCTTTCTTAACACTCTCCTTATAGCATTCTGAATCTTCATCTCCTACAGTTCAAAGTTCCCCAAGATAGTCTGACACTTACTTTTACTTCCTATCATATGCATTGAATATTTTATCTGTATAATCTTGGGGGACTAGGTACTCCAAAAATTGAAAATTACTATTTCCTAAGTCAATATTAAAACTCCAGTTTATAAATTATCTTGTAGAAGCATGCTTAAATATTCTTTTCAGAGGACCCGGAAGATAGGGATTAATTTATTTTTACTGTGTTAGTGATAATGTAAAAACCTGCTTCAGACACTTTCCTCCTGAATCTCTCTCAAACATTGATTTTCAGATTATCTGTCAGAATATTTAGGGTGATTTTTCTGTAAGAAGAAGCATGAGAATGTCAGCAGTACTGTTAGAGCTTGCAGTAGTTAATCCCACATAGTGCTTTGGAAAATGATGTCTAAACATTCTCCTACCTCTGACTAACATACTGTGTCCTATTCTAACTCTCCCTCTCGGTCAACTGATAGTTTATAGTCTTTGTTCCCTGAAATCAAAAGTCCAATTTTCTAATTTATATATCATAAAGCCAATTTGTTCTTCACTCTGCAAGTGCCTGTCTTTAGGCAATACTCTTGATAATGTTTACCTTCAATTGAAATGAACTTGGGAGTCACTCAACAAAGTTGTCTTATTTTCTAACAGTTCTTCTGAAATATTTGAGCGAAGGATAATTAAAACACACTTTTTCTACATCCCTAGACCAACATAACTTCATACTTTATTCTAAATATGCATCCTCATATTTAAAAGCAAGGGTACCTTTCACCCGTCATCAAATTACCTTTTTTTAACAACAGATAAAACTGTTACAGAGTTCCAAAACTTGCCAAATGCAGAAAATAAGTGTCTATGAAATGCTTAGCCCTAAATGACTCATCTTCAATGCCACATCTATACATAGATGAATGGATTTCTCAATACCCAGCAGAGACATTCAGCATATGGTCATCAGTACAGAAGCTAATGCTGGGCTAATATTCAGGAAAGAGTTAGCCACAGAGTGCAGAACCTTGAATAGGGAACATATTTCAAGCCTCTGCCTCCCAATGCTCGGGGATAATTGCAGAACAGGAGGCAAAACGGTTGTAATAGATGGAGGGTGTGATCACAATAGGTACAAAGAATCTCTCAGACAATTGTTTAGTAACTCATATAACCTTGCAACAGTTACAACATGCAGAAGTTCCATGCAAGCTCAAATTACACAAAATCCCAGCTTACACATGGTAATTGGGTGGGAAATCCCAACCCAACCTCAGGAATCAATGGCTTTTAACAATTGATGGTTCTGGGAGGGAAGGAATGCTTGGTGTGGCGAAATCACACTGTGGGCTCCAAATTCTGAACTGTCTCCTAACACTTTACAGACCAATATCTCACCCAACCAGCAAACAGTTTGCCCAATGGACTAAGCTACACAACACCCAAGTTGGCCAGCAACCCCCAGGCGTGTGAAACTGGCACCCCGAGGGCCCTAGCCACTCCTGGTCCTGTGGGCTGGAAGTTCACAACACTTCACCTGCAATGCACCCAGAGTCCCCACATCTATGTGGGGTGAACCACAATCACTCACCAGGTGAGATGCACTACAGAACCACTGTTCGCCACCCTTAATGTACCCTCTGATTTCCCAGGACCAGGTGCCAAGGTCTGTACATGGGGTCAGTGGGAGAAAGCCTCAGCAGACACCAGAGCTTTCCCTGTTGTCTCCTGACGCCCTTGGGTGATGTCTATAGCACCAAATTCTAGTCCCTAAGCATCCAAATGCCCTCAGACCACCTCCCATGTTTCCCAATGCCCTTGGGGGTCCCTAAATCCTGCTCCCCTACTTCTGAGCCCTTAGCTGCTCAGAATGCACCTGCAGCCTCGGGAGCTGCCATCTTGTAAAAACTGAATTCTTTATATTTTGTAGATGCTGACTCTCTGTCTCTCTGTCAAAGTTATAGTTGGGAAAGTTATTTTCCCATTCTGTAGGTGAGGAAATATTAGCCATTGATGGCTGGTGGGAAAGGGAAAGTGAGTATCCCTTAAGGGTGTGACACCTGTAGAGTGAGCAAGATCAGGCTTACAGTGGATGTACCCAAAGTAAGGACCACACACACACACACACACACAACACACACCACACACATATATATAATATATATATTATATTATATATAAAAAATAATAAAAAAAAAAAAAAAAAAAAAAAAAAAAAAAAAAAAAAAAAAAATCATTTAAAGAGTAAAAAATTTCAGTTGCCATTTGCAATTTAGTGTCCTACTTATGAAATTCCAGAAATCATAATTGGAGAGTTTTACTCCAAACTAAATCCTCTATGGCTCAAGGCCATATGTGACTGTACCACTTGTCACATTTAGCAAGTAGCTGATACCATGAGGTGGGGGGAGGTTGAATTAGGATATCACCATAAGTGTTCATTAGAATTTCAACCAAAATTAAAGTTTAATCTGGTACATTCAGTAGTAGGAGATATACTGTAGAAGCTGTAGGTATATAATGTGATTCTACCCACTAAGATTATTATGATTACAGGATAGATATAAGGCACAAAGATTTTTCTAGTTATTGAGCAACTAGTTTGTTTCCATTCCTTGGCTATTTTGAAAAGGACAGCAATGAACATGGAATAAAAAGTATCTATGTAGTAAGATATAGTGTTTTGAGTTTTAGTATATCCTAAACAGTAGTATGTACTGCTTGATAATATGGTAATGTATTTCTAGATTTATGAGGATCTCCACACAGATTTTCACAATGGCTACAACAATCTGCATTCCCATCAGCAATGGCTAGTGTTCACCTTTCCCTACATCATTTTGTTTTCTTTAAATCTTAGCCATTGTGAATGGGGTGAGGTGAAATTACATAGTCTCTGGAGCTGACTTTCACAGTCTATTGGGGAGATCTCAATACTATTATTCTGCTAAATATATTACGGTATTAAGATGACTGATAAAGATTTATTGTTTTACCAATAGATTAATACATCTTTCAACTCTCACCCTAGAAGCGTGGTTAGGCAGCTGATGGTAATTAACCTAGAAAACAACAATTGGCAAACATGCAGAGAATAAGAGACTGCAAGTGATTATACCTGAACTGGACACCAACATCAACCTTCTGTCTCCAAAGGCTTAGGAATAAGAGGCAGAAAGACTGTGAGAGCCAGCAATGGCGGATGACCACAAGGAAAGTGTACTTTCCAGACAGCTAAAAAGTCACTCATATGACCTCACAACAATGGGGGCAGCATTCAAAATGCCATGAAAGCCCAAGCCAGACAAAATCCAGGGACATATGTGAGGAAGTGGTTAAGAAACCACAACCCTACCTGAAGATCCATTGAAAATGATGGCTGCTGGGAAGAGGAGGGTCAAACTCTTTAAAGGGTATGATTCTTGGTAAGTTAACCAGGTTCCAGTGGATAGATACACACTGAAGGACATTTGGGATGAAAAAACTTGACTCTTTGTGCCTTGACACACACAAGGGGGGAGAGAGAGAGAGAACATGAAATTTGGTAGTGGATAGTACTGGTTGCAGATAGGGGAGAGTATCTCAATACAATCAAAATACATTGTATCAAATTCACAAAAATCAATAAAAGAAAAACAAACTTACAAAAAGGAAATACTTCTTTTCTTTGACATGTATACTATCAATAATTTTGTGACAAGATTCCATTTTATAATAAGGGATATGACTATGAACACTAAAACTATCTCTATTTGGAGAAAAAAGCACAATGTAATAATTTTATTAAAATCATGATATTGCACTTCATATGCTTATTTAAGTGGTTTTGGCTACATATATTTTATGTTTTTTTAATTTTTTTTTATTTTATGTGTATGAGTGCAGTCTTGCATGTATGTAAGTGCACCCAAGTTGTACAGTTGTCATGGAGGTCAGAAGCCTGTGTCAGACCCCTGGAAGTGGAGTTAGGACATTTTTTAGCTTCCATGTGGCTGCAGGGAAACCAAACCCAGGTAATTTGCAAGAGCAACCACTGCTGAGTCGCCTCTCCAGACCCTACATGAATTTTCTTAAATGTGTTATTATGATATATTATCAAGAGATATCATGACTGGAAAAGTGTTAATAAATCCCGATATTTATGATTACCTGGTAATAATCTTCATGAATATGACCTTAAAATAATCACATCCCTGTGATAATATGATTTCTTAAAATAAAACATAATGGTAAATTTAAGGAATATCAAGTGAGGCTTCATCTGGGAGATATGGTTCAGTGGTTAAAAGTACTTCCTGTCTTACAGAAGACCCCAGTATAGTTCCCAGCATCTACCTGGGGCAGCTCACAGCAGTGTGAAACTAGAGTTCTAGTGGACCAAACACATGACACAGGCACACACACACATATCTGGTTTATCTGCATGTACTCAGTATATCCATACCCATAAATAAAAATAATGCATAATTCTTTAAAATAAATAAAGTGGGGGGCTGGAGAGATGGCCTAGCGGTTGAGCGCCGACCGCTCTTACAGAGGACCCCAGTTCGATCCCCAGCACCCACATGGCGGCCGAGAGCCGTCTGAGACTCCAATTCCAGGAGAACTCCAGTTCCAGGGGAGTCCAACACCCTCTTCTGACCTCCGCGGCATTGCGCGACACGGGTGCACAGACTTGCATGCAGACAGTACATTCATACACATACAGAAAGAAATAAAATTAATAAAAAAAAATTAAAAAAATAAATAAATAAATAAAGTGAAGCCATGTACTCTTTTTTAATTGGCTGTTATTGTGTTGCAGACAATTAAAATAGAGTTTCTGGTTTCTCAATTAAGACTGTACACACAACTACAAATTACTCAAGTACAATTGTTTATTCTTAGGCTCTGGATCAAAATAAAAAAAAAAAAAAAACACTTCCTTGCATTCTCAGAATTGAACTATAGAGACTAGCTAAACCCCCTAGTGTAGTCTGCTAAATCCTTCCTCAGGTGGTCCCAACTCCCATCTTCCCCGGTTCCTTATTTGCCAGACAGACCTGCCTACCTGGGAATCTGGAAAGTCAGATCCCACCCAATGCACCTTTATTCCATATCTCTAACCTACCCCCAAACTCTTCTCTGCTAGCCTTGGACTCAGGCTGGCTCTACTTCCTCTGGCTTAGATCTCTAGATTAGATTCCTAATCCAATCTGGTTAAGCCCCCTATCATAGATTTCTAAATTCATCTCAGGTGGTCCCTATCCCTGGATTCTCTAGCTCCTGATCTGCTGGAACGACTTGCCTAAATAGGACTCTTCAAGCAAGCTACATAGACAATATATACAGGACCCAAATTCAGTTAAACCAAAGCAGAATATAAGTTCTTACCATACATAATCATAAAGAACATCCATATGCCCAAAGGGCAGTGCAAGAAGGAGGAGGAGGAGGAGGAGGAGGAGGAGGAGGAGAAGAAGAAGAAGAAGAAGAAGAAGAAGAAGAAGAAGAAGAAGAAGAAGAAAAAGAAGAAGAAATCCCTCTTGTTCTATAGAAGTGCACCTTAGGGAATCTCAGAACACAAAATTCAAAAGAATAGTCATAAACATGACAAAAGAACTTCAAAAAAACACAAACAAATCAAAGAAGTCAAAGAAGTCAAAGAAGATAGACATAAACATGTGATGGAAACTCAATACACAAATATGAAGTTTAATGGAATTTCAAAGCAATTCATGACTTGAAAGGTGAATTCACAAAAGACATAGAAATATTAAAGATAATCCATACAGCAAAGAGCATGGAATTGAAAAACTCAATTAGCCAATTGAAGCAATAGAAGAAAGCCTCACAAGCAGAATGAATGAAACATAAAACTGAATACTAGTACGGATGACAAACTGAAAGATCTGGAGTCCTTAAGCAAAAACTATGCAAAATTTAAAAAGAACCCAAGACTAGAATACACAGAAAATGTGGAACAACATGATAAGCCCAAATCTACAAATCATAGACAAACAGGAAGTAAAAAAATCTCAAGCCAATGGCATTGAACAAATCTTCAAGATTATAGAAGAGAACTTCCAAAAGTTAAGGAGTTACCTATAAAGATTGAAGAAGCACAATCTCCCCATGGCATATCATATTAAAAACATTAAATGTATAGAACAAAGAGAGGGTAATTAAAGCTGCTAGAGAAGAAAACAAGTTACATATGGAGGAAAACCTATCAAAATTACCATTGACTTGTCAAAGCAGACTATGAAAACCAGAAAAGCCTGGGCCAAAGTATTCCTAGTTCTAAAGGACCATGGATACCAACCCTGAATACTTTATCCAGCAAAACTATCCATTGTGGTTGAAGGCCAATGGAAAATTCTTCATTCCACAATACCCCACTATCCTCAATAGACAGATCAACCTGGACAATGAATAAACTGAGAGAAATCTGAATTAACTGACATCTTACATGAAATGGAACTAATTGACCTCTACATAATATTCTACTCAAGCACCAAAAAAATACACTTTCTTCTCAACGGCCCAGACGAGTTTTTTGTTTTCTAAAACTGATCACATCCTGGGACACAAAACAAATCTCACCAAGTAAAAATATTGAAATAATTCCATGCATCTTATCAGATGACAGAGCAATGAAGCAGAAAAGAAGCTCTAGTAACTACACAAACTCATGGAGATTAAACAACACACTACTGAAGGATGGAACTGTCAAAGAAGAAATTAAGAAAGAAATAAAACTATTCCTAGAACTATATGAAAATGAGAATACAATACAACAAAGCCTCTGGGACCCCATAAAAACAGTCCTAAGAGGAAAGTTTATAGCTCTTAGTGGCTACATTAAAAATTAGAAATAGCACATGTAAATGACTTAACAGTACAACTCAAATATTCATATATGCACCAACTATATTAGCTTGAATTAGTCATTTTTTTATATAGTAGATACAATCTCATTTTAATTATTGTAGCTAGGGAGTACATCTTCATACTTCTAATAACTGGTGGCTCTAAAACTTTGTTATCTGCCTCCTAACAGGTCTTCTACAATATGAGTGTCAAAATAATAAGTATGGAGATTCTGGTATTGTATTTAAGTATTAATTAGGACTTTTTCCCTCTCTTTCCATTAGAGCCTTACATTGTATTCCTTGGAGACTGCATAATTTTATACAGTTTGACATTTCTCTTTTAGTATTTTTTTGCTATTACTATTATAGGCAACTTATTTTCATTATATTTTAATTGGCTACTAAGTGTGAGGAAATATTTAAATGTCTTTATTTACACATGGAAAATGTCATAATACTAATTAGTTCTATTCTTATTCCCTTTGAAGTGCTGCAGAAAGCATGTTATGAAGGTAACAGTCCTTTTATGACTACGTTTACTACATTTCCAATACTATTCCCTTTGTTTTTCTTGATTTATCTCACTAATTTGAATTATTCAGACAATGTTGCACATTTATATAAATTCTTGTCTTTTGATTGGGCTGTGTTACTTTAAATATATTTGTTATGTATGTCAATTTTAAATGTCTTCAGCAAAATTTTTGGTGTGTAATTTATTGTTATCGTTTGTTTTATTTTTTAAAACTATCAATAGTGTATCTTAAAATTTGTAAGTGTTCAGTAAGAACACTCATTTGTCACATCTTTTGTGGAAAATAGCAGTGGCATGCCTCCAGTTTTTTCAATTAGTTAATGGCATAAATTTCTATAGAAGTCAAATCTTAAAATTATGCTCTTGAATTTACAGTTTCTCTTAAAATATGAAGGTTATCTCTTTATGTATTCACATCTTATTATGATAAACTATCACAATGTAGCTTAAAAACTACTAGAATCTTGCACATTATAAACATTTTTACTTTGTCCAATTTTTTATCCTCATCCTGCCCTACAACCCTCTCAAGCATTGAGCTTTATTCACTAGAATAAGACGATAGATTTTTTTATGGATAATAGCATTTTTAAAGTGCCAGCTAATATTATTTTACACTAGCAACTAAAATATCTTAACCAAAAATTAGAATTAGAGCTCCAGTATCATTATGAAGCTTGTATTATTTGATTAACTAATGACCAATTTACAGGCAAAATATTTTAAGGGCAAAGTAACATACAGAGATATGGAAAACTCATCAGTCTGAGGAGAATGGGCACAGTGTCTGTGAAGGAGACGATTACAATCTGCGGAGGGTAACGAGAATGCAAGTCACTTATATTCATACCAGTTCTCATTACGATCTTTGTCACTGTAATGGAGTTGCAGTGTATCATTTTCCATCCTTGTTATATTCTTTGTCAGAAAAATGAGACATCATTCATGCCATCTGCCTTTCTCACAAGCCTCCCTCACACTTTATTGTATTTTTCACAGATTGCATTAGGGGAATAAATTGAGTAGCTCATATGAAGTCCATGGAAGGGCCTTGATAAATATCAGAACTAAGTTTCAGGTCATGACTCCAACAGGCAAAATAATGGAATCGCAAAACCAAGTAAGATGAACACAGATAAACATGATGCTTTGGAATTAAAGTATATGCAAGTATTGTGTACATGGTATGAGTAAGCAAAATTTCTACAGCATGAAAGCAGTTCTTTGGAGTGGGCACACTGTGAATATGATTAATGAGTTTAGTTCCTATCCCTTTTCCACAGCTCTTTCCCTACAGGTCACATATGCAAGTAAGATGATAAAAGAAAAATGTATGGACATATTCCTTAAATTTCTTTATTTTATTGTTACTGTCTTTATATTTAAGGAGTCTATCTTTTTAGATGAGCTTTAGATGTGCAGCAGAATTAAAAAGCAGGCCAGGAGTGGTGGCGTGTGGCAAATGGATGTAACACACATAACAGCCTTTGGTTCTCTGCAGTATGTGCACACCTCATTGATACCTGCTCCGGTGTGCTTCATGCTACCCCTTGACAGGGGAAAGAGCATTGCAGTCATTCAACATTGCCTTGAGGCATGGAGTGCCTGAGGTAAACCTAGGGTGCTTAAAACAAATAACGGCCCTGCCTATACTTCAACAAAATTTCACCAATTTTGCCTTAAATGCAAGTTACTCATCTTACTGGCCTCCCCTATAATCCACAAGGACAGTGGCATTGTAGAAAGAGCCCATCACACCATCAAACAATACATCCAAAACAAAAAGGGGGAATGGAGGGCATTAAGCCCACCCCAAGGACAACATTATCTCTAACACTCTTTACACTCAATTTTTTAAATTTGGACGATCATGGAAGATCGGCAGCAGAACGACATGGTCAGTGGCCTGTGCCACCAGCCACTATAGCAAAGTAGAAAGATATTCCAACAAATAAATGGAAAGACCCGGATGCCAATATTAATAAATCCAGAGGATCTGTTTGTGTTTTTCCACAGGATGAAGACAATCCAATTTGGGTACCAGAACGGCTGGTGCGAACTCTAAAGGACAACACCAAAGAAGATAAGGATGACACAACTAATGATGACAACCTGGTTATGGGGAACGACAATATTAATATTGATGTGCCCGATTCAGGGAATCCAACTATGGGCCATTGCTAAATCTTGGCCAGTGCCTGTGTCCATTCACAGTAATTCTTTACTCCCTGTGAACATAAAACTCCTTGCATAAGTACTTAGTGGAGAGACTCCTAAATTCTACCAATATTTTTTTACCAACCCCGTTACCAGGTAACTTTTCTCAGCTTTCCTTACAGAGCAAACTAATCACAAAATACCTTAAAGGAAACTGGTCCTTGCAACAGTTTCAGGGAATCATGGACACAGGAGCAGACACAAGTATAATTTCAAGCCACTGGTGGCCTTCCTCGTGGCCAATAAACCAATCGGCTCATTCCTTGCAAGGACTGGGCTATGAGTCTGCTCTGATGATCAGTGCACGAATTTTAAAATGGATGGATGAACAGGGAAATAAAGGCACATTCCAGCCCTATATCCTACCCCTGCCAGTTAATTTATGGGGCCGAGATGTGTTGACGGTGCTAAAATATGTTCTTACCAACAATTACTCCAATAACAGTCAACATATCATGGAAAGTATGGGAAGTGTACCAGGTAAAGGTTTAAACAAAAAATTACAGGGACATAAAGAGCCCGTACCTGTACAAATTAAATTGGACAAAAAAGGATTGGGTTTTTCCTAGGGCTGCTGGGGAGCCGCTGCCCATTCCTTGGAAGGAACATAAAACTATTTGGACCTCAGTGGCGTTAACAAAAGGAAAAATTAAAGCGGCAAAGGAACTAGTTAAGAACAGTTACAACTGGGCCATTTAGAGCCCTCTCTATCTCCTTGGAACACACCCATTTTTTTATCAAGAAAAGTCAGGAAAATGGAGGTTGTTACATGATCTTAGAGCCATTAACTCTCAATGAGTATTATGGGGCCCGTACAGGGGGCCTCCCCCTCCTTTCAACATTACCAGTTGAATGGCCAGTTATCATAGTGGATATTAAGGACTGCTTCTTTTCCATTCCATTACACACAAAAGATAAAGAAAGATTTGCATTTACCCTTCTGTCAATTAATCATGAACAACCTGATCAATGTTATCAATGGAAGGTCCTCCCTCAGGGGATGGGCAATAGCCCCACCATATGCCAATTATATGTAGGACAAGGCTCTTGAATCAATAAGAAATAAATATCCATCCATAAAGATTATTCACTACATGGATGACATTTTAATATCTGGTCCTACAGAAACAGAACTTCATTTGGTGTATCATGTCATAACCAACACGCTAAAATATATGATCTACACATTGCTCCTGATAAGGTACAACAAAATACAGTTGACATTTTTTGGGATCAGTCATTTTATCTCATCAAATAAAACCACAAAAATTACATATCCTAGAGATCATCTAAAACTTTAAATGATTTCAAAATATTAGGTGACTTAATTGGATCTGCCCATATTTATTTTTTTTTATTTTTTTTATTATTATTATTTATTTTTGTATGTGTAAATGTGTAGTGTCTGCATGCAGGTCTGTGCACCCATGTCGGCATGCCGCGGAGGTCAGAGAGGTCGGATTCCCCTGGAACTGGAGTTCTCCTGGAATTGAGTTACAGACGGTTTTTTACTGCCATGTGGGTGCTGGGGATCGAACCCGGGTCCTCTGCAAGAGCGTCGGTGCTCTTAACCGCTAGGCTATCTCTCCAGCCCTGGATCTGCCCATATTTAAAAATCCCCACCTCGGACCTAAAACCGTTATTTACTCTTTTGGAGGGGGATACACACCTCACCTCACCACGGCAGTTGACTCCTGCTGCCTTAAAAGCTCTTGATTTAGTAGACAATGCTCTTTCTACTGCCCACCTAAATAGAATTAATCCAGATTTCCCCTTCCAACTGTGTATACTACAGACACACTTGATCCCTACTGCAGTTCTGTGGCAAAACAGACCACTCCTTTGGATACATTCACATTCTTCATCATCAAAAACTATATCACACTATCCAACTATTGAGCAAAATAGCTCAACAAGGTTTAAAAGCCGCACTAACTCATTTTGGAGATACCCCTAATATATTTTTGTTCCTTACACTACAGAACAAGTTAAACTTCTTGCCAGCCTCATTGATGAGTGGAACAATCCTCATCTGTACTTATACAGGCACTATTGACAACATTATCCAAAAGATCCTCTACTCCAATTTATCACAAAAACACCCATTGGTTTTCTAAAATCACAAAGTGCTATGACACCTATACAACTGCAAAAAATTTCATTCACTTTATCATGTCCCCGCTTCTACCTTGCGGCTTAGGTTTCATATTTCCCATGCAACTGCCCGGGACATTGTGCTACAGTGTGCCAAATGTGCAGA
Source organism: Rhizomys pruinosus (assembly GCA_009823505.1). Lineage (NCBI taxonomy): Eukaryota > Metazoa > Chordata > Mammalia > Rodentia > Spalacidae > Rhizomys > Rhizomys pruinosus. The sequence continues at coordinate 536,760 of VZQC01003661.1, forward strand.
TTTCATAACCAAACCAACTGTTGGAATCAATCCTCGAGGACTTAAGCCTCTTGAGGTTCACGTCTTTAAATCCTAGCACTTGGGAGGCAGAGGCAGGTGGATCTTTGTGAGTTCAAGGCCAGCCTGGTCTACAGAGTGAGTCCAGGACAGCTGGGGGCTACAGGGAGACCCTGTCTCTCAAAAAGACCAAAAAAAAAAAAAAAAAAAAAAAAACAACAAACAAAAAAAAACAAGCGTACAGGTTCACACATACTCTCTGCTGTAACACAGTAATGGGCTCCCTATTGTCATACCCTGTGGGAAGCCACCACATCACCATTACAAATGGCCCAGCCCGAAGGGCCACGTAGCCTGTTAATGGTAAACAACCTAAATGCGCATGCGTGCTTGGCACTATGGGGTCATCGCTCAAGCCCGAGCATGTAAATGAGGGTTTCAGTTGAGCACCAATCAGTAGGTGCCACATTCCTCCTAGGTATATTTAAGCAGCACAGAGTTCGGGTTTTGGGTCTTTCGCTTCAAGCAAGTAACCCTGCAATAAACGTCTGTAGAAGAATCTGGTGTGGCGCGTCCTCCTTCTGGCGAGGGTGGTGGGCGTACATCTGGTGCCGAAGCCCGGGATAGAAACACCAGCAGCACCAGCGAGACCCCTGGATAAGGGAGGATTCAGAACTACATGAGAGGGAATAATTAGGTAAGTTCTGAGAGGGTGCCTCCATTTTGGGATCCTTTTTGTTTAGCAGTTTCTATTCCTTTTATGTTCATAATTAAACTAGTACAATTATGCCTACAGGATAAACGATGCCAGAGGCAAATCAAACAAGGACAGGAATTACTAAAAGAAATCCAGGAGAGATGTCAGAAACAGAACGCGGAGAAGGGCCCGTAATAAAAAAACAAATAGAAAAGAAAAAGAAATTAAAAAGCTAGCTAAACCTGAGCCGCTTTATCCGTTAGCGGAAATGGAGTTGCTTGAACTCTCTACTCGGAAGAAGCGGACTCATCTGAGGAAGAGAGAGTCGCCTTAAGGCGCAAAGTGGGAGGGGTGGTACCTACGGCCCCGCCTGCTTATAACCCACAAATATCCCAATGCGGATATTCATTCTGCACAAACCAGACCAGACAAAAGTAAGACAAATGTTTCCATGTTTGTAAATGATGATGATGATGAAAGGTACTATCGCCCCCTAGAGCATAAATAAGTTAAAGAATTGGCAGAATCGGTAAGGACTTATGGAGTTAATGCAAGTTATACACAATCCCAGGTGGAGAGACTTACAACTTCAGTATTAACACCTGCTGATTGGGCTTTTGTAACTAAGGCCACCCTCTCTACAGGGCAATATTTAGATTGGAAGTCCATCTGGTATGACCTTTGCTCTACGAAAGCGTGAGCCAATGCAGCTGCAGGTCAACCAGCTTGGAACTTCGATATGCTCACAGGACAGGGTCAAGGATTCAGAACCAAACAGCATACCCAAGAACAAGTCTATCAGCAGATAAAACTGAGCCTTTAAGGCATGAAAAAGCTACCTAATAGGGGAAAAGTCAGTGGAAATTTGACAAAAATTATTCAGGGGCCTGATGAGCCATTTTCGGACTTTGTTGCCCGGATGATGGACTCAGCAGGAAAATATTCGGGGATCCAGAATCAGCCATGCCAACTTATAGAACAATTGGTTTATGAACAATGTACCAGGGAGTGTAGGATAGCAATCACCCTTGGAAAGGAAAAGGCCTTCAGCTTGGTTAAAAGCTTGAGAGAAATTGGAGGGGCGCTGCCTAGAGCAGTAAATGGACTAGCAGAGCAGTGCTTGCGGTACAAAGTAATAAACAAAAAATTTCATGTTACAAATGTGGAAAGGATGGGACATATTCAAAGACAATGTAGAATAAATGAAAAACTCAACCATATAGAAAAATGCGGGTATATATGCCCCAAGTGTAAAAAAGGAAAACTATTGGGCCAATGAATGTAGATCCGTAAAAGACATTAATATGGAAGACCCCTAGCTCAGAGCTCTGTCCAACAATTTAAAGAATAAAAAAATGGACAGAGGGGCCCTCGTCCCAGGGCCGCAAATGTATGGGGCACTTCAGACTCCACTGCGTCCTTCAGACCACCCAAACCCCACGAAGAGCCACTACAGGTTTGGGGGGATTGGACCTCTGTGCCACCACTAGAACAGTATTAACCCCACAGATGGATGTCAACCTATAGAAACAGACTTTAAAGGACCTCTCCCAAAAAGTACAGTTGGGCTCTTATTAGGGAGATCCTCTTCAACATTAAAAGGCTTAGTAGTGCATCCTGGAGTCATTGGTCAAGACTATACAGGACAAGTTAAGGCTATGTGCTCGTCCCCAAGAGGTATATATGCTATTTCACCCGGTGACGTGTCGCACAGTTATTAGTGTTACCTTAGCTTACATAATATGTTTTCTGCTAAAGATAGTCTCAGAGGAGATAGAGGCTTTGGCTCTTCTGGTGTGGATGGAGCTTTTCTTTCAGTAACACTAGATCAAAGGCCTATCATGCAACTTCAAGTAGAGGGAAAACAGTTTCAGGGAATCATGGACACAGGAGCAGACACAAGTATAATTTCAAGCCACTGGTGGCCTTCCTCGTGGCCAATAAACCAATCGGCTCATTCCTTGCAATGACTGGGCTATGAGTCTGCTCGATGATCAGTGCACGAATTTTAAAATGGATGGATGAAGAGGGAAATAAAGGCACATTCCAGCCCTATATCCTACCCCTGCCAGTTAATTTATGGGGCCGAGATGTGTTGACGGTGCTAAAATATGTTCTTACCAACAATTACTCCAATAACAGTCAACATATCATGGAAAAGTATGGGAGGTGTACCAGGTAAAGGTTTAAACAAAAAATTACAGGGACATAAAGAGCCCGTACCTGTACAAATTAAATTGGACAAAAAAGGATTGGGTTTTTCCTAAGGGCTGCTGGGGAGCCCGCTGCCCATTCCTTGGAAGGAGCATAAAACTATTTGGGTACCTCAGTGGCCGTTAAAAAAGGAAAAATTACAAGCGGCAAATGAACTAGTTACAGAACAGTTACAATGGGCCATTTAGAGCCCTCTCTATCTCCTGGAACACACCCATTTTTGTTATCAAGAAAAAGTCAGGAAAATGGAGGTTGTTACATGATCTTAGAGCCATTAACTCTCAAATGAGTATTATGGGGCCCGTACAGCGGGGCCTCCCCCTCCTTTCAACATTACCAGTTGAGATGCCAGTTATCATAGTGGATATTAAGGACTGCTTCTTTTCCATTCCATTACACACAAAAGATAAAGAAAGATTTGCATTTACCCTTCTGTCAATTAATCATGAACAACCTGATCAATGTTATCAATGGAAGGTCCTCCCTCAGGGGATGGCCAATAGCCCCACCATATGCCAATTATATGTAGGACAAGCTCTAGAATCAATAAGAAATAAATATCCATCCATAAAGATTATTCACTACATGGATGACATTTTAATATCTGGTCCTACAGAATCAGAACTTCATTTGGTGTATCATGTCATAACCAACACGCTAAAACTATATGATCTACACATTGCTCCTGATAAGGTACAACAAAATACAGTTGGACATTTTTTGGGATCAGTCATTTTATCTCATCAAATAAAACCACAAAAATTACATATCCATAGAGATCATCTAAAACTTTAAATGATTTTCAAAAAATATTAGGGACATTAATTGGATCTGCCCATATTTTTTTTTTAATTTTTTTATTATTATTTATTTATTTTTGTATGTGTATGAATGTAGTGTCTGCATGCAGTCTGTGCACCCATGTCGTGGCAATGCACGCGGAGGTCAGAAGAGGGTCCGGATTCCCCTGGAACTGGAGTTCTCCTGGATTTGGAGTTACAGACGGTTTTAGCTGCCATGTGGGTGCTGGGATCGAACCCGGGTCCTCTGCAAGAGCGTCGTGCTCTTAACCGCTAGGCTATCTCTCCAGCCCTGGATCTGCCCATATTTAAAAATCCCCACCTCGACCTAAAACCGTTATTTACTCTTTTGGAGGGGGATACACACCTAACCTCACCACGGCAGTTGACTCCTGCTGCCTTAAAAGCTCTTGATTTAGTAGACAATGCTCTTTCTACTGCCCACCTAAATAAAATTAATCCAGATTTCCCCTTCCAACTATGTATACTACAGACACACTTGATCCCTACTGCAGTTCTGTGGCAAAACAGACCACTCCTGTGGATACATTCACATTCTTCATCATTAAAAACTATATCACACTATCCAATTATGGTAGCAAAAATAGCTCAACAAGGTTTAAAAGCCGCACTAACTCATTTTGGAGATACCCCTAATTATATTTTTGTTCCTTACACTACAGAACAAGTTAAACTTCTTGCCAGCCTCATTGATGAGTGGACAATCCTCATCTGTACTTATACAGGCACTATTGACAATCATTATCCAAAAGATCCTCTACTCCAATTTATCACAAAACACCCAATTGTTTTTCCTAAAATAACACAAAGTGCTATGACACCTATACAAACTGCAAAAAATTTTCATTCACTTTATCATGTCCCCGCTTCTACCTTGCGGCTTAGGTTTCATATTTCCCATGCAACTGCCCGGGACATTGTGCTACAGTGTGCCAAATGTGCAGATTTCATAACCAAACCAACTGTTGGAATCAATCCTCGAGAACTTAAGCCTCTTGAGGTTTGGCAAATGGATGTAACACACATACAGCCTTTGGTTCGCTGCAGTATGTGCACACCTGATTGATACCTGCTCCGGTGTGCTTCATGCTACCCCCTTGACAGGGGAAAGAGCATTGCATGTCATTCAACATTGCCTTGAGGCATGGAGTGCCTGAGGTAAACCTAGGGTGCTTAAAACAGATAACGGCCCTGCCTATACTTCAACAAAATTTCACCAATTTTGCCTTAAATGCAAGTTACTCATCTTACTGGCCTCCCCTATAATCCACAAGGACAGGCATTGTAGAAAGAGCCCATCACACCATCAAACAATACATCCAAAACAAAAAGGGGGAATGGAGGGCATTAAGCCCACCCCAAGGACAACATTATCTCTAACACTCTTTACACTCAATTTTTGAACAAGAAATACAAAAACTGTTTACTGAAATTGCTGTTCTCAATAGTACAAGATTAGATCCTGTTACCCTTGGAGACGTTACCTCTTGGCTTTCTTCTGCTTTTTCCTACTTTAAAGGAATGGGTGGGAACATTCTTGTTCCTTGCATTAATAGGCTGTGGAGGAATAGTGTTACTATGACTGGTGTGTAGACTAAAAGCCCAACAGAAACGTGACAAGGTAGTCATTGTGCAGGCTCTTCTTGCCATGGATAATGGTGCCTCCTCTGAGATATGGATATCTATGCTAAAAACTTAGTAGTTCCCCCAAGTTGTCAGCCCTTACACCCCTTGGGAATGTACTTCCCATTGCACAGGGATGGGTGACAATTCGCCTGTAAGACAGCCTTTGCACTCCGCAGAGCTCGACCTCATTGCACGCGTCAAGGTGTCATACAGTGGGGTATTTACTTCCACCTTGATCTCCCTGAGTTGAAGAAACCCAGAGATTGATCATGGATTAGGACTCTTTTTAAAACAAAAAAGGGGGAGATGTGGGAAGCCACCACATCCACCATTACAAGATGGCGCCCAGCCTGAATGGCCACGTAGCCTGTTAATGGTAAACAACCTAAATGCGCATGTGTGCTTGGCACTATGCGGGGTCATCGCTCAAGCCCAGAGCATGTAAATGAGGGTTTCAGTTGAGCACCAATCAGTAGGTGCCACATTCCTCCTAGGTCTATTTAAACAGCACAGAGTTGGGGTTTTGGGTCTTTTGCTTCAAGCAAGTAACCCTGCAATAAACGTCTGTAGAAGAATCCTGGTGTGGCGCGTCCTCCTTGCTGGCGAGGGTGGTGGGCATCACAATACCCCATGCTGTAAACACTGACCAACCTACATTGTGACCCAAAGTCTGAGATTTACCATAGGTTCAGCTTTTGTATTGTATAGTATACTGACATTTATCCATGATTACTACATCATGAAGATCATTCTTATTCCCTTGAAAATCCTCTGTGGTCTCTGACTAGCTATTTCCTCCACTAACTGGAAACTCTTGACTGAAAATCTCCATAGTTTTCCTTTTCCAACATATCCTATGGGTGGAATCGTACACTATGTAATGTCTTCAAATACATTTTTTTCACTTAGTGGTATGTAGTTTTGGTTCCTTCATATCTGTTCATGGATTAACAGCTCCTATCTTTTCAGCATTGAATAATTTTGTATTACATAGATTTACCTCAGTGAACTTGCCCCCATCTCAGATGCTTACAAGTTTGAGCAAATATATATATATTTGCTCAAACTTGTAAGCATATGTATATATATACATATATATATATATGTATTAGTGTGCAGTTTCCTGTGAGTATACTTTTTAAGTAAAATAAAATGAATTAAATTCCTGGATCTTTTGGTGAAATGTGTATAGTTTTATTAAAAAGTCACCAATCTAGCCCTCACCCCCCTCCAAAAAAAAGTGAGAGATCCTATCCACCTAGTCTTCACCAGAATTTGGTACGTCAAGCCTAGTCTTCACTAGAATTTTGTATGGTCAAGCCTAGTCTTCACTAGAATTTGGTATGGTCAATGCTCTGGATTTAGAGCATTCAAACGAGTATGCAGTAAACTTTCATTTAAATTTCCAAGGTATTAACGATACTTGATGTAGATGTTCCTTTCATATGCTTACTTACATTCTGTTTATTATCTTGGATGAAGTATCTGTTAAGTTTTATGACTTGTTCCTTGTCTTGCTACTGAGTCTTAGTAATTTTGTATGTTTAAAAAACGTTTATCAGATGAGTCTGTGGTAGAGATATTTTCTAGCTTGGCTTTTCTTCTCTTGTTATATTTTACAGTGTACAACAGAGGAATTTTAATAATACTTAATATTAAGCATTTTCATTGTTTCTTTTATGGAATGTGCATGTGGTATGTATCCAGGACTTCATGGTCTCTTCTCTCCTCTCTACCTCTCTGCTCAATTTAAGATTTCAAACTGCTAATTCTGAGGACCTGTAGATAAGAAACACTTACCTCTATGGTCTCCATCTGGGCTGGAGCATTAATTAAGCTTTAAACAGATTAATACAAAAACAGAAATGTAAACAGCACATGAATTTTTACAAGAACATGGAAGCCCCCATAGGAAAATGAAGACCTTAGGAACTGATAAAACCTAAATATTTTTACAATTATAGAAAACTAGATATATGAGGAGGCTAAAGGAATTAAATGAGAAATATTTTAGTGAATTCTGTCTTTGAAGAAATCTCTGGGTCTCATATTCCTGCACTTGACAACAAGAATTGTTCTGTTTCTTCTGGGACAGGGATGGAATCTTTCAGGTAAAAACTCATATCCTGTTGTTGAGAAAAGGGGGAAATAAGAATGGATTTCTTACAATATTTTGTAAAACATAATTTATGCTATATGTTGAATTTTGAGATGACTTTATCTCAGTTCCTTCAAAATCGTATATATCTGAAATATTGGAATAATAAATACCAACTCCTTTAAAATACTCTATTGACTCTTTGAGTGTTTTATACAATCTATTTTGATCATATTCATCACCCCTCCCTCAACTAACTTCCCATAGATCTACCCTCACCTACCTACCTCCCACTCTACTTTGATTATTTTATATTTTTAAAGCTGATCAAGTCCAGTTTGTGTTTCCCAGATACTCCTGGGTGTGAGTCTATCCCCTCTAGCATAATCAACCAATTAGAGATCACACCCTTCAGGAAAACTGATTCTTCTTTACCAGGCAGTTACCAATTGTCAGTAGTTACTCAGCTAGGAATAAGGATTTATGCCTACCCACCCTAACCCCATGCTAGAATTTTGTTTGGCTTGGGCTTGAGTCTTGTTCATGTTCTTTTTTTTTTTTTCTTTTTAATTTTTATTAATTTTATTTTCGTATGTGTATGAATGTACTGTCTGCATGCAAGTCTGTGCACCTGTGTTGTGCAATGCCGCAGAGGTCAGAAGAGGGCGTTGGATTCCCCTGGAACTGGAGTTCTCCTGGAATTGGAGCCTCAGATGGTTCTCGGCCGCCATGTGGGTGCTGGGGATCGAACCCGGGTCCTCTGTAAGAGCGGTCGGCGCTCCTAACCGCTAGGCCATCTCTCCAGCCCCAAGTCTTGTTCATGTTCTAATAACTCCTCAGGATCCATAGGTCCTGTTGCATAAAAGAAAAACAATGTTTCATTATAGTCATCCACCACCAGTGCCTCTTATGATCTGTCTGCAACCTCTTCTGCTATGTTCCCTTAGACTTTGGAGGAGGGAATGTGACACACATGTCCTGTTTTGGGCTGAGCACTACACTGTCTCTTATCCTCTGCACAATGATGAGTAGTGGTTCTCTGTGTTAATCCTCATCTGCTACCAAAAGAAGATTCTCTTCTGAGATTAGACAGATGTGCAAATCTGTGAGTATAATGATGAGTCATTAGGAATAATTTAATATATCCATTTATCTAAATGATAGTAGTAGGTTCTGCTCTATGACCTATGACCTGTCGAGCCACAGGTTCTTGTCCCCAATAACAGTGCCACGTATATATTCCATTTTGTGAAGGAGGCCTTACATGTAATCAGAAATTATTTAGTTGGCCCCATATCATTCATTGCACTCTTGCAAGAGTAAGCAAAACTTGAAAGGCTAGGGGTTACTGTAGCTTGCAACATTTTTAGTTGGATAGGATTGATTGTCGCCTCAATCTTCTGATGGTGTATATAGTACCTTTTAGCACTAATGAGAGCTAGCCAGCAGGGATGAAGCTTTGAAATCATCACCAGCTTCATTTTCCCATTGATTAGAGATGCCAGTTCTCACTAATAAAACCTTCAATATATCCATGACTTACAGCTATTTACCTATCTGTTGGGATTATTTCCACAGTACATGAATCTGTTTGCCTTCATGGTGCTCAATATATTAGATTATTATGAAGCTCCACAACAAAGATAAATATGAAAGTAAATTACACATCACATTCTATGGACTGATTGGAGTACACAGAATGCTGAATCCACTCTGAAACCTCTAAAATCCTAACCTTATCATTCATAAAGCCTAACAAGTTGTTGCTGGGAAAACAGCTTCAGTATTATGCTTTTTCAGTTTGATAAGCATTAGTACAAGATACACTAAAACTTCAAGTGATAGGTTCTCAGAATTACTAAACTTAGGTTTCAGAAATGTTTCTAAATTCTAAAGATGTTGTTCACTGGTAAGATACTTAGCTTAATGTAAGTCACTGGGTTTGACCACTCCAATGGTGTAAGAAAAATAATGTCAGAAATACTGCATATAGAACCATGCAAAACTCTACTGTGCACATGAACAAACTTTAAACATGAAACCAAACTTAAAACAAGTTCTTTATAAAGATTAATTTTAATGAAAACACTGAATATATGTGGCTATGTTTCTAAATTTCACAATGTAAACATAGTTGTATATAATTTAATCATTATAATAATGCTATAAATGTTGATAAACCATTTATGAATACGTGAACGAAATATTTGTCTCAAAGTCATAAACTAATAAAGGGAGTAAACTGAACTTTAACTCAGATCTAAGATCTTTTTCCTTCTCTGTGATTAAAAAAAAAAACAAGCTCTTCATTGTTATATTGTAATTCTCCACTGAAGAAACACCAATATTTTCAACATATGACATCTTGGGAATCTGTAAAATAAGCAGCTGTCTATGAATTATCACCCATGTCAAAATAATAAATATAGCTTTAAATTAATATTTCAGATGATTCAGAACAACTGGCCAACTGGATTTCTTTACTGAATAAATGCAATAATTTAATTTTCATAGCCATAGTTGCAATGTGACATGAAATTATCCAAAATTTGCAGTCGAGCAACTGAGATGGATAATGTGTTGTTCAGAGGAAGTATGAGAGCCAGAGCCATCCAAACACAATCTTACAAAAAATGAGCTTTTTTATTTTCATTATGGTTCTACTCATCATTAAAATTATGTCACAGTAAAATTTTATGTTAATTTGTATATTTGTGTTTAGCAAATATACAATGATTTTCTGTCTACTATACATAAAATAACTTTTGTGTTCAATCTAGCTCAGCAACTGTCTTGAATATGCTTTCATATTAATATTTTTAATTTATATATTGTATTAATCTTTGAGAACTTAATACAATGTATTTTGATCATATCCCCCCCCAATTCTTCCAAGATCAATCCCAACTTCTCTACTCAACTTCGTACTAGTTTCTTGCTTACATTGAGTCCAATTTTTGTTTCTTGAATACTCTTGGCTATGGAACTTCTCGTGGAAGGTAACTGACCTAGCAGGAGTTCACATTCTTAAAGAAGACCAACTCTTTCTCTAAGGGCAGCTACCAAATTCTAATCACTCCTTAGTTATGAGTGGGATGTTGTGTCCACTTTACCATTACATGCTAGGATTTTGTCTAGCTTGAACTTGAACAGACTGTGCATCCTGACACAGTTGATTTGAGTCCATATGTCCAATTGCCTTGTCTGAAAAACTGTTTCTTTAGTCATTCATAACCTCTGGCTCTTACTATCTTCCCCCCCTTCCATGAAGGTACCTGAGCCTTGGGGTCTCTGGTGTAACATCTATGTCCCATTTAAGGCTGAGCAGTCCACTGGATCTTATTCACTGTGTACGGACTAATTGTGGATCTCCCTGTTAACTGATTCCTTCAAGAAGAGCATGCTCTAATGAAGTTGAGAGTTACACTAATGTCTACATATAGCAATATTTATTAGACATCATTTTAATATTATGTCTATTTACTAGAATATTATCAGTAGCTTCTTCCCTAGAACATATGACCTATCTAACCTTGGGTTCTTGGCTCCAGTAATGGTGTAAGTTATGGATTCCATCTCATAGAATGGCCCCTAAATACAATGTGAAGTTGTTTACACCTATAAAATTCATACCACTATTGCATCAATGGGTATATATTGCCAATTAGTCATTGTATCTCAAAGGTTTCATAGCTTGATGAGTCTGAAAATTACTTTTCTCCTCCAATAGCTTGCATAGCACATTTCAGAATGAAGAAGGCTGGCCAATTATGAAGATTTCAAGTCCATAACTGCTTGATTTCCCCGTTTTATGACTCAGGTATATGTTGTCTTTTGCAATAGGTTGTGTTGTTGTGTTCCAGAGGATTTTAATCAGCAATATCAATAGCCTGTAATATGTAAGGGTCCATGGGATCCTACTGATGAACTATGCTAAGAATGGTAACCTGTTCCTGGTACTGGGTATTTTATGTGCTAGGATTAGAGGACTAGTAGGCAAATACTCACCAAGTTTTGAACTCTGTTATTGGTTTCTACATTGGTTTGAATGAAATTTTTGTAAAATTTTCATTTTGTAATACATAAGAAGTATGAATTTATCCTTCTGAAAATATATTTTGGCAATCTACAAAATTTTACCTAATGCTCTAATCTCTAATTTTTGTGGCTGACTTTTCTACCACTCAGCTCTCAAGGGATTGGCCTAACCTTTCCAACAATGAGTTATGATTGGCCAAATATATGGAATTTATCCCAAATACTTTAATGCATATAAATATATAAAAGCATTGGGGAAGAGATATGCACCATGCATCATTACCTTTTCCAGCACTTTTTCCTTTTCCTACCCTCTTTTCTAACCATCAGTCTTGGAATGTGTTGTGAGCCTTCTTTTTGTTCATTTATCTCTAACTGGCATTTCCTTAAATAAGTGTTCTACACATCTTCCTCTGCCTTAATGCTGCTTCTTGAAGTTATCAACTCGTAGATAAATGAGTATAGTATTAAATATGAAATCATTTTAATCTATCATTAGAAATAACAAAAATGTATGTTTTCCCAAATAAAATAATGAAGTTATTAAAATGTGGTTACCATTTTCGTGTTTGATATTATTTTTAAAATAATCTCACATTTTAAAAATTATTCTTTTTGAGATCTTAAAACATGTAGGAAAAGTTATCTTCTTTGCAGAAACTAGATGACAAATACAGAAAGAGCAACTGACAACCATTTAATCAAGGATAATTTTCACAAGTATACACAGAAAAGAGGGAAACCAAACAGGAATGTGGAATTACACATCTTCAACTACAGAGCTTCACCTCCAGGTAGCACATTTTACATGTTCAAGATAGCGGGCAAAGCTATTGAGAATTGTCACTTAAGGAGTCAAGGGAAGATCATTATAGGAAAGGATTTAAAAGGCTTAGATAAAAGAACATCCATTTTCTGGCTGGAGAGATGGCCTAGCGGTTAAGAGCACTGACTGCTCTTGCAGAGGACCCGGGTTCGATCCCCAGCACCCACGTGGCGGCTGAGGGCCATCTGTGACTGCAGTTCCAGGGGAATCAGATGCCCTCTTCTGACCTCCGTGGCATTGCACGACACGGGTGCACAAACCTGCATGTAGACAGTACATTCATACACATATGAAAATAAATAAAATTAAAAAAAAAGAATATCCATTTTCTTCCCTTTCTCTCTTTTTCTCATCCTGGCCATAGAGTCTATTACTGCTCCTTCTCTTTAGCTAAGACCAGCCAGAAACTTGAGGGCTGCAGAGGGATTTGTGCAGCCAGTTCAAGCTCAGGCCATCCTCCTGAACTGAAGAGCAAGTGTAAAGTAGACCTAGGTGGGAGAAAACAGAACATACAGAGGAGAGGAAGGCAACAGAACGTCACATTGTCAGTGTATGTTACGAAAGTCAGGGTTAGAACCTGACCTCAGTTTAATCTGGCTCCAAAATCTTTGTTTATACTGCTAGCACTCATAACTTCTTCCAAGGATTGTAGTTTTATAATAGCACCTTATTAAATATTTCTGAAGAAACGAAGCTGCTATTTAAAGATAAGCTCTTTTCACATTGGCTTGATCTATTGAAAGTTAATGAGTTCATGAATAATTTCCCAAGTTTGACATATATCAACCATCAGATAGAGACCATCTCAGAGTTGCTTTTCTGAGTGGATAGCTAAAAGATATGTATGTTACCAATCTATGTTATCTTTTACTCACTGTTCTAGAATGAATGCTTGTAGTCTTACAAAATTAATGTTCAAATCAAATCTCCATTTTAGGAGGTGAGTAGAATTCTTACCTTATAACAACTTGTAAAAAAGATGCTTAGACAGCAATGGTGATAGGATGCAAACTCAATCAGACAAAAAACAACACAGAGCTGGGGAAGTGAGAAGGGGGCCGCAGCATTAGCTGAGGAAGTATTGGCAGTTGATTATTGTTCCATGAACTCTCCTTCAGTCTTTTTAAGGGAATGATGCTAGATAGACTGGCCAGGCTCTGGAGGATGAACTCATACCAAAGGACATCTGAGTACACAAATTTAATACATATGACAGAATGCATAAAATATTGTGGGAACCTACAGGGGTTGGCAGATAAGGGAAGGGGATTTAAATATAATTAAGATCTATTGTATAAAATGCACAAAAATCAATAAAAATATACATTTAAAAAGCCTAGAAGTTTCTGCCGCATACAAATCCATGCAGATCTTTGATCTCTCAAGCCAAACATGTTCTCATCAGAAAGCTTATTTGCTGGTTCTTTGATCTGAGACACACTAGCCTACAAGTCTATAATGGAAAACCTTTATATTTTAAATTATCCAGCCTAAGGTACTTTGTTACAACAGCTAGAATAGACGAACACATTCCTACCTGGTTTCTTCATTGAATAATTAGTTTGTTCGAAATCACTTTTATATACTACATGTCGAAGATCTGTTCAGTTACGTAAGCAGAGTAAAATGGAAAGAGAATCACAGCACCGACTCTTACTCAGTTGTAGGGAAGACAGAAGGCCAGATTGGTGGAGGATGATCACAGAAAAGAACAATGCTGAAAACATCTATATCTTACAGCTGCCAATAACTGAAAGTATGTAGGCAAATCAAGCCACTGCTAGCTGGCAGTGATGTGCTTGCAATAATCCACGTAAGAAAGGGGAACAAGACCACACCTAACAGGTCTCCAAGGAACAATACTTGGAAACCAGTATACAAACTATTTCACAATAAAATTGTTTTCCCCTGTATATATCTTTTCATTCTTGAATTCAACCAGTGGAAATTCCTCTGATATAGTCTATTACTAAATTTTTCAACCTAAAGGTTTAATAAATGGAAAATCTATAGTTCATCAAAAATGCACAAGCCAGGCATTTCTCTAAGAAGGAATTTTCCCCTAGAGCAATATCGTTATTGTTTTTTAATAAAAAAAAAATGAGTAATATGAAAAGTCAACATAGTGGAAATAGTAAAGACAAGTGGAATTATGGAACATGAGGATGACTGAACAGGGAAACCTGTAGAGAGGGTATGCTCATATATCCTACAAAGGTATAGGTGACTAAAAGCTACTGTTGAGCTGACAACCTAGGAAATATTCACACATTCTGTTTAGGTATTTGTCATGTATTCACAGTTGTCTACAAAGAAGTAGCTATGGATGGGAGAAGAGAAGGCAGGTGTTATTGGGGGGTAGGCTGGGGATAATGGGGGTATTTAGAATTGGGAGAGAGGAAAGAGGTCAAATGCGATGAAGAAAGAGTAGAGATGAATGGAACTTGGAAGGCCAGGGCAGCCAGAGGGAAATCTGTTGCCTCTGAAAGCACCTAGGAAATGCACATACAGTATAGGAGCATTAGTGTACATGCATGCCTGGGGGCTGTACAGACAGGAACAAAGTGACAGACAGGCAAGACCTCCCTTTGAGTGGTTGGCGAAAGTGGTCCAAGAGACTCCCACAATAATACAGGCTATTGTTTATCTCTCGGAACAGGAAGATAAGACCTTGTTGCAGAAGACAGGTCATACTTTGGATACAGGACTTTGATCAAAGGAGCAGGAATTGATCCACAAGCCTGCTACCTAAAGTTTAGATCACACAGTGATAGATGATAATATGCAAGCTGCTAAAGGAGGAAATCAAATAATATTCCAACCCAGTCCTAAAATCTAATAACTGTAACAGCCTGCAAAGAAACTACCTCTATTTCTGCAGTAGTGGCACAATTATCTGGAGGGGGGGTGGTAATCAACAGCTATCTAATTGGGTTTAAAGCCCTCTCCCTGGAAGTGAGCTCATGGGTGGCACTCTAGAGTCAGCCAAATACACATGGCTGGAGAGGGTATAGATCATAGAGAAAACCATAGCTTTGTCATATTTCTACACAAATGAAATTTCTTACCAAATGGTAAATATGGATCCTTACACTTACATAAAACTATATCATATACCACTCATCAAAGAAGCTTCGTTTTGCAACAGATGGAGACTACTACACAATTCCACAACTGGTCAGGCAGAGATAATATACATCCAAGAGATGCCCAGTCCTAGGTGACATCTACAGTTGAATCTCTACACTTAAGGCTCTTGGAATATAATGGAACAAGGGATAGAGAGTAAATGACTGTATCCCTCAGCTCTCACCAGGGAAGCTTTCACTTATATCAGAGTGCAATGCACACAGAAGGCCACAACTGGACAACTTTTAAAGAATAACAAACTGGATAGGACTCCAATATTAAATCTCACCCATTCAGGGTGAGCTCAGGGATCATTATGTGGGAGGAGACAGAAAAATAGTAAGAGCCAGGGCTTGTT
Source organism: Rhizomys pruinosus (assembly GCA_009823505.1). NCBI lineage: Eukaryota > Metazoa > Chordata > Mammalia > Rodentia > Spalacidae > Rhizomys > Rhizomys pruinosus. Next base: position 552,564 of record VZQC01003661.1, read on the forward strand.
CATGAAAATAAGGAAGCAGAGGCTTTCAGAACACTGGAAGCTAGAATATGTGAACCTGTGCCTTGTGATATTGAGTACAGGACCCATTCTAACTCAATCAAACAAGGGCCCAGAGTAGAGTGAGAGAAATGGGTAGCAGACCAGCCCTAATCTTGGAAGTGTTGGAGACTGATTACTACTGGATCAGAGATAGAAGGCCTGCCTTATGATTTCTAGATAGGCTGACTAGACTCCAGCGGATGACTTTGTACCCAAAGAGAGCTGGGTATAAATGTTTGACTAGATAAGACTTAACATGTATGGTAGAATACATGAGATGCAGTGGAGAGTTGTGGGGGCATGATTATGAACTGTTGAATGAGGCCCTATGCCCCTTCTAGCCTTGGTCACAGGCCAACTTTTTCACTTAGCACCCCAGATCTCTGTATTACCTTCCTGTTCCAGAACTGCTCATTGGGTCCTGAGCCCCTGGATTCACACCAGCTCAATTTCCCAGAATAGCTTGTTGACTCTTCATGGTAGGTCTCCAGCTGTACCCTCTCTGGGCTTTCTCAGACCAGGATTTTTCCCTGGAAATTCTGGTCCTTCCCACTTTGCACTGACTTATCTATAGCCTGAAAACTCTCAATTTTCCCAACTCCACAACCTGTTCCCATTTGAGTCTTGGGCATAGACCTGCTTTTTCTCTTAGCACCTCAGATCTCTTGACTACCCTCCAGGTCCAGACCTGGCTATTGCATCCTGAGCCCCTGTACCCATACCAGTGCAAGTTTCCAGTCTGGTTATAGCTTTCGAAGGCAGTCTCTACTCCCATTTTGCCTTCGAACTCTGGAACAGCCTTTTGTCAGGGTTCTTTCCATCCTCACCTGCATTGGATTCCATAAATCAGCCCTCTTCTCTGCTAAATCTGATCCCACCCCCTGGTCCTTGACTTCCTTACAGCTGAAAGACACAACTCCAGATTCCTCAGCCAAGCCACACATCCTATACTCAATACAGCCTTGGTCACAGGCCCACTTTTACTCTTAGCACTTCAGATCTCTGGACTACCCTCCTGGTCCAGACCTGACCGTTGCATCCTAAACCCCTGGATTTATACCAGCTTAATTTTCCACTCTGGCAGAGCAGATAATTCTTAGCTGTCTCCACTGCCATCTTGCCCTTGGATTCAAGAGAAGAGCTTTCTGTCATGGCTCTCTCCCTACCCACACCCTGCCTTGGACTCCCTAGACCAGCCTTCTTCTCTGCCTTGGGTGCAGGCCCAGTTTTGCCCTTGGCATCCCAAATCCCTGGACTACACACATAGCTCCCCTTGACCAAGAGCTCTCCAAAACTCGAATTGCTCATCCCCTACATTGGAAACATCTGAAGCCCCTCCCATTCATGAAGGGCTAGATTTTTTTTTTCTGCCCTTGAGTTAGGGCTGAAACCATTTCAGACTGCCTGAGAAGACCTGAATCTGTACTCTACCTAGCAAGCTTCCCAAATTGACCTGTGACTGCTGCATAGTAGGGACCCAGAACTTGGAAGGAATGCTGAAAGTATCTAATTGGCACCAGACTTTTGCCTATCTATACATGATCCCCGAGTAGCTGCCCTAGAGTCAATTGGTCCCTCTAATTTAAAATTAAAATAGAGAAACTAAAGCCTAGACAAACCAGGTTTTCATACTCGATAAGAAAACACCCAAGGCATGTCAAGTATACAAATAGAATCAGACTGCAACAAAAGGAGGCTTGAGTTTCACACCTGATCACAAACCACAAAAGAAATCCTCATGCCAAAATCACAATGAAAACGTAATAGCATGAGAAATGCAAATGATATTTCCAATCTAACACCAAGAGTCCTATAGAGGAGTTTGACAATGAGAACCATCTAGAGGTAACTCAGAACACAAACTTTAAACAACAATAAACATGATCAAAGAGTTCAACAGGTTTAAGTAACAAATTAAAAAAAAAATGAAAGAACTAAAAGAAGATAGGGATAAACTTCTGACTGAACACACAAAGGACATAGAAATAGTGAAGAAAACTCAGGCTGAAAAGGAGGTGAAACACTAAATAAACCAATTTGAAACAATAGGAGAAAGCCTCACCAATAGGCTGGGCGTAGTGGCACAGGCCTTTAATCCTATCACTCTGGAGGCAGAGGCAGGCGGATCTTTGTGAGTTCAAGGCCAGCCTGGTCTACAGAGGGAGTTCCAGGCCAGCTGGGGCTACAGGAAGAACCTGTCTCAAAAAGACTAAAAAAATAAAAAAAGAATAAAAAAAGAATATCAAGAATGGAAAAGGGCTGGAAAGATGGGTCAGTGGTTAAGAGCACCAACTGCTCTAGCAGAGGACCGGGATTCGATTCCCAGCACCCACATGCCGGCTAAGAACTGTCTTTAAACCGGGCATGGTGGTGCACGCCTTTAATCCTAGCACTCAGGAGGCAGAGGCAGGCTGATCTCTGTGAGTTCAAAGCCAGCCTGGTCTACAGAACAAGTTCCTGGACAGCTGGGGAACCCCGTCTTGAAAAGACCCCCCCCCAAAAAAAAGGATGAGAAAGATGAAGAACTGGACCACTTAGGCAAAGATTATGGAAAGTTACAAAAATAAATAAATAAATAAATAAATAAATAAACAAACAGGAATGGAATATTCAGGAAATGTGGAACACCATGAAAACACATTTACACATCATAGGCATAAAGGAAGGAGAAAACTCTCAGGATAATGGTATTGACCAAATCTTCAACAAGATTGGAGAAGAAAATTTCCCCAAGTTAATGAAACACATCAATAAAAATACAACAAGCACATGTAACACCAAATCGACAGCACCACAAAAGAAATTCTCAATGCCTTATCAAAGTAAATACCTAAGCATACAGAAGAGAAAATACTGAAAACTGCAAAAGAAAGTCACTTATAAACGGAAGCACAGCTGATTTTCTGATGCAAACTGTGAAAGCCAGAAGATCCCAGACCAAAATATTCCAGATTTCTAAATTATGTGAAAACCATTCTCCCAACCATTCACCCTCTAAAAATAATAGAAATATTTCCCATTTCCATTGCAGTCCTCATAGGTATATTTTTAGAGCTAATGAGATAACATTTATAATCCTAGGGAGTAGATGGCTTTCTTTCTCAAGACATTAGTGAGCAATTCACTGCTTACAAAGAAGCAATTTACTGAATGGCACCCTAGTGGTGTAAGAAATATTTCAAGGACTATTACACTTAGAGAAATTGAAAAATTGGTGGATTTTGCATAGCAGTTACTGACAATACTTGCAGTTTAGAAAGTTTTAGTGATAAAATATCTCAAAATTAATCAGTGCATGTATTTTACATATAACTTGTTTTACACATTTCTAATTAGTTCATTCATTTTCATTTCTTGTTCTGAAGATGAATATTTTCTTCTGCTTAATTAATAAATTCTCCGTGTCTTTTCAAACCTTTCAATATTTTTTATTTTATATTTATTTATTTATTTATTTATTTATTTATTTATGTGTATGAATGTACTGTCTGCATGTAGGTTTGTGCACCCATGTCATGTTTGCAGAAGAAAATGCTGAGTTTTAAGTTTCATACTAAATCTTCTATTATCTTTATAAAAATATTTTATTTTATGTGTGGGGATATATTGCTTACATGTGTGTAAGTGCAATATCTGCAGAGTCAGAAAAAGGTGTTAGATTCCATTAGAACCAGGGTTACAGGTGGTTTTTCATCACCATATGGGTGTTGGGAATAGAACCCAGGTTTTCTGCAAGAGAAACCAGTCCTCTCAACCTCACCAACCCATCTATTATTATCTTAAGATCTTATTGTTTCATGCATTTACAACTTCTCTCTATTGTTTAGGTTACTATAAAACTCAGACACCCATGAAATCATTGAAACAACATTCAAATTAGAAAGTGTTTGTGTGAAGTGCAGAGCCTGACCTAAACTACTATTACACATTCATAATTGTTATTTTGTTTTCATTCTGGGTTTTTTCTTGTTGTTCTTGAGATAAGTTCTCTCTGTAGCCCCTGTTGGATTGAAACTCACTATGTATACCAGGCTGGCCTGTATCTCGCCTGCCTCTGCCTCCTTATTAATGCCATGTGCTAGTATGTCAGGCCTATATTTGTAATTTTGGAAAGCCAGAAACAGAAATGTTTCTCAATGGAAATCAGTGCTGACGAATTTTCCTTTCCTTGTGTCACAGACAGACATGATGGTAAACACTGTTTATTCTGTTCTTGTTTTATGTATTATTAATTTTCTTAAATTTTAATCAGAAATTATTTGTGAATATGTTTTCGAACTCAAATTTGAAGAGAAAATCTAGAAAAAAACTGTATTTTACCAAACTGAATGCTTGAGAGTAAAGAAAAGTAATTGTTGTCAAAGAACGGGCACAGTAAAATGGTGTATTCAGAAATCATTTTAATGACTAAATGTCATGTAAGTTATCAGATGAGGCTCTGGTACCTATTAATGGAAATTAAAAGTAGGAAGAAAAATAAGTCATTCTCTAAAAAAAAAAACAGAGTGAAAACTTTAATGTTTTTGGTATCTTAGAGAAAGTTCATTGGGGATAGTCAAGTATGCAAATGTATTAGAATAATGGAATATTTGGATATCAAATTAAACCTCAGTAACTTCTAAGTTTCTATAAAAATTAAGGGATAAAACATTAAAGTTAGACAAACTTCAGAAGGCCTCCCAATTTCTTGGCACAGTAGGCAAATGCTCAAAATTAGTGAAATTCTAAGCTCCCTGGACATAGATAAGGAAATGAACTCAATTTCCTTAAGGCTATAAGAAAGCCTTAATCTTCCTTTAGTTTCCTTAAATGTTGCCAAAAAAGTTCACTGTGAAATTTTATCAGTACCTTTGTATAAATTTATAATACACTAAGCTGGGGACATAGCTTATTTGGCAGCATGCTTGCATAACACACAGGAAGTCCTGGGTCCAATCCCTGCACAGTATCATCTGAGTGTATGCTACATGGCTATAATCCCAGCCCTTGGGATATGGAGGTAGGAGGATCCTAGACTACCAAACCCAAGATGCTGTCTCCAGACAAAAACATAAACTACAACTTATTCTTAAATGTTTTAACAGTCTTTAACACCAATGTTTTGTTATATTTAAAAATAAAACAACTGGATTTTAACATACAATTATTTCAGTTTTTCCATTTATTTTTTTTCAAGAAACAAGACCCTGAACAATGTTTCCATAAAGACATGTAAATAGTAAAAGAGTTCAAAACAGTTTTAAGTTAATGTGAAATTTATATGCCCATTTTCTTTGAGATTTCCATGCCCAAACATACCTTCTTATTTCTTTCTGAGATAGCCTCTATAGTGAAAGACAGTCAAAACAGCAGACTCTGGACACAGAGCTTGGAGTTTTGCCTAGCTATGGCACTGAAGTAAGCTCTAAAATCTTTGTGCACTCAAGTATATAATACTTCATATTTTACAAAGGCTTGGTTAAATCTGAATTAAATTTTAAAAATAAAACATTTTACTTAGCACATAATAAGTGAACAAAAATTGTAATTATCTAGTTTTGGTAATCAAGAAAGCAGAATTGAAATGCATACAAGTGAACAATAGAAAGCTAAACTTCTTTTACATACTGATATGTACATAGTTTCTTTTCCTGTGTTCAGCTTCTTCACTTCCATGTTGTGTATATTTTCCTCATCTTCATTCTCTTAGGTTTTTGCTATCTTGTTTTGTTGTTAAGTCTTTGGGGACAGAAAATACATTCATTACATTCACCTTATAATTTTATTTTCATTAACATAATTATTTTTCTTCAAAGGGACAGAGAGCTTTTTATAACTAAACTATAAATATAACAAAAGTAGTGTTTAGTAGTTTTAAATTATCTAGTAACTGTGAAAATAGCAGCAGCGAATCAAAACGTATTTGATTCCCCTGTGCTTTCCTCATTGCTTTCTCCATGGGAAATTCTCTCAGAGTTTCAGGCCTGGGTGGTGATGAGATGAGCCCATGTAAAGATCTAAACCAGGAAACTTGGATGATTTTGTACAGGAAAAAAATCAAGTGATTTCCATAACTGTTGGACTCACTTGATGAATGACAAATGAAGAAACAATTCACTTTTATGACTTTCCAATTCATATTCTACATGATCGTCTTCATGTCTTTCAGAGAACGCCTACTTGATATTTTTCAAATTCTTGATGTTTTTTCACAAATTTAAGAGCAAAACCATAAGATTTCACTCAGTAGATCTCTTCTAAGATGGAAGTTACTGCTCTCAAGCAGTGAACTAAATTAACTGATGGTTTTAGTAGGAGTTTGAGTCCTTGCAGCTTCGTCATTTTGATAATCTCTATTTTTCTCTTTGCTCTCATCCCCCTGATCCTACAAACACTTTGATATATTATATATGTAAAGATATAGTATATATTGCCCTCTAGTGATTCACATGAATACAGGAAACATCACACAGCCTGTCAGAGGGGTTCAGATCTATGTACAGATTGATTTATTGTAAAAATCTATAAATAATATTATTTTCTGTTATTTTATTATGTCTTCTAACAGCTTCCCTGTTTTAAAATTTTCCTTATTACTCAAATCCAATTCTGTTTTCTTCTTTGCCAAGCTCTCTCTATAGATCTCTACATAACAACAACAAAAAAGACAAAATCAAACAAAGAAAACACAAAGACTTTTGCTAAGTAGTTGTATTTCTATGGGGGGGCTTTTAATGAAAGAAATAACTAATAAATTCATAACCAATCTTACATTGGAATATCTTAGGTATACGTGACAAGCAGAATTAAATGCTTTGTGAAATATGGTTTATATGGATGGTGCATATATACTACCTCTAAGAGTTATATTAAATCTGTGCTGAGACTCCATAATCATTTTCCTTAAATCTGCATCATGAAATCAGCAATGATGCCAAGGATGCTAACTTGTTTTGGGTGAATTCTGAACATTTTAAGGATTAAACTCATTTGATCCCATCCTCTTCCTTCTGCATATCATCACATTGCCAGATTGCTCAGTCTACCCATATACCATTTACAACATATGAGGGTTATTTCTTTTTGCAGTTTTCCTTAACAACATGGTCCCCTTGGACTCTAAGTCAATTAGGTTTTATGTAAGTCTGCAGTCCTTACACTAAGAAAAATCTCTTTAAAGCATTTAGATATCTTAATAAATAAGGATATAGTACAATAATCATTTTTGATTGCAATAAATGGAAATATTAGTTAGCATGTTTCATATTCTTAACATCTAATGTATCAGATTATACTTTCAAGTATATGCCATCTTGATTCTTTCCTTAAACTACTACAACAATGTTGTTCTTTGTTATTACCAACAAGCTTGCACACAGAAGAATCAAGACAAGGACTAGATTATTACATGAGAAAACTATAATCTTAAACCAAACATGTTGTCTCATATCAAGCCACCAAAGATAGACTATCGAATACAAATTACAATTATGACCATTTATTGTGCTGTCACTGGAAAAATTAAACCAATAAAAAAATCAATAAATTATTTTGTTTAAAATTGTGCTTGAGGGGTTGGAGAGATGGCCTAGCAGTTAAGAGCGCTGAGTGCTCTTACAGAGGACCCGGGTTCGATCCCCAGCACCCACATGGTGGCTGAGAACTGTCTGAAACTCCAATTCCAGGAGAACTCCAGTTCCAGGGGAATCCGAGACCCTCTTCTGACCTCTGCAGCATTGCACGACACGGTTGCACCAACCTGCATGCAGACAGTACATTTATACACATAAATAAATAAATAAATAAATAAATAAATAATAAATTAATTAAAAAAATAAAATAAAAATAAAATTGTGCTTGATAGAAGTGGATGAGTGTTTCCCTTTCTCCACAACCTCTACAGCATTTGGTCTTGTTTGTTTTCCTAATCTTGGCCATTCTTACCAGGGTAAAATGAAAACTTAAACTGGTTTTAGTTTGCATCTCTTTAATTATTAGCAACATTGAACACTTTCTGAGATTTTTCTCAGCCATCTTCACATGCAAACTTGTGCAACCCCTATGGAAAGCAGTGTGGAGAACTCAAAAAAATAAAAATGAGCCTGCCACGTGATCCAGTCATACCTCTCCTTGGTATATACCCACAAGACTCATCCTATTTCAAAGACACATGCACATCTATCTTTGTTTCAGCGCTCTTCGCAATAGCAAAAAGGTGGAAGCAACCCAAATGTCCCTCAACCAACAAGTGGATACAGAAAATGTGGCACTTCTACACAATGGAGTTCTATGCAGCAGTAAAGAAACATGGCATCATGAAATTTGCAGGTAAATGGATGGAACTAGAAGACATTATGCTGAATGAAGTAACACAATCCCAGAAAAACAAACAGCATATGATGTCCCTCATTTGTGGATGCTAGCACCAAACCCCTAGTTACAAGGCAAATTGAGCATCATCTTTCTTATATTTCTTTTATATATGACAGTAGCAGTATGGTTAAAAGGTGAATCCGTTAATTGGCTTGAGAATTAACCTACAACTTATGTTCAAATTTTGTAATATTGGTATATTGGTGGAGTATATGTAGGTATGTTTTAAAGTAATAAACAATTAAAGGGGGAAATGTGGCAAAAAAGACTGAGAGAAAAATGCAATACATGTATGGCAGAATGCAGGAACAGGGGTGGGGTGGGGGGGCATGGAAAAGAGAATGTGTCTAAATAGAACTGAATAATGTATGAAATATGCAAAATGTCAATAAATATAAATTTAAAATTTTTGTTTGCTTTGGTCATGTTTATTTTTCATGGTTGATTATTTTTGGCATGTCAATGATAAAGTTGCAGATTTAATGAGGTTAGAAAAGAGCAAATATTTATGTGCCTTTTAAATTAGAAACAATGCTTCATATACAGTTATAAAAATAAATTGGTGGACATTGACAAGAGATTTAAAGATATATGGGGCTTTGGGGTATTCTTTTGGTCTCAGTCAAGGAATGACTAGGTGTTCTACTTTCTTCTCTTTCTTGGTGTTTTGTTCTTGTTTATCTCCCGATATTTTAGTGTATTTGAGCTTCTATAACAGAACGCCCAAGACCGGTAACTTTTAAGGAACAGAAATCCATTGCTACAGTTCTGAAGGGTAAGTTGAAGATCAAGGTGGCTTCAGTGCTGTGTTCCCAAGAAGGGGAGAAATGTCTTCACAAACCAGAAGGTAGAAGGACATAGTAGCAAACTCTCTGGTGCCCTTTCATATGACATTAATTTCTCACAAACTAATCCTTTCTCAGTGGATCTATTTTCAACAATGTGGCATCCAAGAATGGTTCTAACACATGAGTTTTGAGAGGCGCATGTGGATGATCATACCTGATACCCAGGATTGTAATCAGCTTTGAGAGGCACATGTGGATGATCATACTTGATACCCAGGATTGTAATCCACTGTTTGACTCCCTGTTCTTGTTTCTTCTTTGCATTTGTTATCCTTCTTTTGGCCTCCAAATGTTGGAGTTCCACAAAAGCCTTTTTGTCTTGTGTCTTCAATTTATACTACTTATATCCATTATTTCAATTTATGGTTTCAGTACTGCCTATATGACTTTATTTACCCAATGTGAATCACTAAACTCCAACAGTGGAACCAAGGTAAATGCGTGCCCCTGAGTGTTATCTTTCAGGGCTGAAACATATGCTCAAACAACTTCTAGTGTAAATCTTAGTTAAAATCATTTTTCTAGTAATTCCATTCATTAGAAGAGAGCTGACTTGGAGTCAAAAGTCAATTTGTCAGATGAAGAAGACATATTTATGAATGAAATATTTTCCATGGACATGTGACTGAATTGTCATCCATCACTGAGGAGACATCTAGGAAATTCTTCATATAAAGGAGACATCCATAGAATTTTAGGTAGGCAGTCAGCCATTCCACATATGAAAACATTTCTCCACATATACTATTCATTCATTTACCCTTTTATATTAATGATCTTCGTTAAGAATTCTCCATGTAGACCTTCCCACTCACAATAGCCTCAAAAACAATAAAATACCTAGGAACAAACCTAACCAAAGACACCAAGGATCTCTACAACAAAAATTTTAAACCCCTGAAAAAGGAAATTGAGGAAGACATCAGAAGATGGACAAACCTCCCATGCTCATGGATTGGGAAAATAAATATAGTAAAAATGTCCATCCTACCCAAACTAGTGTACAGATTTAATGCAATCCCAATCAAAATCCCCAAGAGTTTCTTCACAGGCTTGGAAAAAAAAATCCTCAATTTCATTTGGAAAAACAAAAGACCCCGAATAGCCAAAGCAATCCTGAGTGAAAAGAGCAATACAGGGGGGATCGCTATACCAGACATCAAACTATACTACAGGGCTATAGTCATAAAAACAGCTTGGTACTGGCACAAAAACAGACCAGTTGACCAATGGAATAAAACTGAAGATCCAAACCTGAGCTCATACAATTTCAGCCACCTCATATTTGACAAGGGGGCCAAGAATACACAATGGAGGAAAGACAGCATCTTCAGCAAGTGGTGTTGGCAAAACTGGATCACCACTTGTAGAAGAATGAAATTAAACCCCTACCTCTCACCTTGTACAAAGGTCAACTCCAGATGGACCAAAGACCTCAATGTGAAACCCCAAACTCTGGAGGTGATAGAAGAGAAGCTTGGCAGCAGACTACAAGACATAGGTGTAGGAAAAGACTTCCTAAATCAGACAGCAGCTGCACAAGAAATAAGATCGACAATTGACAAATGGGACCTCATTAAACTCAAAAGCTTCTGTACATCAAAGGAAGCAATAAAGGAAGTGAGGAGAAGACCCACAGAGTGGGAGGAAACCTTCACAGCAGATACATCTGACAAAGCATTAATTTCCAGAGTATACAAGCTACTCAAAAAACAAAGAAGAAAGAAAACAAATGAATCATTCAAAAGATGGAGCAAAGATCTGAATAGAGACTTCACAGAGGAGGAATTAGAGATGCCCGAAACATTCTTAAGACTGTTCAACATTCTCTGATAATACAGGAAATGGCAATTAAAACCACTTTTGAGATATTCACCTTACTCCAATACAGACTGGCTGGATCAGGGAAACGAACTGTTACCAATGGGGAGGTTGGGGGAAAGGGGCAACACCATCCATTGCTTGGTGGAATGTAACTAGTACAGCCACTTATGGAAAACAGTGTGGCAGAACACTTTTAAAAGGACTCAAAATGAGCCTTCCATTGACCCCCCAGTCATACCACTCCTGGGTATATACCCACAAGACACAACTTACTGCAAAGATACACTGCACAGCTTGTTTTATTGCAGCTCTGTTCACCATAGCAAAAAGCTGGAAACCAGCCCAGGTGCCCCTCACTGACGAGTGGATAGAGAAAATGTGGTACATGTATACAATGGATTCTATGCAGCAGTAAAGAGGGACCACATCATGAACTTTGCAGGTAAATGGATGGAGCTGGAAACATTATGTTAAGTGAAGTAACACTCCCAGAAAAACAAATGACAATGTTGTCCCTCATATGTGGATGCTGTACCAACAACCCAGATATAATATTTCTCATGGGAGAGGGATGCATGTAAAAGAACAACAACAGAGACTGCATCAGAATGGACGTGAAATGGGTGATTGGGGAAGGGGGGATGGGTGGGAGAGGGACACGGATGTATATTCAATCAAGGCATATTTAATTGATGTGAGTCAGCAAGTACTCAGTTTCTCCTAGACACTGTCTACAGGATACATGGGTTTTTAGGACTTATTAAAAGTAAATATGTGTATATTAAACAACTGGTTTACAGACTCTGATAAAAACGGTAATGCATCTGAGTTAAATGTAGATATAATTTGCTGTTGTCCACATTTGTTTTACACAAAAATCTCTAGAGCAATAACTTTGGGATTGGCACATACCAATGTTCTCTATAATTTCTCTGTTGTACAGTATCACCTTGTAGCATTCTCTTTAGATGATTTAAAAGCAAAAAATTAAGTTTGCTCCCAAGTTAATCATATATAGTCACCCAAAACAACATGGGTGAATTTGTGCAATCTGTGCCTTGATTCCACCCTATAGTATGTATCATCACAACTGTCTTCTGGAACTCATGGGTTAAAAAAAAAAGGGGGGGTTACAGACAGGACATGAAACCTTCTAGTCAAAAACCTTGCAATTCAAATCTTAAACTAATTGGAGAAAGATTTGTTTGTCCAACGGACAAAATGTCACCACTTAATCTGGATCTGAGAAAGAAAAGATAGCTTTGCGTTGAGTAGTGTACCAAAAAGTGGCACTGAAAGGTTGACCCGTCTGAACACTGTTTAATGAAAGGAAGAAAAGCCTCAGATATGCAATACAGCATCGAACCCTTTCTGTGTGGATCCTACATGTAACAAACTATCTATAATGAGTTCCTATGAAACTTACCTCTAGTGCAACAAAGGTTTGATTATGACTTTCTTGCCTCCCCCCCCCATAGAAACAGGAGAACTATGACCATGATGATGTCATTTTCCAATTGTAAATTGGAGACAGACTATGTATAGGGTAATCTCTTTAAAAAAAAAAAAACGTATTAAAAATGCCTTCTTTAATTGACTAATAGACATAAAACTGTGAAAAGGATTATACTCTGTTTCCTAAACCAAATACTTTAATACTAAAGTCCTTGGGCTATGCACTTAGGCAAAGTATAATAATGCAGGAGCCTCTGACATAGCAACGGATTGTTCTAACCAGGGGGATGTTGGCCAGGGGATCCAAGGGCCCCCAAAAGGTAAGGGCTCCTTGCCCCCTAAGTTGGGTACCTGCTGGAGGAGAGGCGATAAGACCTGGGCCAAAGACCTGACGTTAACATGGCAGGATGTACTGAGGACCGCACATGCAAGGTGTACAGATGGCTCTGGACTGCCAGAGAGTTTTCCAAAGGCCACTAAACCATAAAGCAAATACGGGTCTCCCTGAGTTCAAGCAAGACTCCACCATCAGCACCAGCTACACTCACCTGCCTGGAACTACTGTGCAGCAGAGGCAGCCAGTTGCCTGTATATATCCCAAATCTAAATGGCTGTTGGCTCTCTCCTTGAGACATAAAACCCAGGTGCTTGCCACTAAGCCTACATCCTCTACAGGTTAGGAGATGTCATAAGCCCACAGTAAGACCCTGTTATATTTATCAGGGGTAAAACATGTAATTCATGAATTAACAAATCATCCAAACATTATGTGTTTATGCCAAAAGTAACCTACCATAATTAGTACTTTTTAAATGCCTGTTTAAATGCTTGTTCATCTAATTGCTTGTGCTTCCTTCGTAGGATCGAAAGGTTACTCCTGTCAACCCATGAAAGGAAACAGCCATGAACATGACCAGAAATCCAAGGTCAAACAAGCTCCAGAGAGAGAGCGACCAGTTTACTTCTCATCCATCTGTGCCTTTTTTCTAAGCCTAGGAAACAATCTTCGGAAGAAGACGGGGGCGGGTTAGGATTTTTCGGAATTGTTTAGAATGTAAAGGCTCTGCGATGGGCGTGAAGGTGATGCTTGCATGATGATGAAACTACAGCGATGTCGTCTGGACACTCATTTGATCAACTTGATTGACAAACAACCTGTCACCCCCAACTGAATGGTGGGGCTGTAGGGGTTTGGGCACAACAGTCTATAGATGGGTTTGCACGAAGGATGCTTATAATGCTACCTGGTTACACTTATTAGCTAAAAAATGAAAAAAAATAAACAAAAACCGTGAGAAGATTGCAGGACAGTTATGGCAGGAATTTTACATGATCTGGGATGGGGTGGGGGTGGGGTGAAGGGAAAGGGAAATCATGCCTGATTCTGAATTGGAAAATGATGTTTATTATTATGAAATGCACCAACATTCAATAAAAATTTAAATTACAAAAAAAAAAAAAGGAAAAATAAAAGTCCTATCTGAAAAAAAAAAAACAAAAAAAGAATTCTCACGACTTAAGATTCCCTCCATTTTGTACAAAGCCTAAAAGACTACGTACAAGGAATTCCATTTATGCATACATACGAGGCATATGTACCTTGCTGTCAATTCTGTAATTTCCAAGGCATAATTCACTGATAAAATTGTATGATGTGGTTCCTGTTATCTATTTGTTTTTTCTCCCCCTTTGGCTTGTGGGTAAATAAATATTGTATATTTAATAAAAAAAATATGTACAGATTGTTGTAGAAGTGCAAAAAATCAATTAAAAAAATAATAAAAATAATAGAAGAAATTAAGTGAAAAAAAATAATTAAAATATGTTTCTTTTTATGTTCGTTGTCTTATCGATATGGATACGTATTGTTTGTGAAATGACTATCAGAATTAGGTTAATAAAACCCTCTGATATCTAATATAAACAGAACAGAAAAAGAGACCTTTTGCCTTTGTCCAGAAGTAACATCTTTAGCTGTGATGAAAAAGTGTTATTTATTTAATAGATAATAAATAGAAGTAAATACTGGTCTATTCTTGTTCTGTCAGTGGTTGTACGTTCAAATCTGGGGATATTATTCCTCCTTCTGGCCAACTCAGCAACCCCTTAACTGGAGTAATATCTCTGAGTTAAGTATATGTATCTATTTAATTGTTGAAGAAAATGAATCTCAGTTCAACCCCACCAGTCACACAATTCTAATTATTTCACACACTTCCTCCCCGGGAAATGTGGATACAGAGGTCTTTCCAAATGAAACTTCTTCATGCGAATTTTCATTTCTGAGTCAATTTGAGGGGTCTTACCTTAAAACAAAATACAACTTGCTAGATCCCTTATACTAAGACAACATAAAGGCTTTTCATGGCCAAAACACTCAAAATCATGTTCATTCATGTCTGCCCATGCAAATATCATTTGAAAGCAATGCATTTATATTGTCCCATTCATGTTTTCATTAGGAATACCATGCACACATGTTACATATGTCAATGGTGGCCTACCATCTCTCTCTCTCTCTCTCTCTCTCTCTCTCTCTCTCTCTCTCTCTGCCATTTTAGCCACAATCTGAAATGAGAAGTCCTGTGTATTGCAAGAAAATGTAGCCAACTCAACCAAGGGTCCCTGATTCTTTCAGTCAGAACTGTGGAAAAATATTGCACATCTCACAAAGACACAGAGTTACTCAAACTGAGTTTAGCTCTATAGTGTAAGTAAAATTAAGGCCTGATATTGTACTCCAAATACAGATCAAGTAGAATATGATGCCTAACAGAAAGGAAGAAAAACCTATGTACCTGGCTCAAGAAGCCAGATTACAGAGGGAAGAAAAAAGTAAATTGGCACAGGAAACATAATTGAGGTGTTGAGCCTGAGGAAAAGCCTCTAGAAAAGATGTCTGTTTATTCCCCAACTCCCTGTATACAGTCTATTACTCTTTAGAACCTGATTTTGTAAGGTTATCTTGAAAGCCTTCATTAAGTATTATATTTACTACCAGATAAAACATTATAAGTTGTATTTACTTGCTTTAATAAATAGTGCTGTAACTTATCATTTGTTTCAACCAGAACACTGAGAAATGAAGTCTTTCCACTGTCCCTCTATAACTGACTGTTTTACTCATCTCTTGATTTTTGTGATCTGCCATTAGCCTTTCCATTTCATAAACTGGTGATATTTTCCCAAACTTCCCTCCATACACATTCTTCTCAATATGTATCACAATCTCTATTCTCCTAGAAAATTTTCTTCTTAATTTAGAATCATTTCATTTTTTTTAGCTAACCAGCTTCTAAACTTTATAACAAGAGGAGTACCTCTAACTTTTTGTTATGGCTGCTTCTCCAAGGAGCACACAATACCTTGGTGCAGATCAATCAGTACCAGTGATGTGAATTAACTGACACCTCCCCTGTTTCATGCACAAATGCAGACACATTCATATTTTGCAGCTTTTGGTGCATAATTCTATCACTGTAATTAATTTATTATATTGTCATATTTTGTCAGTGCATAACTCTCTTCACAGGAATGAAAATGTTTTGAGGGCATATTCCATAAATTTTCATATTGAAAAATGTTCCCCAGAAACTAACAAAGTGCTTAGAATAGTTTACTAAGAAATAAGAAATATTTGCTCTAAGAATAAATAAATGCTCACAGGGTAGAAATAAAAGATAAAGCACCAGATTTAGATAAAGCTTTCAGCTCTCAGTAGAAAGACAATACCACTGTGGGATAAAACCCAGAAAGTCCTCCTTTAGAACAATAGAAACAGCAGGCATGACCTAAGGGTGAGAATTTCCCCTGAAACCAAATTGCTTAAAGAAGGTACAAAACCAAAAACAAGCTGTGTTTACAGAAAGCATTCTGTTAATCCTGGACAGGGGAGTGAGAGGGACCCAGCTTTACAGCAGGCTTCTAAAGCTCCTGGGGCTGAGAGGAAGAAAATAAGGAAAGAATGTTGTCTTGTACACAACTCTGTGCCATGTACTCCTACAAAATGGAAGTCCTCTGGCACCTGACTCTCCAAGTAACTGTTTCTCCCTTCCAACAAGCAAACAGGAACTCCTACAGGATCAGGAGGAAATACAAAATGCGCAGTCATTTAAAAGTGTCAAGCAGTCTATAGTGAAAAGTACAAAAAGAATAAAAGGGACCAGAAGAAAGGAAGCAGCTAAAGAGGCAAATACATGCATAAAGCCATTGAGATTATTCAAAAACTTTAATGAAATAATCAACTTCATGGTATATAAGAAATAAATATAAATACATGGGAAAGGTATTATAAGAAAACAAAACCAAACTCATCACAAAAATGAAGATCAAATTATTACAAGCAGAAAGGAAAAATGCACAGTATATAACTATCTTGGCATGACTTCATATTATAAGGTAGAGATTTAACAAGCCTTTAGGAAACAGTTGAGACTCAAATCATTTGCAAACATAAGTAACTGGAGAAAGAATCTGAGTGCACAGATTGCTCAGTGATCAAGAAGTAAATTCTCCAAATATACCAAATATGCAATGCTTGGAATTGAGATAAATATTAAAACCATTTTTCAAGGATCTATAGTAACCCTGGTCAACACCTTGAAATAGGGAGTCCATTCTTGGCTTTGGGCTTTAACTTTGCTAGCATATTGTGTCTGGAACCAGCAATGTTCCCCTGTTATAGATAACTCCTTTGCTAGATAGCTGAAGTTGTCAACTTGACACAAGTGGGGAGAGCTAATCTCATTCGGGGAGTGGCTTCTATTGGATTAGCCTGGTGGAAATGTCTCTGGTGCATTCTCTCTCTCGTTCTCAGTAATGGAGGAGGAGGGCCCAGCCTACTATGGGTTGTGCCATCCCTGGGAAGGTAGTCCTGTGTTGTATAAGAAAGCAAGCTGAGCACAGGGCAAATGACCAAGCCTGTAAGCAGCTTATCTCCAAGGCCTGTGCTCTAGGCTCCTGTCCTGAATTCTTGCTTTGGATTCCCTCAGTGAAGAACTGTGACCTGGGAGATGTAAGATAAAATAAACTGTACCCTCCCCAAGGTGCTTTTGGTCCGGCCCGTTTTTTTTTTTTTTTTTTTTTACAGCAATAGAAAGAAATTGAGACACTCCTTTTACTGTCTTTTATTTCTTTCTTTTAATTTCTGTATGTGTAGGAAGTACTGTCTGCATGTAGGTTTGTGCACCCGTGTCATGCAATGCCGCAGAGGTCAGAAAAGGGTTCGATTTCCCTGGAACTGGAGTTCTCCTGGAATTGGAGTTTCAGAGGGTCTCTCAGCCGCATGTGGGTGCTGGGGATCGAACCCAGGTCTCTGAAGGGTCACCCTAAGCCAACTCTCCAGCCCCATCCTTTTACTATCTTTTTTTTTTTTTTTTTAATTTTTTTTTTAATTTTATTTATTTATGTATGTGTATGAATGTACTGTCTGCATGCAGGTTTGTGCACCCGTGTCGTGCAATGCCGCGGAGGTCAGAAGCGGGCCTCGGATTCCCCTGGAACTGGAGTTCTCCTGGAATTGGAGTTTCAGACGGTTCTCAGCCGCCATGTGGGTGCTGGGGATCGAACCCGGGTCCTCTGTAAGAGCGGTCGGCGCTCTTAACCGCTAGGCCATCTCTCCAGCTCTTTTACTATCTTTTAATAATGAACATGTTAGATCCTCTGCTGGTATGTTTCCATATGGCTTTTTCTAATGCTCTTTAGAGTTAGTTATCCCTTCCAGCCTCTGCCCGCCCTCCCTTTCCCCACTCCATTTAATCCATCCTACACTCTTATTCCTTCTTCTGCCTTTCTATCATTGCATCTACCTCTCCTCCCAAGTGGCCTCCCCAACTACCCATGGCCACTCATTAGTTTCTTGGCTTCTATGGATTTTCCAGTTGAAGCATGCATATCTAAGATTTCAAAGCTAACATCCTGACATTTAACTTTCTGAGTCTGGGTTACATCACTCAAGATGATTGTTTCCATTTCCATCCATTTACTGGTTAATGTCATGATTTCATTTTAAGGAATGAATAACATTCTATTCTTTACAACTTCTTTATCCTTTGATTGACATTTGGTTCTTTCTGATTCCTGGATATTATGAAAAGGACACAGGTGAAAATGAATGATCAGGTACTCCTGGAGTAAAATATAGTCTTTTGGGTATATATCCAAGAGTTGTATGGCTGGACCAAATGATAGATCAATTTTAAGCTTTTTGAGGACTCTCCACACTGATTTTCAAGTAGCTGTACCAGTTGAATTTCCACCAACAGTGGACAAGATTTTCCCTTTCTGCACGTGCTCACCAGCAATTGTTCTTGTTTTTGTTTTAGTTTGTTTTATATTTTGTTTATGTATCATAGAAATTCTGACTGTGGTAAGTTGAAATTGTAAAGTGGTTTAATCTACCTTTCCCTGATGACTCACTTATGTTGAACATTTTCTTAAGTATTTCTCAGTCATTTACATTTCATCTTTAGAAAACCCTCTGTTCTTTCCTTGACACCTCTTTTATTTAAGTTTTGTATATTACATAGATTTCTTAATCAATTGTAGATCCAATTCCCTTTCCTTGTCCCCTCCCTGCCAGAGCTCATGCATTCTGCCACACATGCCTTTCATCGTTTTCTCAGTCTTTTTTAAATTTTTTGATGCTGAAATTGACTATTTTGAACACACTTTTTAATTGTTTTTTTTTTTTAGTTTTTTGTGTATTCTAAATATAAACTCTCTCAGGCATATACCTGTAAAATGTTTTTCCCTTTCTATAGGTTGTCTCTTTACATGAGTAATAGTGTCCATTGATGTACAGAAACATTTTAGTTTCATGAGGTCCTATTTGTCAATTGTTGTATTTGTTGCTTGAGCTATAGAAGTCCTGGAATAATTCATTTATACTTGGTGTCCTCCTGAAAGTGTTTAGTCTTCTATTCAGGCTAAAGTAGTCCTTCTTTTATTCACCTTAGTGCTGGTTTTATGAACATAAATTCATTGAAACTGTTTTTATCAGTGAAAAACTTTCTCTCTGGTTCAATTAAAAGTTACCATTTTGCTGAATATAGTAACCTTGTCTGGAATCTGTATTCTTTTATGACTTTGTATGATATTGGTCCACTCCCTTCTGGTGTTCATAATCTCCACTGAAAAGTCAGCTGTGACTCTCGTGGGCCTGCCTTTCTATGTGACTTGATGGTTTCTTGTTCACAGCTTTCAGTATCTTTTCTTTATTCTGTATGTTTAGCATTTTGAATATAACATGCCATGTGGTATTTATTTTCTGTTTCTCTCTAATTGCTGTAAGCCTCTTATATGTGATTGATATTTGATATCTCTATACATAGAGATTTGGTAAATTTTCTATTATAATTTTATTAAGCATATTTTCAGTGTATTTGTCCTGGGTTACTACCACTTTCATGCCTATGGTTTGTATGCTTGGTCTTTTGGCAGTGTCCCAGATGTCTTCTATATTCTTTTCCTAGGTTATTTTAGATTTGACATTTTCTTTGTTTGAGGGATCTATTTCCCCAAGCTTATCATCTGGATCTAATATCTGTCTATCTAATATCTAATATCTATCATCTGTATCTAATAATCTCTGTTGCATTTCCTCCACTCCTTTTTTGAGTTCCCAAGTTTTAATTTCAAATTGTATCTTTATTTGGCTTTTTATCAGAGATTCTAACTCCTTATTGAATTCAGAGATTACATGAACTGCAGAACAAATAAGGAGAAGCCATCTCTACTGTCCAATGTTCATATTTCTGGAAGGTGCTATGTAATCTACCTGAAAATTTAGCATGAACTTTACAGAGCTGTGAATCCTGTGAACTACATGAAGAGCTGGCCTGGAAAAATGTGACTATTTCTGCAGTAAGACAAGAATACTAAAGGAGTAACCAACACATTTCCAATTGGATTTAGGGTTCAGTTGATAGGATGGAGCCCATACATGACATCATACCTAAGAACCCTAAGCTAGACCATGGGATAATGCTTGATATAAGTATTCTGATATATATACCAATTTGATACTATCAAACTGACTTCTAATGATTTATTGATGTACCCTAGATTAATAGATCTCCAAAATCTCCTCATGCAGAGGGTGGCAGATAATACAGAACCACCAGCTGGTGTATTATCTGTATTATCATGTATTATCATGCAGAGTATAAGAGGTTACAGACTGCTTATTCCTGAGTATAACACCTATGTCAAGCTTCAGCCTCCCAAGAAAGTGTCATGAATCATTGTATACAGATTATAAAAGCCAGAGGAAAGAGATGATCATAAGGAAACAAAGTTTCCAGACAGCTGGCGAATTACTCATGAACTGAAAGCAATGCTGACAGCATCCACAAGTCCCACATAATCTCAAATCAAAGAAAAATCCCAGCATAGACATGGGGAAGTGGGTAAGAAACCCTCCCTGAGGAACAAATGGCAGCCTATGACTTCTAAAAAGGGGAGATTAAGTCAAGTTTAGGACTCTTAGTACTTTGACCAGGCTTGAGTGCATGAACCATAATAAAGGGCATTTGGGGAAACAAATATGACAAATTGAGAGTGGGTTAGAAAAGAAGGGTGCAGACACCAGAGGGAATCTAAATGTGATCAGATTGCATTGTATGAAAAAATTAATAAATAATAAAAACATTTTTCTTTTTTTTAAATTTTATTTACTTATTTATTCTTATATGTATGAATGTACTGTCTGCATATAGGTTTGTGCACCTGTGTCATGCAATGCCATGGAGGTCAGAAGAGGGCGTCAGATTCCCCTGGAACTGGAGTTAAAGACGGTTCTCAGCCACCATGTGGGTGCTGGGGATCGAACCTGGGTCCTCTGCAAGAGCAGTTGACGCTCTCAACCACTAGGCCATCTCTCCAGCTCCAAAAACCATTTTTCAAGGAACCCATTGGTATCACTCTCAAACATGCATGACAATGAGCTAAAACTAGCAAACTACTAATTTTAGGTAATATTAGGTGAAGTGACTTTAGATGTTTGGACTTTTTCCAATACATTATTTAATTTATTATTATTATTGTTGGTATATGATGTACAGCCAGGATGAGGGGATGTGAGTGCCAAAGCAGACATTTGGAGGTCAAAGGACAAGCCGTTCTCCACTGCCATCTTTATATGTGTTCTAGAGCAGGGACTCAGGTCATCAAGATTGAACAGCAAGCTCCTTTACCTGCTGAGCCATTTTTCTGGCCTGAGAAATTATGAATGCTTACTATATTTATTCCAGCTAATACATTTCTTTATTGTTATAGAAACAATGATGGTGATAGTTATGGTGTAAGTACCGTATTTGAATCTCACATTATGAAGGATGCCTTTTGGAGGTATATTTTTATAGTGTTCATATAATAAGCAAAGAATCTGAGCTACAAAGCAGTTCAGGAATTTCCATCTTCTTACAGGTCTCAGATTTTATTTCCTAACCCATTCTCTATATCCTGGACTTAAAATTGTCATACTCAGCCAAATTAAATAACCAATAACCAAAAATAAAAATAAATGCAGACACATACATATGTATGAATTAAATATTACAGCTATGACAAGGCAGGCAATAGGGGAAAGCTAACTATTTAGCTAGCATAATTTGATATATACCTATAGAAAGCAAAAGAAAGTGGAGACATAGATTCTATATAAATATAAACACATTGCAGGTAGAATATAAACATAAATATAAATTGCTATAATCTATAAGATCTGTAGGATGTAAAATATGGAGCAGGAAGGAATGAAAAAGGATTAGGCATAAGGGGGAACAAGTGAGGTTGGAACACTGTGAAAGATAAATAATAGAGCTTGCTTAAAAATAAGGCAGCCAAGCTAACCAGAGAAGGGAAAGGAGAAAATTCTGGTAAAAAACAAAAAGTTTGTCTAAGTAGGCTCCTATGGCTCCCCCAGCCCTGCACTGAGAAGCACTCATAAAGCTTGGTTGTCCTTTAACCTAGTAAACTTCTCAACTTCATGAATACTTACTTACATCTTAATCATCTAATGCATCTAATTATAAAACATTGAATTATGGGTAAAACAGCTTACAAGAAAGCCTATGCCTATTCCAGAAAGGAAACTACTCCAACACTCCACTGGTGAGTAAGGGGAAGAAAAATGTTAGCCCCAAAGGAGTCCAGGTCCTAGAGGCAGCCATTTGCAGTTATTTAGCTGGGTGGACACTCTACTCTGAAGGGTGTACTTGTCTTTTGCTTACTTCCTTGCCAAAAATAAACTTTGACTATTTGCTCAACCTGTGCCCCAGAGTGAATCATTCTCTCTCAGAAGCCCAAAAACAGAAAATGCAGTTTTGGTTGTGGTGAGAGAATTCAGGAGGAGGCATTGCCCAAGAACACTTAGGATAGAATAGCAAAAGGAGAAACAATAACATTAGGGTAAAGGTAACTGACTAGTGCAACAGAAAGTATATGAAATTATTTTTTGAGGATTAGGTGAAATGCTTAAGGTGTTTTTCACTAGGTTTACAGCTTTAGCATACAGTCATGGTGTTTTTCACGTGTACATACAGATTTGCCGAAGGGAAAAAAAGTCTTATAGATGCAAGAGACATTTAAAAGACAGAATTAGAGAACTTGTTAATTTGATATAATGCTTGAAGGGAAAAATATTCAAGGACATATTTCAGAGTATTGGTAGAATAAAAATAGAGTGTGATTCCAGACATGGATGGAAGAAAATATTCAGACATAGTTCACTATCTATTATAAATTTAATATTTCTGTATAAGTAATTTATATCCCATTTTTTCAGATGTTGAACTGAAGTACCAGCAGTAACTCTTTGTTACATACCTGATAACAGTATCATTGAAACTAGTCCCTGGGGCTAGGGAGATGGCTCAGAGATTAATATTATGTACTGATCTCATAGAATCACTGAAGCCAGGAAATATAGTCTAGAATCAAGTATCTGGAGACATGATAACACTCCAGTATCTGTGTGATAAAAATAATTCTTACCACTGCAAATGTGACCTCCATGTAACACATGTCTGGAATTTCAGTTTTCTGTTAAGTGTTACTGCTTAACATTGATGCATTGAGGACACAATTGCATCAGGAACTTGGCCATTTATCCCAAAGTATGGAAGTCTCATCTAACTTGAGACATCACAAGTATAAGTGTCTATCTACTAAAAAATATAATTCAGTGCTCAAGAGATTAACATAATGTGGGGGAAACTCTCTGATAGACAGAGACAATGAAAAACATGAATACCCACAGTTTGACAAATGTCCATTGTATATATCCATACCACAATTCCCCTACCACCAAAATACCATCTGCTAGTCTTTACATCATAACTAACTCTGGGTTATTGTGATGATTACAATATCTCTCAAATCTAAAACATTTCAAGATATATCTGGTACATTAGCATTATATTTTCATATATTCTTCCCTACTTTCTTCTTTTGTGATACTTATGTTACTAAAACAGATGGATACATGTTAATGCAATTATTAAGAAAATGATTTTCTTATACAAACGTCTTATTTTACCTAAACAGTCTTATATTAATTTTAGTATTGAATTCTGTTTAAATCATTGGTATAAAAATATAAGAATGAACTGGTGAAGCACAGGCAGGCAGATCTCTGCAGGTCCAAAGCAAGCCTGATTTACATAGGGAGGTTCAGGACATATCGAGCTACAGGGAGATCCTGTCTCAAAAAATATAAGAATGAACCAATCACTGTTATTTAAAATATGACACTGGGTTGGCATGATGGTTCGGTGCCAAGACTGGCAAACTAAATTAAATCTCCAGGATTCACATGGAGAAAGGTGAGAATAAAGTTTTGCAAATTGTTTTTTTTTTTTTACTGCCACATGTGCACCATGTTCCCTTACATGTTCCCATACAGAAATATGAAATACATTTTCTTATAAAAGGAGGAAAATTTGACCTTATGCCTTTATGTTTAGGCTCTCAGAAAAGTTGCAGACTTTTTTTTTTTTTTTGGTCTTTTTAAGACAGGGTCTCCCTGTAGCCCCAGCTGTCCTGGAATTCACTCTGTAGACCAGGCTGGCCTTGAACTCACAAATATCCGCCTGCCTCTGCCTCCCAAGTGCTAGGATTAAAGGCGTGCGCCACCAGGCCCAGCACAGACATTTTTTTTTTTTAGTTATAGCTTCTTACACAGTGAAGTTTCCTTCCAAAATTTTTACAAGGTATAGTTACAAATTGTGGCACTCTGAACAATTATCAGACCCTCTCAGTCTCATTTTCCTTGTGAAATAAGAGTCATAAAATCTCTGCAAACAGTGAAGAGCCAGACAGCATCTAATGTGGGCAGAAGGGCTGGGTTTGGGACCTCTGTGACCAGATGCAGTCAGTTTCATTGATTTCAGATACTGCCATTATTATAATGATTGTCTTGTACTATGATAATTATTGTTTGCTTCAGGGAGTTTGTGACAAAGCTATTATTACATAGAAATATCTGTCCACCAAAAAGTCAGGAATATTTAGAACCATGTTCATATGAGGGTACTCAGATGAGGATTCAACAGCATACTGTACTTGGCAAGGGACAATGGCAAGTTGTAAACTCATAGAGCTGGAAAGACCTTCAAGTACCATCTAACAAATCTTCCACTTCCCACAAATGGTGCCATATAGGGTGCAGAGTTTATGCAAATACAGTTATTAAATTGACTCCCACACCTTACATTTTATAATAAAGTAATTGCCATCCTTCTTCTCTGACTTTCTTATAAATTCAGCAGAAAATCTCAGAGAGTTATAATCTTTCCTATAAATTATATATTCATAACACAGGTGTTTTCCAAAGCATTATTGAAATCAACCTATGGATGCAGATAAAAAGAAACAAAGCAGTTTCATTCTCACTGCACCAACTAGCAGTTAATATACCACAGCTAACTAAAGGAAAAGTAGACCAAATTTCATAAACATTTCAATATTGAGCAAGAATAAACAGCAATATATTTCTCTCCTAAATACCATTTTTTGTAAAGAAGGATGGTCGATAACATGCACATGGTTATGAACTCTTATCATTAAATATTGTAAATATATTAATAGTAAATGTGTTTTGTAATTCATTAATATCTCATAGAACTTGCAGTATTTGAATCAAAGCATTTAACATTGCTCAGGTATTTCCCTGTGTACAGTTTCCTGACATTCATATTCATTACAGGACTCATGTCCTCATTTATTTTAACATATATGGTAAGCACATGCTTAGGAGATTTATTTGCATAATACCTTTATTTTGGATGACTAATAAAACCTTCACAACACCTTGATGAAGTGTAGTAAACTCCTCTGGTCCAGCCAAAGAAGTTCAGGTCACAGCCAAGAAATGGGGGTGAGTATGCAGCAAAGTCAACACACAGACACTGGGAGTCAGGTTAAAAGCAGGCAGATTGTGAGCTCCTGCAGACTCATTTACTCAGGGAAAAAAAAAAAAAAAAAAAAAAAAAAAAAAAAAAAAAAAAAAAAAAAACTATACATATATATATATATATATAGTAGTATAGAGAGAGAGAGAGAGAGATGGAGGCTAGGAACAGTTTGTCTGGGTGGGAGTAGAGGCATGGGGTTTTATAAATGGCAGCAAGCCAAACATGAACTATGTCATCAGGAAGGGCTCAATGAGAGGCTCTTTTGATGACAGTAGTCAGGACCTGGACCCTGGTCTCAACTCCTTACTAGCCATGGATAAAATGGAGCAGGCGCCTGAGAAAAAGACAGAGGCTGGTGGTGGTGGTGCACACCTGGAAGATTTGCTGAAGGGGCAGAGGAGGGATAAAAGGCTGAGAAGTCCCCAAGTGACAAAGGGTGGGTGGTGGAGGATAGCCCATATCTTGGGCCAGACCTAGATAACAAAAAATCATTTAAATAGTCTGGTCATGTATTCAACTGCCTAGGACTTTAGTGGAGTGTGCAAAACACGTAGTAAAAATTTCATAAAAAGATATATACGGTATCCAAATTTTTAGTCTATAAATACGTTTTTAAATATCCATATTTTAAAGTTTGCATGTGCATATGTAGTCTAGCATGCCAAAACAAATAATTCTGTGTACATAAAGGATGGAAACTTGAAGTGGCCACTTTGACAGAACCAACATGAGACCATTAACTGACTGACAAACACACACAAAGACTTAGACTGAGAGGGACACTAGACACAACTTAAGTACAAAAATTTAGATGCATGAAGAACATGGCTACATGAATCTTAGACACATGGAAAGACAGTCACCATGTACACAAAGCATGAAAACGTTAGCAATGTAGAGGCTTCCCAGACTATCCCCCTTCTTCCCCTGTAGCAAAGCACAGCTGCTACAGGGATCAAGTGTCCAGGTCCAAACAGGGTTGAATGTTTTTCATGGGTACCCACAGAGGCTTCCCAGAGGATTCTGGAAGATACAAGCAAGGCCTCAGGCTTGTTTTAATAGGGGTTTGGGGCCCTTCTATCTGAAGAGAGGGAGGGGGTAGGGCGAGGAAGGGAACCCCAGTGCTTATAAGCTGCTGAAACCCCAAAGTTGTTTTTGTTGGCATCAATAAAGGCAGTGGAGGCATGGGGGATGGGCTGGGATTTAGGGAAGTAGCATGACTGGAAAGCAACAGTAAGCAATAGAAGGACCTGCAATCTCTTATCATGTAGAAAATGGTTGTCAAGAATACCTGTAGGTATTCTTTTGGCAGAAGCACTTAGAGAGTCAGCAAGCAGCCACCAAGCCTGGGGACTCCTGCTGATATCCTGCTTGCCTGTGAAACCTGCCCAGCGCCAATTGTCTTTGATGCCTTGGACAAAACATTGATCACCTGTAGTGATCTGGAATATATGGCCTGAAATCCTGCCTGTCCCAACGTCCTAAAAGGTTTTGTATAAAAACCCTGAGTGACAACAATAAACCAACTTTTTCCCTCATGGAAACCTTCTTGCTCTTTCGTCTGAGTCTGTCTCTCTTTCCTTCTTTCTATTTCTCCAGGTCTTACTCCCTACCTCTCTCACCCTCCCCACTGGGGTTTAAGCTCATATTGTTAATTGGCTGGCAGGGACAATCCTGAGGAGGCTTGCAGTACCTAGGAGCTGTGAACCCTGGTAGGGGAGGGGGGGGGGAGAACACCTCGTAGAAGGCAGAACACACGTGATACATTTTAAAGGAACATCACATGGCAAATACTAGAGTAATCCTACATAAGGATTTGAAATAGGGAATTGTCTCTCCACAGGAAATTAATTTTAACCTTAAGTTCAGAGGGAGAATGGTGGTCCAGGAAGATGTTGCCCATGTAATGTATGTATTTACAGGATGAGGGTAAAACATGGAAGGTAGAAGCCACAAAACTTTGACATATGGTTGGATGTAACAGGAGCCAACTTGCGATCTTTGGCCCAATGGAAGCTTTTTCCACATTTGGGGCAAGGAGTGCTGCAGTGACCCTGACCAGAAAATCAGAAAAATGTTCCCTGCATGTTGAACCATTGTGGAAGTAACAGTCAGGCTTTTGTGGAGTGCAGGACTTAAGGCTCTGTAGGGCATGTCTTTAATTTGGTCAAAGTACTGAGGGATACCAGTAAGGGATTGGCTCACAAAAGTTACCATGACTGGTAAGCATGTCCATGGTTATGGGGATGTTATAATGTATGTTAGTGTAGGCCTGACCTTCTGCCATGTCACCACAGACCAACTTCCATTGAAGGAATGTTGCAGGGTCAAGGACTGCCTTAAGCAGTGTGTACCAACCAGTAATGTGTTTGAAGGTTAATGGCCCATTGGGTGAGAACCTGTTTGAAATAAAGGGAATTGGGGCCAGCTTCTTGCGCTGCTTTATGAATAAGGAATAGGTCAGAAAGGGGAGGTGGGGGAATCCAGGGCCGAGTGGCAGCATTGCACCCACATTAAATGCATTCAAGTGTGAGGGTAGACAAAGGAATAGGTTCTGAGAGGAATGGGTTAAGGAGGGAGCTGAGGGAAAGGAGGAAGATGGGAGAGAACTTCTGGGCCTCCTTCTGAGGGTGTATTGACTTAGCAGGGACAGCTGAAGCTAGTTATTGTGAGTCGGGGGCAGGAGGGGAATTCTCTTCATTCAACTTGAAATCAGGTATACAGGGGAGGGCCAATTTTTATTGAGTGTTTTTGTAACAGCATAGATCGTCCTCTGCTGAAGAGCCTTTATAAAGGTTTACAGTTATGGTGAGGAGGTTGCCCATAACAGCATGGGAGAGGGAGGGCAGGCAAGTGCTTGGACCGAACTAGGACAAAGAGTGTATATCGGATCTGAAAGTGTCTTGTGCTTAGCGGAGGACTTCCAAGGGACGTTACTCCTTTGGCCGAATGTCTGCAGGGTGTCTCCTGAGTGGTGTCTCTGTATAAACAGAGGGCCACAGCCTGAGTCCTGAGTGGGTCAGCTCTTATGCTTACTCTCCAGGATGAACCAAGAGGTGGAGCCTCCAGTGCTATTAGGCACAGCAAGGTGTGGCGGTATGTACCGCCCTAGCAATGAACAAAGAGGACGATAAACAAATTGAAAGTGAAGGGAAAGAGGGTGCAAAAGTGAGGTCCAACCGAAAAAGTTAGGATCACAGCTGAGTAGGTGGCTACGTCAACACACAGACACCAGGAATCAGGTTAAAAGCAAGCAGATTGGAAGCCCCTGCAGACTAGTTTAATCAGGGAAAGTAGGTCATAATTTTGATATATATGTGACATATGTAGATATATATGTGATCATCTCTGCTCCTTCTGTGAACCTGCCAAGTGTTGATCAGTGGCCCAGGTCACTGACTCAGTTGTTGTCATGGTTAACATTTGAGAACAGGTCAGACCTGTTCAGTAGGCAAAGCAGTAATCATGCTGGTGTGCAGGTGTGAAACACTTTACAATAAAGAAGAAGTGTTATTAATTCACATATGTTCGAAATTTACATCTTTATCTTTATGTTTAAATTACAGACCTACCCAGGAGTGTTTATTCATGAACTTATATTTTAGTTTAAATTTTGAATAAGGAATAGAAATTGAACTTTCTATAATCATAAACTAAATTCAATAAAATAAAAATACACAATGCAGCAACATTTCAACACATATAACCAAAGATTATTGGTAATGGCTAAAGTGTCCTTTTCCCCTCAAAATTGAATATATTATGTAGAATTTTAATGTGCTGGAGTGTATGTGTGTGTTATATTCATGTGTGTCCACATGATTTTACTCATCCATGTGTATATGTGTGTGTGCATATGTGCATGTCTTTCTGTGTCTTCTCTCTCTCTCTCTCTCTCTCTCTCTCTCTCTCTCTCTCTCTCTCTCATATGTGTGTGTCTGTGTGTCTGTGTGACTGTGTGTGGGAGCCCAGTGGTGTACATTCGGTAAAGTCCTCTATCATTCTTACCATATTTTTCAAGAAATCCTCTCTAACTAAACCTGGAGCTCACTCTTTCCACTAAGTTGGCAGGCCAGGATCTTCCAGCTTCTTCCCCCAGCACTACACTTAAGTGGGAGTACACCAGCCATCCAGCTTTTTAGAGAGATCCAAACTCAGTTCTGAATGTTTTTGTAGCAAGTATACTATGAACTAACCCATCTCACCATTCCATATAATTTTTTCTTCCCTCCCACTTGTATTGCTCCAAAATATGCATTCACAGTTTTCCCTTTAATTTTATACTACTCTAAAATATGAATATATACCCTCCACCCATATACCACAATTACAATGTCTGAAAATAAGTGGTAAGTTATTTCTACAGTCAATTAAAGGATTCACATTAAAACAGCACAGTTGCTTTCAGATAAAAAGAAATATAAAATTAATATTGCTCAGCTAGCCTAGTTAAAACTAGGGATTTGGTGCTAGCATCCACAAATGAGGGATAGCATTCATCATTTGTTTTTCTGGGACTATGTTACTTCACTTAGCATAATGGCTTCTAGTTCCATCCATTTACCTGAAAAGTTCAAGATATCATCTTTCTTTACTGCTGCATAGAATTCCATTGTGTAGATGTACCACATTTTCTCTATCCACTCGTTGGTTGAGGGACACTTGGGTTACTTCCAGCTCTGCTCTATTGTGAAGAGAGCTGCAATAAACATAGATGTGCATGGATCTCTGTGATAGGATGAGTCTCATGGGTATATACCCAGGAGTGGTATGACTGAGTAAGGTGGTAGGCTCACTTTCAGTTTCTTAAGAGTTCTCCACACTGCTTTCCATAGGATTTGCACAAGTTTGCATTCCCACCAGCAGTAGATGAGTGTACCCCTTTCCCCACAATCTCTCCAGCATTTTTAATCCTTTGTTTTCTGGATCATAGCTAGTCTAACTGGAGTAAGATGAAATCTTAAGATGATTTTTCTTGGGGCTGGAGAGATGGCCTAGCGGTTAAGAGCACCGACCGCTCTTACAGAGGACCCGGGTTCGATCTCCAGCACCCACATGGCGGCCGAGAACCGTCCGAAACTCCAATTCCAGGAGAACTCCAGTTCCAGGGGAATCTGACACCCTCTTCTGACCTCCGCGGCATTGCACGACACGGGTGCACAAACCTGCATGCAGACAGTACATTCATACACATACAGAAATAAATAAAATTAAAAAAAAAAGATGTTTTTTCTTACCATAATAAAATTTTAAGGAAAGTAAGAATATTTTATAATAACATTTGTTTGCTTAGGTAAATATTAAATTGAAAAATAAGTAAAAGTTAATATATTAAGCTGGCATGGAAGCGCATGCCTTTAATCCTGACACTTGGAGGCAGAAGCAGGCAGATCTCTGTGAGTTCAAGTCCAGCCTCCTCTACATAGGGAGTTCCAGGACAACTGCAGCTACACCGTGCTTTCTCTCAAAAAAGACAAAAAAAAAGTTAATATATTAGATAAATTTGCTAAAATGAATAATTGAATATCATTTTTAATTTTTCAGAGAAATTATTTATGTCTTATTTCTCCTACCTACAATTGTGGTATACTGCTGATACTTCACTTATATTTACATAGATTTAAAGGATTTTTCAGTGTCTGGTATATGTAAACTTAGAACTATAAGCTACACTGACAAACTTATATATGGATACCCATTTGACATCACTGTTTGAGGTAGAAAACATCCCATTCACATTTAATAAGAGGCCTTTTATTTTCATCCATTCAAAAGGAAAAGTGTTAAAGTTTGACACTGAACTTATGGGCACAGTTAATATGTTTGTATTCCAAAGCTAGCCTCCAATTTGCAACATGTAATAGAAAAGTCCTATTCTTTTCTAATTTAACATTTAAAATACTACACGGTGACCTCTTACTTCTTGGAAAACTCATTCCATTCTTGGTTCCTGTAAAATCTTCTTTGTTTTGACCTCCTTCCTTGCCGTTCCTCTCCCATCCTCCTGTACACTTTTGGATACACTAAAATTGGCCATTTAAAAATTATTCTTATTCCTCTTCCTTCTTAGTTACTGACTTGTTTATTCATAAATTGATCATAATTTTTCTGTTCACTGACACTAAAATATGTTCTAGATGCTCAAATGGGGTTAGAGTTAGTAACAGAAACAAGAATAGAACAGATTTATAGTTTAAAGACTTCTAGTGCTACAGTTATGCTGGCATCATTAAATTTGATATTGTTGGACTGGTACTGTGGGATATATGAGCCTGGGGAAATTTCTAATTCTCTGTGTGTGTATGTGTGTATATGTATGTGTATATGTGTTTATGTGTTTGGATGTGTTGAGCACACAATATTGGTGATAGAAATTTGTCTAGTAATATATATATATATATATATATATATATATCAGCTAAAGTAACATAAAAATGGAGCTCTGACTATCCAGAAGTCAATAATTAATTGAAAATACCTATGAATATGAGAAAATATTGTGCTTTGGAACAGCAAACAGTGAGAAATAAGTACTTGAGAAAGTCTCAAGAGGCTCATATTATAATGGATAGAGAATAAGACCCTGGTGACTTTACTGTTCTGAGTGAATAGTGATAAGATATGAACTAGAGACATGAATAATGATAGATGCACACCATATCCTAAAACACATGTTAAGTGTCATGGCTTTTATCCAAGAAACAAGAAGTATATAGATTGCTTAATACTCTTTGAGAAACAACTGTTAAAATGAACACACACACACACACACACACACACACACCAATGAAAATGTATTTTTTAAGTTATCTTATATAATAGAAGCTACATAATTAGCAATTACTGCTTCAACACTAGAAAGTCTGTGAACTTGGTAACTTCTCAGTACACAAAGTTAGATTACTCATCAGTTCCAATACGGTTCTGAAGATTGGAGGGTTTCTGGAAAGCCACTGATCTCTAATAAGTGTAGAAGGCCACAGAAGGTGGGTCCCATTGTCAGTGAAGGATTTGAACCTCAGCAGCAGCAACAGCAGTGCAAGAACAGAATATATGTACTGACAGGAAAGAGCAAAGGTGGATAGGTGGATAGGCAAAGCACTGCTGCTTTTACTTAAACTGTGTTTTTTTTTTTTTTTTTTTTTTTTTTTTTTTTTTTTTGTCTTTTTTGAGACAGTCGCCCTTTACCCTCAGCTGTCCTGGAATTCACTCTGTAGACCAGGCTGGCCTTGAACTCACAAAGATCCGCCTGCCTCTGCCTCCCAAATGCTAGGATTAAAGGCGTGCGCCACCACGCTTAAACTTCTTTTTATCTTGGCTACTTCCAGAAGGAGCTGTTCACTCTGGGAGAGTGAGTTCCTCCTTAGTTGATCCTTCCTGAAAATGACCTCACAGGAACACCCAAAGGTAAACCCTTTACTTGATTCTAGACTCAAGTTGACTATCAAGATTAGCCATCACAATTCTACTTCTTATCAACTTGACACCAAACAGTTATCTCCTTATGTATATCAGCTACCTTCTTAATTGTCAGAACAAAGTATAGGACAAAAGCAAGTTAAGGACAAAAGGATCCATTCTGGCTCACAGTAAGCGGGTACCACCATGGCAGACAAGTCATGGTGCAGGAACTGGCGGAAGCAGTTGGTCACACTGCATCTGCACTCAGAAAGCAGAAAAAGATTGGTGTGAGTGCTCAGTTCACCTTCTCTTTTTATTCTCTCCAGAACTCCAGTCCATGGGAAACTGTCAACTACAGTTAAGGTGGTTCTTCCCGCCTCAATTAACCTAATACAAATAATCCATCAAAGTCATGCCCAGGAGCTAACATAATCTAGATAATTTCTCACAATATGCCTGAAGGCTTGTCCTTGGCAAATGCTCTATTTTATGTTGATATTCAAAATTATCCTTCAAATTATATCATGTTTAATTTCCAAATGAAAAAATTAGCAAGTTCATAAATTTCCCTAACATCATATTACCATCCCAGTTATAATTAAAAGCATACCATTCTTCCCCTTGAATAAATAACAGAGTTCCTTAAGGAATGCTTAAATATGATAATAGAAGATTGAATAATACTTAACTATTGATAATATCTCATCACTGGTAAAACATAGAAGAAATATGACACAAATATGTTTAATATATGCACATGTATGTACAAACATGTTCTTAATAAAGTGGAATGAAATACAGAAATTACAATCCTCATTTCTGTGACTGGTAACATGACTTTAGCTAGTATTTATAAATACTTAAATATTTTCTATGACCCATTCCATAGTCCCTCTATTCTCAATAAATAACTTAGAAAGTCTTGGTTCTGTACCCAGAGGATGGGACTACATCTAATTTAATAAATATCCTTTATTATTGATAATCCTTCTTGGATTGAGTTGTAGTTTTTCACTCTCCTTGATCTCAGTACCAAGGAACACCAAAAGACAGCATGAAAGATTTTCTGCACTCTAGACATACTTTTCCCTCCATCTACTGAAGAAAAGCAATCCAATAATTTCTATCTAGTAGTCTGAATCAATCACCCTTCTTACTTATAGTAGTAAGTCCTTTATTAGTTTGGTGATTCAAAGCATCAGAAACTCAAAGTAACTATGGGGAATACTTAGCTAGCTGTTGAATGGAATGTTTGTTGTGCCTCCTGGCAGAAGTATTCCTCGTCTGGAGCCAAAACTCCTAGGTCAACAGAGTTTAATTACACAAAAACAGGAAGCAAAATTTTGTTAGTGTGTCACTAAGGATGATGGTCAGTGGTACCATTCTTATTCCCACACTTTGATTCCTGGAACCATGAATATTTTCTAGAAGAGAAACAGTACCATATAGTGGACAGTGATTTAAATATACACTCTTTTGGAAAACCTAGTACACCACTCCAAGCTATTTCTATCTAGTTGGTAAAAAGCAGTCTAAAAGACCATTGCACCCTATTATCAAGCTAGATGCTTTGAGGCTTGGAGAATACAGAAATTCCAGTGAATTCCATTATCAGAAGCTCACTGCCACATTGCTTTGTCTATGAAGTGAATTCTTAGGTCAGAAAAATTACCCAGTATTGATAATGGGTAAAGCAGTGTGTAAATCCATAGATGGTAATATTAGCTGAGCATTACATACAAGAAATACAAATCCCGATCCAGAATAAATAATGTATAAATAATACATTGTTCTTTGCATGAAGTAATTTATTCAGTGTAGTGAACTTGACACCAGATCAAAGGCTAGGCACCACATATTGAGGGTCAGTATTAGTTTATTTTTCTTTTTTCTGCCTGAAAATTAGCATTCAGTAGCAGTCATAGCCATATAAGCCTTTGTGAGTGGATTTCGATGTTGTTGAACCCATATATAACCCTCATCCTTGCAATCATGCCTAATTTATCTTGGTCCCTGAGGACAGAAATCTCTGGAAGAAGAGACCAACCATCTACAGAACAAAAAACTCTAATATTGAAGTCTCCCTCTTCAGAGGTTACATTTTGATGTGGATTTACCTGGAGCACAAATACCTACATAGTCCGTGTCCTTTGGGAAATATCTATCTGCATACCACGTCCCCAAATATCTCTTTCCAATTTTCCCATCCTGCCACTTCCGAGACCTGCACTATCCTTCCGAACTATTGGCTACACATAAGAATTGATATACAATGACACATGTGGGCATTTTTTATTATACAACCATGAGCAGTACCAGAAATTCTGCCTACCATGAAGATTTCCCTTTAGCAAGCTCTTTCAGGGTTGTCACAGAAAGGAGCTATAATGCTTCAGATGAATGCTGAGTAGAACCCAGGTCTTAGTTGATTCTAGATCTCATCAAATTGACAACCAATATGCCCCATCACCACATCCGTTTATTATTTAGAAGCCAGAAGCAAGACCAGACTGAAGTTCATATTTATAATTCCTGATGATAGTTACTGTAACCTATTGTTTCCTTTCCCAAACTTTCCCCCCAACTCTAACCATTTATCTTCATTGTCTTAAAGGAACTTGCAGAGTTAAAAATCCCATATATGCAAACTATGGCTCTAGCCTATTGAGGCAAAAGGGAGGATATCAGGAGGATCCAACCTTCTCCAAAGGCATTTGACTATGGCTTAGATATTGTTAGAAACTTTCTTAAATAAAAATATCAACTGCTGATTACCCCCAAGATAAAAGTGTTACTACTGCAATAGCAATAGTTTGCTGGGCCTGTAGTTGTTTATTAGGATTTATAGCTTGATAGGATCATTGATTGTTTTTCTCCCTTAGTAGCTTGCATAATATCCTCTGATACCATGAGTGCTAGTATTCAGGGAGGAGGTTACCTGGTCAGTTCCAGTTTGATTGCTTCAATTACTCTGTTCAAAGTTGTGCTAGTCTTCAACAATAAGGACTTTCCTTCATCTTCTGGAAGGGAATCAAGTGTTGTGGCAATAGCCTGTTATTTCAGCAATTTCTTGGGCTATTGAACAACTCCAAGGAAGGTCTCTCTTACCTGGCATTCTTTTGGTTACAGACACACAATGGTTCACATGTGCACAAACTCACAGGCACACACACACACACACACACACACACAAACACACACACAAACACATGCATAATCGACCAGTTAAAAATGTTTAAAAATGAAAATAAAAGAATTGCCTTTAAGGAAGAACATAAATGTTTTACAAACTGAGCATGGGAAAATCCTTTATCATATGTTCGTATCTTTTATTTTTTCTTTTCCTGTGTTTTTCCATCAAACACATGGTCACAGAATTATCCTCCAAAACATGTTAATGCAATTGGGACAGAGAAGGCAACCTGTTGAGTCAAATGCTGTGACACTAGAACTATGTTACCAATTAAATTTAGTCTCCTCTGGCTCTCTCATGTGTGTATGTACATTTGTGAGATTTTCTCTTTCATATGTGAAAACTGAACAAAAACACTAGGAATTATCCTATTAAGCAAATAAAACATTACAATATATGTAACATTCTTCTCATGTGACCTGATACATAAACTAATTATTATTGATCTCTCTTGAAATATTTCATCTTCTCTGATTTATGTACTAAATCCAAACTTCACACAAAATGTACTTCATTATTTGAAACTATCTCATTATACTCCATTCTTATTCTACTAAAACAAGCCTATTGACAATATTCTAAATGTATAATGCTTTGTACCTATAGAGCTTCACACTTTCTAAGCATAAATTGTTTTACACTCCTGCCTTCCTTCTCTTTCAGAATATTTTCTTATCAACTTCGTGAATTCAAATTAGACCTCCAACATCTAGGCAGTGTGACACAAAGTATAGCTCTCACCTCAAAGGGAATAAAATATAGCTTATTCTGGGCCAGATATTAATAATCATGGCCCAGCAACATGGATTTGGGCTGCCTAAATGACATGTTTCATTGTGGGAGGGATTAAATGAATTTTTTCAGTCATCGAATAAGAAATTAGTAAATCAGCGCAGTTAACAAATACTTTGGTGGGGGCAGCAGTTACAGAAAGGCAGGAAAGATTCTTTCATAGGTCTCACACATTTCTTGTTGACATTCTTAGCCTTTGAGTTTGTGGAAGCAAGAGGCCTGTAAATTTGTTTAACCTGTTTTACCTGATAATTGAAATAATGTTAAACAATATACAGAAAATGAGCAAAAAAAGGCTATATGCCGGGTGTGGTGGTGCATGCCTTTAGTCTCAGCACTTGGGAGGCAGAGGCATGCAGATCTCTTTGAGTTCAAGGCCAGCCTGGTCTACAAAGTGAGTTCTAGAAGAGCTGGAGCTACAGGGAGACCCTGTCTAAAAAAAAAAAAAAAAAAGACAAAAAAGGCTATAAATGGTGATAAATAGAGCAAAAATGATTTCTTGATACTGGACCTACAGCATCACAATGATCCACAATCACAGATTTCTTTTTTTTTAATTTTTTAAAATTTTATTCATTTCTGTATGTGTATGAATGTACTGTCTGCATGCACACAGATTTCTAATCAATCAGCCCTTAGACTCTTTAACAGAGCTTGCACTTTTTTCCTAAATAAATTAAATTTAGAACTTCTTTGTTGGTCAAGAATCCTGTTTTGTTCATGTGGTGGCTAAATATTTCCAGAAAGTTTTTTTTAATTTTATTTATTTATTTTTTATGTGTATGAATGTACTGTCTGCATGCAGGTTTGTGCACCCATGCCATGCAATGCCATGGAGGTCAGAAGAGGGCGTCAGATTCCCCTGGAACTGGAGTTCTCCTGGAATTGGAGCTACAGACGGTACTCAGCCGCCATGTGGGTGCTGGGTATCGAACCCGGGTCCTCTGCAAGAGCATTCGGCGCTCCCAACCGCTAGGCCATCTCTCCAGCCCCATATTTCCAGAAAGTTTTATTCATAAAATCTAGTAAGGAAGTGACTGAGTAGATGGCCAGTAGTCTTCAGAGGAGGAATTCTTAAAATGGATTTGTAATCACATCAACCTAAGTAGCCTTTGAGTGCTGTGCCTGACTTTTTTTTTTTTCTCTTTCCACCTTCTGCATCTTCCATGACATTTACATGGTTATAATAAAAGTATTATATACTGAAGTTAAAGTACTCAGGAACATATGACCTGAAGAAGTAAAGGCAGTAAACATAGTATGAAAGTAGGCATGATACTCCTTAAGCACACATAACTTCACTTTATGTACAGTTAGAGTTTATAAAATATTTTAGTTGACATTTAAAGTTTTTGAAACATTTTACTGTTTTTTTAATTATAGGACTTTCAATTTCATGTTCTTTCCTTTCTTTTTTGGGAGAGGACTAATTTGATTCTTTAG
The DNA here is from genome assembly GCA_009823505.1 of Rhizomys pruinosus. Lineage (NCBI taxonomy): Eukaryota > Metazoa > Chordata > Mammalia > Rodentia > Spalacidae > Rhizomys > Rhizomys pruinosus. The sequence continues at coordinate 591,326 of VZQC01003661.1, forward strand.
GTCAAAACTTATGTGTAATGATTAGTATTATTTCTAGGAAACATTTATCATTAAAATATAGTTACAGTCTTATTCTCCTTAAAAAAAAATTGAGACTGACGAAACATTGGTCCCCGCCTTTAATTCCAACTCTTGAGAGGCAGAGGCAGGCCGATCTCTGTAAGATCCAGCCCAACTCTGTACATAGGGAGTTCCAGACCAACTGAGGTACAGGGAGTTGTTGTCTTAACCCCCTCCAAAAGTGAGTATAACTATGTGGCCTACCTAATTTTTGGTGTTTGGCCATCCATTGGAGCATGATTTTTCTACCAGACATCAGACTTTTAAAGATGACTGGCCCTTTCCCATCATCTACAATTTCTAATAGCTTTTCATCTGGAGATGGGACAGCTTGACCACCTTCTCTTTCCATGCTGTGATTTTTTTTTTCTGATTTCAGGTTGAACACATTTTGTGTATGCTGTCACAAGCACAGTGAATTCATATGTCTACCAGTCCTATTATGTCCATACAACACACTTTCCATGTAGTCATCCACCTCTTCTGGCTCTTAAAATATTTATTTCCCTTCTGCTGAAATTATGATTGAGCATTTTGGAGGAGATGGTGTAATATAAGTGTCCCATTTAAGACTGACCATTCAATAGTCTCTAATTTTCTCCACCATGAAATAGCTGTGAGTCTCTGTGTCAATCACAATCTACTGCCAAAAGAAGTTTTTCTGAAGAGAGTTAAGAGATACACTAGTATCTATATGCATAGTTGTAAGTCATTAAGAGTTGGTTTATTATTAAGTCCATTAAGCAAAATAGTAGTTTTGGTTCTCCCCTAGGGCAACAATAACAGAGGCAAATATGTATTTAACCTTGAGAAGCAGGCTTTAAATTCAAACGGAAAGTGGTTGGTTACATCCATAACATTCATGCCACAACTACACCAAAGGGCATATCTTGCCAGACTGTTCATTATTCCATCTTCATAGCTAGGTAAGATTGATTTTTTTTTCTCCTTAAAGAGTGTGCTTCATATCTCCTAGCATTAAAAATGCTAGGCATGAGGCATGCAGCTTTGAAATCACTACAAGCTTGATTTCTCCATATTCTATGTCTCAAGTATGTGTAGCCATTAGCAATGTGATCTTACCATCAAGTTCTGGAAACTTAACCTGAGTCATCTATAAGAGCAGTATGAGCTCTTAATCACTAGAGCCTAAACATAAATCTTTTCTTAAGATACCTTATTTTAGAATCATTTTTAGCAGTTCAGCCTGTCTTGAAATTTCTTCTCTAATATCAAAACTTCAGTGAAATCTCTATATATTTAGTTTTTGGTCATCTTTGATAAAAAGACAGCACAGATCCTATTGATATGAGATATTGTTTTATACAATTTGAGTAAAAAAATCAATCCAGAGATAGAGGTCTAAATTAACCATAGACACTTCCAGAGTCTTCTAGGCCTTATGTTAATCCATAGGTAATCTAGAATTTGAGTCTATCAAGTTATCCCTATTAATTAAGAGACTGTGTGGTTGATATTACCTGATCCCTATACTATGGGGTATCCAGTCAGATATGGAAACCATATAGTCATCTGAAGAATAAAGCTATAACATTAAATATAGGTGGTTGTAATAAACTGACTATTTGGTCTAAGAATTTATTGTATTTTTATGTTTTAAATATCAATAGTGATGTAATTTTCTTAGAAGAAATTACATAATTTATAGATATAATAAAATGTTGCCCCTAAATTGATTTCCATTGGTAAGATTCAATATAAACATTGTATTATTTTTGTACAAATAATGCTGAAAAATAAGAATGGTTTCATGAAGTAAATGGAAAAACTGAATCATTTTATATTTGAATACATTTTAAAAAGTAAAGAAGGTAGTCTGAGAGAGAAACAGCTACAACAAAATATGAAGAATCATCCAGCAATTATTTAATAAGATAATAAATAATTCCAAAAAAAGCTAGATCGTAGATTTAGAAGAATAAATAGGAATGTCATTGGCTTAAAGAGGCTGAAAGCTTTAGGCAAGTACTTTTTCTTTAGGCAATTTTGACAATTGATTTTTTTTTAATAGTGCCATTTGCTCATGTAAGCACCAATCCAGGAGACCAAAGATTGTGATAACAATGAAAATGCTGTACAATCAGATACATACTTAAATATATTTAAATATTTATTCACTAAAGTGAGCTTAATAATCACCATGTCATTTATGGGGAATGCTCAAAAAGGAATAATTTTTAACAGTAATTTTCCTGCTGCTAAAGCAGTTGCTTTCTGATGAGGGAATGCATTTCTCCAGTGGGAAAACGTTAAAACTTAGCATTAAGACAAATTTTACACTTGTGTCAGAAGGATTTGGGTAAACTCTAATCACCAAGTATAAAATGGCCCATAAAATAAAGGCATAAAATATCACATTCATCTTATCTAAGTTACATTTTTATAAATATAAAAAACTTTTCATTCTAAATAAGAGTACAGTTTTAATTCAATATCAGTGCATATAATTATGGTCAGGAATTTTCAAGTACCATAATAATGAATGTACTCATATAGATGTTATCTTGAAGTTTTATCACTTATAAAGTACTTATAACCTTCTTTAAACTTGAGTTCTGTCCTTAATTTTGCATCTCAATTCTGAAAAAATACATTATCTACATTTGCAAAGATACTTGCACACATACACACACAAACATATATGCACACAAAGTAAAGAAATTATTTTGTGCTCATTCTCAGTGCGTGGAACACAGTCATTTACAAAAAACAGTTATTACTCTAATATTCAAGATTCAGAAGGCAGAAAGGGAATTCAGACTATCCCCAAATAAAAATAAAAATCTATTTATTGATCATATTAAGGAAAATAAAGGGATTATTTCCCCCTTGTGTTTGCCTCAGTAGAAGGAGAAACTTACTTAAACCATTTCTTCATAGTTTCTGAAGCAGAAACTCACAATTTCCATATAGAATATTCTGAGGAATTCTGGAGTAAAAGCTCCAGAAGAGCCATTTCAAACTTAAAAAAAAAATCAAACAAGCAAATTCTTAAAAATACCAAATAAATTAATCACATTACTTATAGGAATGGATAAGCCAAGAGTTTTTTCTCAAGAGCAAGCCTGGGAGTACACCTGGTTTACAAAATGTATAAAACTTATCTAGCTAAGGTTTCTAATATTTCTGGATTTTTTTTCACATTATTTTCAAGTTTAGATAGAAATTTTTGGTGGTTGCCATTCTAAATGACCAGAAAGTTAGTAAATAGAAACAACATAGTATTGCAATTTTATAGTTCTGTAGGTCAGATATCCAGCATGGATCTTACCGGTTTAAAATATGGTTGTGAACAAGGCTAGTTCCTTCATGAACATTGTAAGGGACACTCCATTTGTTTGCACACTCAATCTTTTGACAGTTCAATTATTTACAATAGTAGAAAAGGTATCATGTTCCTTGTGGGTTACCAACTAGGAGCTAGTCTTAGATTCTGGTGTTTGGCATCCACTCATGGCCCCTTTCTCCAGCTATGGCAATGTGCTGAAGGTCCTGTTGTGTCTTCCATTTTAGCATCATTTAATTCTTCTATTTATTTACTTCTATTTCTTCTATTTATTTACTTTTAAATTTTATTACATTTATTTCAGCAGAGGTTTTCATAATATTTGGAGGGGGGTGGTAATCCATAGCAGGGCTGGGAATGTAGATTTGCTCTATCTGGTCTTAAGGCTACCAACTCTACCCTAAGCCTTCTGCTTAACAGTCTGGTGCCTACAGTGCACAGAGTTTTGAACAAGTTCCCCTGAGACTGTGGATTGATCCCAGATCTCAAGACTAGATGGAACAATGGAAGATTACAGGGGTACCTGGCAGGGCTCTGAGAGCCCTTTGTAAAGAATAGGTTGACTGGGCTCCAGGGGATTTTGACATATCAGTTATGCTTGACAGGCCTTAAAAATAATGAAGGGGGCTGGAGAGATGGCCTAGCGGTTAAGAGCACCAACTGCTCTTACAGAGGACCCAGGCTCAATCCCCAGCACTCGCATGGTGGCTGAGAACCGTCTGTAACTCCATTCCAGGAGAACTCCAGTTCCAGGGGAATCCGACGCCCTCTTCTGACCTCTGCAGCATTGCACGACACGGGTGCACAGACCTACATGCAGACAGTACATTCATACACACAAAATAAATAAAAAAATAAAATAATAATTAAGGGTATGAACTGAGAGGTGGGAGCATGGTGGTGGAGGTGGATATGCTGAGGATATGGGGAAAAGGGTCTGATTAACATCAAAATATATTGTATGAAATTCCCAAATAATCAATAAAAATATTGTTTAGATAGTAATAAAATAATAATCAGTTAAGTTAATGGGTTCATCTTGAAAGATGAAATTCTTATGTTTTTACTTATTTTGAACTTAAGATAAAATGACCAGTATTAAATTTTGCCAGATGTATTTGAGTTTCATTATAAAGTACCAATTTGGCAGAAAAGTATAAAATTTCTGATGAATATTATGCTGTAAATACTACATATTTGATTTAATATAAAATAAAGGAATGTTTGTATTCATTTTACATTTGGCATGCTTGTGGTTTACATTCTATAGGTATAGTTTAAGCATAGGGCTTAAGCAAAATTTAATTTAAAATAAAAATTTGAAAATACTATTATTATATATAATCAAGTTTTAGATTGTTTAGGTATTTTACATCAATGCTTTAGGAGGATCTGTTAGTTTCATGAAACTTTACACTTTTGTCAGCATCCAGGATAATGGTGATTATTAAAATCCTAAATAGCCGGGTGTGGTGACACATGCCTTTGATCTCAGCATTCGGGAGGCAGAGGTAGGTGGATCTCTGTGGGTTCAAGGCCAGCCTGGTCTACAGAGCGAGCTCCAGGACACCTGGTACCAAAAGGGAGACCCTGTCTCAAAAATACAAAAAAAAAAAAAAAGTAAAACTAAAATTCTAAATAGACTTGTTGAGCACAGCACTGGGAGGTCAGGGTTCCCCTACACTGTCATTAGCCTCCAATGCTCTTACCGACTTTATTCATAAAAATAAGGGGATTACCTTGTATGATTGCTTCAGTTTCTAATTTTCTATTGCTCTAATTGTTTACAAGTCAGTTCTTTAATGAAAGCTTACTGGAGGTGAAATTGAGAGATAAACATATTAACAGAAATTATTCCCATTTTAAAGATGTTTAATGAAAATGCAAGAGGAATGCTCATGAGTTTAATAAGCAAGGAAAATGGATTTCATCTGAATTATCTTTCATGTGAAGTTGACGCCTAGAGTTGAGCTCTGAATCTTGCGCCTTGTGGAGGATGCTCAGATTTACACTTTGCATACTTGGATGCTTGCCGTTACTTTATTCTATTATCTTTCCACATGGGCTACTTTATTGATAAATCAAAAGAAAAAGGATCAAATAGCTAAAGCAGCAAAGCAAAACAGTGATCATTGCAGGGTTGTAGCCAATCTAATTAATGTTTCATTTGGTTCTTCTGTATTCACAATGAGTTAATTTGAGATTATTTTTCCAGTTACAAAAGGCAAGGAACCTAGGCCTTAATTTTGTTGTCTAAGTTCCCCAAATTAGTCATTTAAATTATCCCTAAGGATATAATAAAGTGTATGAATAGGTGTTTGTAAGTATCTTTACTTTTATTTACGGACTATGTCAACAATACTTCCTAGAAGGGTAAAGTTGAAGAACTCAGCAACAGAACTGTTATTTTTCAGGCTTTTCCTTTGCCTTTTCAGTGACATATTTTAGCCAAACTGTTTTTAGAAAGCTATTTTAGCATGTTGATGTTTAGAGCACAAGAACTGACTATCATTCAGTGAAAGGAGCTCCCAGTCAGACAAAAGGAGGTATTAAGATTAATGGTCTTTATCTTCTAAGAATAGTCAATTGTAGGTATATAATGAATCACTCCAGAAAATAGAATTATATGAAATAAGGAGAAGGTGTACCATATTTCATGGAAATAAAAAAAAAAAAACCTGGAAAATGATGTGCATGGAATAGAGTCCTTGGTACTTTAAGGTGGAACAAAAATAAAATTATATGTTGATTTAAGTTTGGTGGCACACCTCTGCATGATTTAAAATACATTTATATATTGAAACTACTATTAAAGGAAATAACTGCCTTCTGTACTGATACTTTAAAGTGATTGGTGTTACAGAGACTTCTTTGGGTGTGTTTGGGGGATAACCCATGCACAGACCATCTTTCCTTGCCTCTGCCACCTGGGTTACTCCAATCTTAGTTTAAGACTACAGAGTTTACCTTTTGTGGGGTCCTGGATCCCCTGGCCAACATTTCCTTGGTAGAACAATCCATTGCTAATATCAGAGCTCCTGTATTAACATATTTTGCTTAAGTGCATAGCTTAAGGAGACTTTAGTATTATATTTGGTTCTGAATAGAAAATAATCCTTTTCACAGTTCCTATGTCTATTAGTCAATTAAAGAAGGCGGCTTTACTGGTTTTATGAGATTACCTCTATAACAGTTCTATGGGGGGAGGTAAGAAAGTCTCTCGTATTAAAACTTTTGTGGCACCTAGAAGGTAAATTTCTTAGGACTCATTATAAATAGTTGTTACAAGTAGGATCCACAGAGGGGTTTGATATTTGTAGCAATCTTAGGCTTTTCTTCCTTTCAATGTTCAGACGGGCCAACCTTTCTGTTGGCACTTTCTGGTACATCCTACTCAATGCAAAGCTGTATCTTTTCTTTCTCAGCCGTTAAATTGGTGACATTTTGACCTGTTGGAAAATACAAATCTTTTCCCATAGTTAGTTTTAAGATTTGAATTGCAAGGTTTTGGACAAAAAGTTTTCATATCAATCTGTATCCCCCGGTTTTTTTGTTTGTTTGTTTGTTTGTTTGTTTGTTTTTTTAGGTTTTTATTTTGCATCTAAACTGGGATACCTGCAAGAAGAGAGGCAATAAGGCCCTGCTATGGAAAACCTAACGTTGAGATCTCCTGAGCCCAGCGGCAGGAAGAGGGGGAGACAGGTAGGGACTGGGTGCCTTGGCGAGCTGACTGCTGATCGTTTTGGTCCTGCTGTCTTTGGTTTGATTGGCCTTTGTGGCTGTGAGGTTGGAGTTATCCCCCCAGCTGGGATTAAAGGTGTAGTCTTTGGCTTGATTAGATCTAGTGGCTGTGGGGGCGGAGTTATCCTCCCAGCCGGTATTAAAGGCACGCTTGTGTGACTCTTGAGATTTGAGATCTCCTGAGCCCAGCGCAAGGAAGAGGGGGAGACAAGGTAGGGACTGGGTGCCTTGGCGAGCTGACTGCTGTCGTTGGTCCTGCCCTGTCTTTGTGTTGAGTTGGCCTTTGTGTGTGGAGGTTTGGAAGTTACCCCCCAGCTGGGATTGAAGGTGTAGTCTTTGGCTTGATTAGATCTAGGGGCTGTGGGGGCGGAGTATCCTCCCAGCCGGTATTAAAGGCACGGCTTGTGTGACTCTTGAGATTTTGAGATCTTCCTGAGCCCAGCGGCAGGAAGAGGGGAGACAGGTAGGAGACTGGTGCCTTGGCGAGCTGACTGCTGAGTTTTGGTCCTGCTGTCTTTGGTTTGATTGGCCTTTGTGGCGGTGAGGTTGGAGTATCCCCCAGCTGTGATTAAAGGTGTGTCTTTGGCTTGAAGATCTAGTGCCTGTGGGGGCGGAGTTATCCTCCCAGCCGGTATTAAAGGGCACGCTTGTGTGACTCTAGATTTGAGATCTCCTGAGCCCAGGCAGGTGCCGGGGCACGGGCTGTAGAGCCCCCCGCCAACTCAGAGATTACGAAAGAAGGCATCTGAAAAGGAGGCAAGCAAAGCACGCCTTCACACACAGTGAAGAGGCATTTAGGGACTCAATTGGAATACAGCAAGGAGAAGCCCTATGCCGGGATCACGAAGAAGAGACTACACTGGAAAGGTGCAGGATAATCCCAGCGCAAAAGCTTTACCAACCCTGTGGGACTCTATGCAGTGGGACCCTCTGGGATGCCCCAAGCAACAGACATCAGAAACACAATTGGGAACATACTTAAAGAACTACAAGATCAAGACAGAAAAGTTAAAGAACTAAGAAAAGAGAATGAGGACCGAGAAAGAGAGAATGACAAGCTCCGAAGGAAGTAGAAAACACTGAAAAGATCCCATGCTGAAAAGAAAAAGAAAACCAGCAACAAAAGAGCTACAAAAAGATATCGAGAAGCTTCAAAAAGAAATAAAGCACTAAAGAAAATCAGAAGAGGAATTGAAAAAGGAAATCAAACACTCATCCATTCAAGAGAAAGCAATGAAAAAACCTCAGAAGCAGAATGGAGGAAGCAGAACAAAGAATATCAGACTGGAGAATAACACAGAAAACTAAAAACCTCAAGGAAAGATTATGAAAATTTAAAAATACACAAAAATGGAACACCAGGAACTGTGGGACACTAAGGAAAGAGCAACAACCTCCCATCATAGGAATAGAGGAAGGAGAAGAATCCCAAGAGAATGGTATTGATCAGATCTTCACAAAATAATAGATGAAAACTTCCCCAAACTAAAAAAGACAAACCAATACCAAACAAAGCACATAGAACTCCAAACAGACAAGATCAGAAAGAAATTCCTGCCACGCCACAATCATAGTAAAAAGCTGGACACCCAAAACAAAAGAAAAATTCTCAAGCAACAAGAGAAAAAACAAGTGACCCTATAAGGGGAAACCTATCAGAAAACAACGGACTTCTCAAGCAAACGAATAGGCAAGAAGAACCTGGAGCAAAGCATTCCCAGTGTTGAGGGAAATGATGCCAGCCAGGTTACTATACCCAGCAAAATGTCAATCATAGTGAAGGAGAGAAGAAAAATCTTCCATGACATAAACACTTGAAAGAATGCATTTCCGGAAAACCAACCCTTCAGAGAATACTTGAAGCAATTCAAAGAACAGAAGAAAGGACAACCAACCCCAGGCAACAGAAGGAAAATCAATAAAAGCATAACGTGCAGAAGAGAAACCTAAAAAAACCGAAGATGGATAATAAGGCGAAAGAAGCAACACAAACCTATCAGTCATAACCTTAATATTAATGACTAAATTCCTCCCAACAAAAGACATACTGACTGGGAGAATGGATTAGGAAACAGAATCCACGATATGCTGTCCAAAGAAACATCTTACTTCAAGGACAGGCACCACCTTAAAGTGAAGGGATGGAAAAAAATATTCCAAGCAAATGGTACCAAAAAGAAAGAGGTGTTCCTATTTTAATATCGGATAAATAGACTTCAAAGTAAAAAGAAATCAAAGAGACAAGAAGGCCATTACATTTTTTCAAAGGAACAACACCAAGAAGATTTCACAATCATGAATATATTATGCCCAAATCTGGTGACCAAACTTTATAAAGACAATTCTCCAGGACCACAAGTCACAGACTACCCCAGCACACTCATAGTGGAGATTTAATACCCCACTGAGTCCTTTGGATAGGTCAACAGGACAAAAATAACAGAGAGACATCTGAGCTGAACGATATGATACCCAAATGGACCTCATAGACCTCTACGAACATTCCACCTAATACCGAGAATACACTTCTACTCAGCACCCCCACGGAAACATTCCCAAAATTGACCACATCCTGGGACACAAAAAACCTCTACAAATACAAAAAGATTGAAAATAATTTAGCATCCTCAGACCACAGTGCAATGAAGCTCAACATCAACACCAGGACAAGCCCTCCTGCCTACAAGAACACATGGAGACTAAACAAAACTCTTGAATATGAATGGTCAAGGAAGAGATAAAGAAAAAATAAAACATTCCTGGAACTGAATGACAATGAACAATCAACACAACAAAACTATGGGATACCTTAAAAGCAGTCCTAAGAGGGAAATTTAAGCCCTGGGTGCCTACATTAGAAAACAAGAAAGAGCACAACGTGATGATCTAACACTAAGCAAAGCACTTGAGAGGCAACAACAGAATGAACCCTAAATGCACAGACAGGAAGAAATAAAAAAATCAGAGCAGAAATCAATGAAGAAAACAAAGGAAAGCAATACAAAAAACTCAATGTCCAAAAGTTGGTTCTTTGAAAGAATAAACAAGATAGACAGACCTCTAGCCCAGTTACAAAAAGAAAGAGGAGCAACTCCAAATAAATACAACTGTGATGAAAGGGAAATACACCACAAAACGGACATGGAAAAGATCAAGAAAATTTATGGGAATATTACAAGAACCTATATTCTACCAAGTTTGAAATCTAGAAGAAATGGATGATATCTGAAATCCTGGGAATCACCAAAGCGAACCAAGAGGAAACCAGCAGTTTAAACAGACCCAAACATATGGAAAGAAATAGAGGATGTAGTAAGAAAGCCTCCCACTAAAAAAAGCCCAGGCCCAGATGGTTTCATCAAGAGAATCTATAAAACATTCAAAAGAGACTTACAACCATTATTGCTGAAAACTGTTAGAAGGATACAGAGGAATTCCCCAAATTCCTTCTATGAAGCCAACATCACTCTATTACCAAAACCGGCAAAGACAGAACTAAAAAGGAGAATTATAGACCCATCTCCTTCAATGAACACAGATGCCAAAAATTCTAAACAAATACTGGCAAATCGCATACAGACCCAATCAAAGTTATCCATCATGACCAAGTTGGATTCATACAGAGATGCAGGGATGGTTCAACATACGAAAATCAATAAACTCATCAAACACATAAACGAATCAAGACAAAAACCACACCATCATCTCAATTGAGCTGAAAAAAGCCTTTGACAAAATCAGCATCCCTTCATGCTTAAAGTCCTAGAAGAATTGGATTGGAGGGATCATTCCTCATGTAATCAAAGCCATATACGGAAACCCACAGCCATAATCATCCTAAATGGGGAAATGACGGAAACATTTCCCTTTAAAGGTAGAACCGACAATTGATGCTGCCCCCTTCACACTCCCTTCAATATAGTGCGTAAACACTTTCTAGGGCAATAAGGCAAGAAAGGAATTAAAGGAGTACTAATGAAAAGAGGAAAGTCAACTATCCCTATTTGCTGATGATATGATTGTTTACCTAAGGGATGCAAAAAACTCCACCAGAAAACTCCTAGAATGATTTAACGCTTCAGTAAAGTGGAAGGATACAAAATTAACCTAGAAAATCAATGGCCTTTCTTTACACCAAGAACAAGCAACTGGAGAAAGAATTCAAAGAGACCTTCCCACTCACAATAGCCTCAAAACAATAAGATACCTAGGAACAAACCTAACCAAAACACCAAGAACCTCTAAAACAAAAATTTTAAACCCTTAAAAGAAGAATTGAAGAAGACCTCAGAAGATGGAAAAAACCTCCCATGCTCAGTGGATTGGGAAAATTAACATTTGTAAAAATGTATTTTACAAAAACTCTTAAAGAATTTAATGTAATCCCAATCAAATCCCAAAAGTTTCTTCAAAGGCTTGGAAACAAAGTTCTAAATTCATTTTGAGAAACAAAAGACCCCGAAATAGCCAAACAACCTGAGTGGAAAGAGCTACACAGGAGGGATCTCTATACCAGATTTTTAAACTATACTACAGGGCTATAGTCATAAAACAGCCTGGTACTGGCAACAAAAAAACAGACCTGTTGACCAATGGAACAAAACCGAAGATCCAAATCTGAGCAATACAATTTCAGCATCTCAATGGACAAGGGGCCAAGAAACCACAATGGAAAAGACAGCATCTTCAGCAAGGGGGTTTGGCAAAACTGGATCACCATTGGAAAGAATGAAATTAAACCCCTACCTGCTCACCCCCTGTACAAAAGTCAACTCCAGATGATTAAAGACCTCAACGTGAAACCCAAAACTCTGAAGGTGATAGAAGAAAAAGTTGGCAGCAACTACAAGACATAGGCGTAGGAAAAGACTTCCTAAATCAGACAGCAGCTGCACAGAATAAGGTCACAATTGACAATGGGACCTCATAAACTCAAAGGCTTCTGTACATCAAAAGAAAACAATCAAGGAAGTGAAGAGAAATCCCACAGAGTGGGAGAGAAACCTCTACTGCAGATACACTGACTAAGCATTGATTCCGAAGATAAAACCAAAAAAACAAAGAAAAAAGAAAACAAACGACCCATCAATAGATGGAGCAAAGAACTGAACAGAGACTTCTCAAGCGAGGAATTAGTAGATGTCTGAGAAACACCTCAAGAACTGCTCAACATCACTAATCATTAAGGAAATGCAAATCAAAACCATTTAAGAATATCATCTACCCAGTAAGCTGGCTGGATCAAGAAACAAATTATACCAAGTCTCTGAGAGGTTTGTGGGGAAAGGGGAACACTCATCCACTGGCTGTGGGAAGTTAAACTCGTAAAGCACTATGGAAAGCAGTGTGGAGAACCCTTGGAAGACTTGGAATGAACTTGCCACCCGACCCAGCCATACCACTCCTGGGCATATGTACCCTCAGACTCTTCGCCACCACAGAGATACATGCACGGCCATGTTTATTTCAGCTCTCTTCACAATAGCGAGATCTGGAACCAACCTAATGCCCCTCAACTGACGAGTGGATAGAGAAAATGTGGTAACTCTAAACACAATGGAGTTCTATGGAGAGTAAAGAAAGACGACATCACGAGCTTTGCAGAAAATTGGCTGGAGCTAGAGGACATCATCTGATTGAAGTAACACAGTCCCAAAAACAAACGAGTGAAGGTATCCCCATCTGTGATGCTAGTGCCAATTAACCAGTTGACAAAGCAGTTCCGATTCCAGAGAAAATGAACGAATGGGCACCTCGACCTCCCCCAGAATTTGTCTGAGATGTCATGGGATCCAGTGCTCGGGCTGGCAGTGGAGAGTTCCATGTCTACAGGCACCTGCGGCGGAGAGAGTACCAGCGCCAGGACCACATGGACGCCATGGCTGAGAAGCAAAAACTGGATGCAGAGTTTCAGAAGAGATTAGAAAAGAATAAAATTGCTGCAGAGGAGCAGACTGCTAAGCAAAAAAAAAAATAATAATAATAAAAAAATAAAAAAAAAAAAAATTGTCCTCTAGAAATGCAAAAAAAAAAAAAATAAAATGGAGTCCTGTCCTCCCGGAAAAAAAAAAAAAAAAAAAAAAAAAGAAAACCTAACGTAACAGGGGAAAGATATATTGAGACCACACATGCAAGTGTACAGATGGACTCTGCGAATACAAAGAGTGTTACCAAAGGCCACTAAACAATAAAGCAAAATATGGCGCCCCTTGAGTCAAGCAAGACTTCTCCATCGGCACCAGCTACACACTCACCTGCTGGAAATACTGTGGCAGCAGAGGCAGCCCATATGCGGTATATCCAAATCTAATTGGCTATTAGTCTCTCCTTGGAGGAATAATCCATGGCGATGCCAAAAGCTTACATCCCTAATGGTTAGGAGATATATAAGCCACCAAGTATATTTAACCAAAAAATGTAATCATGATTAACATACCATCCAAACATCCTGTAATCTAGACCAAAATAACCTACCATAAACAATTAGTAATGTTTAAATGTCTATATATCTAATTGGCATGTGCTCATTAGTAGGATCAAAAGGTTATTCCTGGACAAACTGTCAGCCCATGAAGGAAACAGCCAGAATTGACAAGTCCAAGACAACAGCTCCAGAGAAAAGTAGACTGTTTTGCTTCCCATCCACCTGTGCCCCTTTTCTAAGCCTAGGAACAATCTGGGATGAGGTGGGAGTGGTATAGGGGGCTGCGATTGGGGTGAATGGTGAAACTACAGCAATATAGTCTGGACACTATGTGTCAACTGATTGAACAAACAGCCCCCCCTGGATGGTGGGACCCTTGGGTTTTGTGGGTTTGGGCACAACCGCTGCAAATTGGTTTTACATGAAGGAATGCTTGTATTCATAAATTATCACTTACTGTTAAAAAATGAAAAAAAAACTGAAAGATGCATGACAGTTATGGCAGAATGCATGGTCTGGGATGGGGTGGGGTGGGGTGGAGGGAAGGGAAAGGGAAATATGCCTGAACTGAATTGGAAAATGATGTATGAAATACACAAAGCATCAGTAAAAAATGAAAATAAAAAATAAATAAATAAATAAAAATTCTACTACAACAAAATTCTACAAAGTCTTTCAATGTAATCGTGTTACTTCTTAAAGAAAGTGATGTTAATAAAATCTTTCAAAAAAAAAAAAAGACTACAGAGTTTAATCAGGTTTGCCTACACAGTGAGGGAGGGAACGTACACTCACTAGCCAAGGCAGTGATTCTCCTTTCTCAACATGGCCTCCTGATGTCCTGGCAAGAATTTTGTGCACTATGCATATGATGACAAAATGGCCAGAGCAGCTGCCACATGTGTCCAGCTTATGCAATTCCCTAGCTCCTCCACTAACAGGTGGTCCCAGAGTTGAGCATTGCTGAATCTCCCTGATAGCCGGGCTTTGCTTTAGGCAATGCCCACTACCTGCCAACATGGCACCAGAGGATTTGCTGCATCTCTGCTCTCTTAGAGGGGTGGGAGCTTTTGGGCATGAGAAAAGCTACAACCTCAAAAGTCGGTCATTTTCAGAGGACCACCCACCATACAACTGGTGAGAATATCTAGCAGCCTTTAGAATCACCTTTATACGTTATATATTCAATTGTTCTTTAAGTTCCTACAGGTCTGCTTCTTACCTCTGTTGGCACCAATTACCACTACTCACCTGGCCTCTCAGAGGGCTTCCTTACCACTCTAACTGCAGTCAAAACCCTGTCCTACACTAAAAACACTTATGTATATGTTAAATTTGCTTTCATAATATATAATAATACTTATCAATACTGTATTAGTCACTTTTCTGTTGCTGTGATAAAACCACCATGACCAAGGGAACTTATAAAAAATGAGCTTAAGATTGATGGTCCCAGGAAATTAGAGTACATTTTGGTGGGAACCATGGTGGTTGGAGCTGGAGCAGAAAGCTGAGGTTCATATCTCACAAGGAGCACAGGAAGTCAAGACAGAGACTGGAGACTGCAAGTCTTGTTAAACTCACTAAGCCTGCCCCCAATGACATACTTCATCCAGCGTGGCCACACCTTCTAAGACCTCCAAGAACAGTGGCACCAACTGGAGACAAAATGTCTGAATACTTAAAGCCTATGGGAGACACTGTCATTCAAACCACCATATTCCACTATCTGGCCCCCATAGGCTCCTGATCATATAAAAGGCAAAATGCATTTAGTCCAAACTTAAAAGTCCCTATCGTCTTTACTAGTCTCAATTCTATTCAAAAGTCTATAGTCCAAAATCTCTTCTGAGGCACAGGCCAATCTCTTAACTGTAAGCTCCAGTAAAATCAAAAGGCAAATTACATACTGCCAACATACAGTGGAACTGAATATACATTTCCATTCCAAAAGGGAGGAATAGAGGCATAATGAGGAAATACTGGACCAAAACAAGACTGAAAACCAGCAGGGCCAACACTAAATCCAGTACCTCCATGTGCGACTTCTGGGACTTGACTTCCAAAAGGCTTAGATGGCTCAGCTCTTCCAGGATTGCATGCAACATGGACATCTTCCTTAGGCTGGTACCACTCCCTGTATGCAGCTCTCCTTGGCAAATATCTCACACCTCTGGCATCTTGAATGTCTTTTGGGGTCTCCGCTGCCAACCAGGCTTCACATTCACAGTTTCACACAATGGCCTATCAAGGCCTTCTTTATGCAGGCCCTGCTGCACTTTGCCTGACATTGGAGGCTCTCTGAAACCATGGAGGAAGAACTGGTGACCCCTTCACTCTTGCAAACTTCATGCCTCTAAAGCCAGCAACACGTGAATTAAACTGCCAAGTTTGGCTGCAAGTTTGGGAGGGACCCTGTCCTATTTCAACCACATTTGCAACTTTTCTCAGCCTTGAACTTGTAGGAGCAGAAAACCCTTTCAGTATTTTCCTTTCAAAAGTTGGAGGATTAGCTGGGTGTGGTCTTGCCCTGAAGGTACTATTTCTGTTGTTTACTTGTAAATCTCAAGGCCCCTCCTTAATCACTTTAATTTCACTTTTTCCATTGTTTACTTATAAATTGCTAGGATTCTCCTTAATCACTTTAATCTCCTTATCCAAAGGAACCTCTCCTTCACATGCCTTGGCACCACCTTTAATCTTCCTAGTGCACTTTTCAGATCCAAACTGTACATTCTGCATTTCTTTCTGCCCCATGTGCTCTTCTTCACTGTAGATCTGTACAATATTCACCATTAATAGCCATTGAACCATTTCTACGTTAGGCTGTCTTGAAATATCCTCCACCAAAGACATCAGTCCATTGCTTTTCAACTTAGCATCAGGCAAGCATTTGGGCTGTGGGCAAACTGCTGCCAAACGCTTTATCAAAATATCCCAGTTGCTGCCTATGCTTTCTTCCAGGCTTTTACTAGAATGGCCCATTAAGCTCTGCTTACAGTAGTCAACAGCTTTTCTAGCCCAAAGTTCCAAATCTTCCACATTTCTCCAAATATCCACATGGTCAGGTTCTTCACAGCCAACAGCCCACTCCGTTACCTATCATATTATAAATCACAGCTCAGAGGAAAAGACACACTGTATCAATAAAGGTCTTTGGAAGTTCCATCATCCCATTCTACTTGTCATTAGCAAATGTCACTTCTCACCATAGAATTGTTATAACAATTCCAGCCCTATTATCAGTCTCTGATAAGAAAAACCTTATGGATTTCAGGACAAGTCTTGGTGAGCTATCTTGAGCCATATCACTTCAATATAAATAAAATGGTGCTGGAGAAGCAGGGAAAGAGGAAGCTAAAACACATCAACATATTTTATGCAGCTTCTCAGGGTTTTGTTATTGTTTTAAAATAAAAATTGCTAAAAAGAATGCCTCACAGTAATATGATAGTAGCAGTTAGTTTAAAAATCATTTAATCCATAGTTTAACTGGAGGTAAGATTCTTGCCCTTTTACTAATAGGAAATTTCTAATTCTGAGATCTCCTGGGGAAGAATGAAACAGAAAACTTTCCTACTACAAACGGGGATGGATTCACTACAGGAAAAAATGACTTTTGAGGTTCTTTAACAGCAGTCTGGGATTTTAAAATTCATTTTGGGGAAGATTGGTTGCAATAGGATACTTTCATTCATTCTCTGAGCACAGAGTGACCTGAAATACCTGGCTCTCTAAGGATATAATTTGAAAATAGGGTAAAAACTGAGTCCTCTCAGTTTCATGAGAGAATTATTTTCACTGGAGTTTATAGCTTAATTAGTATTCAGAAATCAAATGAAAGAATTTTAGTCTTTGCTCTAAAATTCATTAGCTTCATGATTTGTAAACTGTACAATCTCTCTCTCTCTCTCTCTCTCTCTCTCTCTCTCTCTCTCTCTCTCTCTCTCTCTGACTAAGGAAACCATATTACCTTGATGTGATTTCTTTCTCTTTTTTGCCATGTGAGGAATATGCTGTAAGTGGAAATACACCTGCATTATTATTTGTGTCTGATCTTTTTTTAAATTATTTTAATTTATTTTCATATGTGTATGAATGTACTGTCAGCATGCAGGTTTGTGCACCCATGTTGTGCAATGCCGTGGAAGTCAGAAGAGGGTATCAGATTCCCCTGAAACTGGAGTTACAGATGGTTTTTGGCTGCCATATGGGTGCTGGGGATCGAACCTGGGTCCTCTGCAAGAGCAGTCGGTGCTCTTAATAGCTAGGCCATCTCTCCAGCCCCTGTGTCTGATCTTTTTGCCTTAGAAGGGGCATTTTGCTATTCATGTATAGCAAACATACCAATATATTTAGTCATGTATAAATATTGCTTTTAAGAAAGATTCAATTGCACTCTGACTTTCTTGTCTTATTTAACAGATGAGTGAATAATGAGTTGTTTCCTGTAGGTTACTGTGGTGGTTTGAATGAGAATGTCACCCACAGGCTTTAAGTGTTCAGACATTTTGTCTCCAGTTCGTGGCACTGTTCTTGGAGGTATTAGAAGGTGTGGCCATGCTGGAGGAAGTACGTCATTGGGGGCAGGCTTAGTGAATTTAACAAGCCCTGCAGTCTCCAGTCTCTCTCTCTCTCTCTCTCTCTCTCTCTCTCTCTCTCTCTCTCTCTCTCTCCTTCCTGTGCTCATTGCGAGATATGACCTTTGGCTTGCTGTTCCAGCCCAGGCCACCATCCTTCCCACCACAATGGACTCTGATTCCCTGGAACCTTCAATCAT
>VZQC01003661.1:610138-690194 GCA_009823505.1 Rhizomys pruinosus
ACTTTAAGATACCGTCTTACTCCAATAAGATTTGCTAGGATCAAGAAAACAAATGATACCAAGTGCTGGAGAGGTTGTGGGGAAAGGGGAACATTCATCCACTGCTGCTGGGAATGTAAACTCATACAGCCACTATGGAAAGCAGTGTGGAGAACCCTTGGAAGACTTGGAATGAACCTGCCACCCGACCCAGCCATACCACTCCTGGGCATGTACCCTCAAGACTCACCCCACCACAGAGATACATGCACAGCTATGTTTATTTCAGCTCTCTTCACAATAGCAAGGAGTTGGAACCAACCCAAATGCCCCTCAACTGATGAATGGATAGAGAAAATGTGGTACATCTACACAATGGAATTCTATGCATCAGTAAAGAAAGATGACATCATGAGCTTTGCAGGAAAATGGCTGGAGCTAGAGGACATAATGCTGAGTGAAGTACACAGTCCCAGAAAAACAAACGACGAATGGTATCCCTCATCTGTGGATGTTAGTGCCAATTACATAGTTGTAAGTATTTCATGTGTATGGCTCCCTGAGCTTTTGTCCAAAGCAGTTGGGAGTGATGCATATTGGAAACAACAACAACAACAGAAAGGGCTGCATCGAAGAACTGACTAAAATGATGAACTTCTGCTCAAAACAGTCAACTTCCTCATGGAGAATATTGAGAAAGACTGAGAAAGATGTTTGGCAGAATGCATGAGCTCTGGTGGGGTGGGGAATGGGGGGGGCATGTGTCTAGAGTTGTTAAAAAATAAAAGTAATAAATTTATATAAAAATGTAGTTCCAGAGGAAAATAAAGACTTAGGCAGCAACTGGGATATTTTGATAGAATCTGGCAGCAGTTTGCCCACAGCCCAAATGCTTCCTGATGCTAAATTGAAAAGCAGTGGACTAATGTCTTTGACAGAGCATATTTCAAGACAGCCTAATGTGGCATGGCTATTAATGGTGAATATTGTATAGATCTACAGTGAAGAAGAGCACATGGGGCAGAAATGCAGAATGTACAGTGTAGATCTGAAAAGTGCACTAGAGGAATGAAGTTTGCAAGAGTGAAGGGATCAAAAAACAAAAAACAAAAAACAAAAAAGAGTGAACGGGTCATCAGTTCTTCCTCCATGGTTTCAGAGAGCAGCTGAGGTCAGTCAGAGTGCAGCAGGGGCATCCCTGCATAAAGAAAGCCCTGATAGGCCATTGTGTGAAGCTGTGAATGTGAAGCCTGGTTGGCAGCAGAGACCCCAAGAATACATTCGAGATGCCAGAGCTGTGAGCTATTTGCCAAGGAGAGCTGCATACAAGGAGTGGTACCAGCTTAAGGAAAATGTCCATGTTGTATGCAATCCTGGAAGAGCTGAGCCATCTAAGCCCTTTGGAAGACAAGGCCCAGAAGTCGCACATGGAGCTACTGGACTTGGTGTTTGCCCTGCTGGTTTTTGGTCTTGTTTTTGTCCAGTATTTCCTCACTATGCCTCTATTCCTCCCTTTTGGAATAGGAATGTATATTCAGTTCCACTGTATGTCGGGAGTATGTAATTTGCCTTTTGATCTTACAGGAGCTTACAGTTAAGAGATTGGCCTGTGTCTCGGAAGAGATTTTGGACTATAAACTTTTGAATTGAATTGAGACTGGTAAAGACTATGGGGACTTTTAAGTTGGACTAAATACATTTTGCATTTTATATGATCAGGAACCTATGGGGGCCAGGGAGTGGAATGTGGTGATTTGAATGAAAATGTCCCCCATAGGCTTTAAGTATTCAGACATTTTGTCTCCTGTTGGTGGCATTGTTCTTGGAGGTCTTAGAAGGCGTGGCCTTGGTGGAGGAAGTACGTCATTTGGGGCATACTTAGTGACTTTAACAAGCCTTGTGGTTTCCAGTCTCTCTCTCTCTGCTTCCTGTGCTCTTTGCGACATGTGACCCTCAGCTTACTGCTCCAGCCCCGGCCACCATGCTTCCCACCGCAATGTACTCTGATTCCCTGGATCCGTCAATCATGAGCTCAAATAAACTCTTCCTTTTATAAGTTCCCTTGGTCATCGTGGTTTTATCACAGCAACAAAAGAAAAGTGACTAATACAGTTAATGTACCATTTTGTTTTCCCAACAGGAACTTCAGAAAACATCCATCAGAAATTCTCTAGGTGGACATCATAATTTACCATGTTAAGGTAATAACTAAGTAGAATCTTTAACACATGAATGTGTGAAATACCAATTCTTACAAGCATGTCTTATATCTTCCAATAACTGCATAGTAGTTTTAGAAAGAAATATTAACTTTGCCTACTAAGCAAAGAAGCCTTTAACAAAATAATGTGCAATTTAAAGTAATATATTTATATGTCCTAAGCAAAAGGGGATGGACATTTTAGGGTACATCTTTGGTCTATAACAGACCACAAAGTTCTAAAAAAACATTAATTTTTTTTTGCATTTTTCCTTCAATGTTTCCATTTCAGTGATTTGACAAAACTTGAAGAGAATTATCTAAGCTTCATACAGCAAATGTATTCTTAATCTCAAAAATAAGTGTATGTCCTTAAGTGTAGGTTAATTTCAAGAATTTGGATTACAACATTTCTGTATTGTATGTTTGCAAACATCAGTAGAAAAGTCTTCATTGTTATTGACATCAGTTCTTGTTTCACAGAGAGAAGGTGGCTACATCTGGTCTCATTAGTTTAATGAAAATTGGCTCTTACTTTAAGACAATATATTTAAATTAAGAAGCACAGTTAAGTCAGTCATGGTGGTACACACCCTTAGTCCCAGAACACTTTGGTGGCAGAGGCAGGTGAGATCAAGTTCAGCCTCTTCTATACAGCAAGTTTTAACAACACAGATACTCTGTCTCAATAAAAAACGATGAAGCACAGTATATTATTTTACCCCTCATATCCAAACATTCAGAATGTTAATACTTTCCTCCTAGTAACTTGTGGGCTTTGCAAAATATAATTTTTCCTTAAAATGTTTTTATACATGTAATACTCAAATTCTAGTAACTTAAAAAGAACATCTATATAACATTAACCACAACCACTCCAGCATTTGGTATCATTGGTTTTCTTGATCCTAGCCAGACTTATGGGAGTGAGATGATACCTTAAAGTGGTTTTAATTTGCATTTCCTTAATTAGCAACAATATTGAACACTTTAAGATGTTTCTCAGCCGTCTCTATTTCCTCACTTGTGAAGTCTCTGTTCAGCTTTTTACTCCATCTTTTGAGTGAGTCATTTAATTTTCTTAGTTCTTTGTTTTTTCAGTAGTTTGTATATTCTGGAAGTTAATGCTCTGTCAGGTTATCAGTGGTAAAGATTTAATCCCATACTGTGGGCTTTCTCTTCACTTCCTGATTGTTTCTTTCACTGTACCAAAGCTTTTGACTTTAATGAGGCCCCACTTGTCAATTGTTGGTCTTATTTCCTGCTCAGCTGCTGTCTGATTTAGAAAGTCTTTACCTATGCCTATGTCTTATAGGTTGCTGCCAACTTCATCTTCTATCACCCTCAGAGTTTCAGGTTTCACATTGAGGTCTTTGGTAGATGTGGAGTTGGTTTTGGTACAGGGCAAGAGGTACGAGTTTAATTTTATTCTTCTACAAATGGTGATCCATATTTGCCAACACCATTTGCTGAAGATGCTGCCTTTCCTGCATTGAGTCTTCATGGCTCCCATGTCAAATACGAGGTGCCTGAAATTATATGTGCTCAAGTTTGGACCTTCAGTTTTGTTCCATTGATCTATAGGTCTTTTTTTTTTCCCAGGACCAGGCTGCTTTTATGACAATAGCCCTGTAGTATAGTTTGAAGTCTGGTATAGAGATCCCTCTTGTATTGCTCTTTTTGCTCAGGGTTGCTTTGGCTTTTCAGAGTATTTTGTTTTTCCATATGAAATTCAGGATTTTTTCCAAGCCTCTGAATTACTCTTAGGGATTGTAATTGGGATTGGATTGAATCTGTATATTAATTTCGGTAGAATCAACATTTTTACTATATTAACTTCTCCATTCCATGAACATGGGAGGTCATTCTATCTTCTGATATCTCCTTCAATCTCCTTCTTCATGGGATTAAAGTATTTGTTGTAGAGATCTTTGGTGTCCTTGGTTAGGTTTGTTCCTAGGTATTTTATTGTTTTTGAGGCTGTTGTAAGTGGGAAGGTCTCCTCATGTTCCTTCTCCAGTTGCTTGTTGTTGGTGTAAAGAAAGGGTACTGATTTTTCTAGGTTAAATTTGTATCCTGTCACTTTACTGAAACTTAATCATTTGTAGGAGTTTTCCACATCCCTTAGGTAAACTATCATATCATCTGCAAAAAGTGATAGCTTGATTTCCTCTTTTCAAGTTACTACTCCTTTAATTTCCTTTTCTTCCCTTATTGACCTAGCAAGTGTTTTAAGCACTATATTGAAGAGGAGTTGTGACAAGAAGCAGCCTTGCCAAAATCCTACCTTTATTGGAACGCTTCTAACTTTTCTATATTTAGGATGATGTTGGATTTTGGTTTCTTGTATATGGCTTTGATTACCTTGAGGAATGATCCCTCCAGTCCAATTCCCTCTAGGACTTTAAGCATGAAGAGATGCTATATTTTGTCAAAGGCTTTTTCTGCATCAATTGAGATGCTCATGTGGTTTTTGTCTTTCAGTCCATTTATGTGTTTTATATTTATTGATTTACATATGTTGAACCATCCCTGCATCTCTGATATGAATCCAATTGGTTCTGATGGATGATATTTTTGATCTGGGTCTGTATGCAGTTTGCAAGTAGATGGTTGAGAATTTTTGCATGTGTGTTCATTAATGAGATGGGTCTGTAGTTCTCTTTTTGGTTGAATGTTTGCTCAGTTTTGGTATTAGAGTGATGCTGGTTTCATAGAAGGAATTTGGGAGATTCCCCTCTGCTTGTATCCTTCTGAACAGTTTTAGCAATAATGGTTGTAAGTCCTCTTTACATGTTTTATAGAATTCTTCCATGAAACCATCTGGTCCTGGGCTTTTTTTAGTTGGGAGGTTTCTTATTACATTTTCAATTTCTTCACGTATTATGGGTGTGTTTAAGCTGTCAATTTCTTCTTGGTTAATCTTTGGTGATTCCCAGAATTTCAGATATCCATACATTTATCTTAGGTTTTCAAATTTATTAGAGTGTAGGTTTTTGAAGTATTCTTGTATGATTGTCTGGATATTTTCCTTGTCTGTTGTGATATTTCCCCTTTCATCAAGAATTCTATTGATTTGGAGATGCTTTTTCATTTGATTAAGTGGGATAGAGGTCTATCTATCTTGTTTATTCTTTCAAAGAACCAACTTTTGGATTCATTGATTTTTTTTTGTATTGTTTCCTTTGTTTCTATTCCATTAATTTCTGCTCTGATTTTTGTTATTTCTTCCTGTTTCTTGGGTTTAGGCTTCATTTGTTGTTGTCTCTCAAGTGTTTTTAGCTGTATGTTATATCATTTATTTGAGCTCTTTCTGGTTTGGGGGTTTTATTTTGTTTGTTTATTTGTTTGTTTGTTTTTAATGTAGGCATCCAGGGCTATAAATTTCCCTCTTAGGACTGCTTTTAAAGTATCCCATAGGTTTTGTTGTGTTGTACTGTCATTTTCATTTAGTTTCAGGAATGCTTTATTTTTTTCTTTATTTCTTTCTTGACCCATTCATTATTCAGGAATGTGTTGTTTAGTCTCCATGTGTTCTTGTAGATAGTAGTGCTTGTCCTGGTGTTGATATTGAGCTTTATTGTGCTGTGGTCTGATAGAATGAAATCATTTCACTATTTTTGTATTTGTTAAGGTTTTTTCTGTATCCCAGTATGTGGTCAATTTTGGAGAATTTTCTGTGGGGTGCTGAGTAGAAAGTGTATTCTCTGGGGTTTGGGTGGAATATTCAGTAGATATCTGTGAGGTCCAATTGGTGTAACATATTGTTCAATTCAGATACCTCTATGTTTATTCTTTTTCTGATTGACCTGTCCAAAGGTCTCAGTGGGGTTAATCTGTGACTTGAGGTCCTGGGGAATTGTGCTTATAAAGTTTGGTGCAACAGAGTTTGGTGCATGTATATTCATGATTGGGAAGTTTTCATTGTTAATTTTTCCTTTAATAAGAATGTAATGGCCTTCTTTGTCTCTTTTGATTACTTTTTCTTTGAAGTCTATTTTATCTGATATTAAAATAGCAACTCCTTCTTCCTTTTTGGTACCTATGGTTTGGAATATTTTTTTCCATCCTTTCACCTTACGTTTGTGCCTATCCTTGAGGGTGAGATGGGTTTCTTGTAGACAGCATATAGATGGGTTCTGTTTCCTAATCCATTCTCCCAGTCTATGTCTTTTGATTGCGGAGTTTAGTCCATTAATATTTAAGGTTATAATTGAGAGGTATGTGTTTCTTCCTTTAACCTTATTATCCATTTGCATTTTTCATCTAGGTTTCTACTTCCACAGTTATGCTGTTATTAATTTCTCTCTCTAGGTGCCTGGGGATTGTTGCTCTTCTCTTCTGTTCTTTGAATTGCTTCAAGTATTCTCTGAAGAGTTGGTTTTCCAGACATGCATTTTATCATCTTGTTTATGTCAGTAAAGATTTTTCTTTCTCCTTCAACTATAATACACATTTTTGCTGGTTATGGTTACGGGGTTGGCATCTATATTCCTTTAGCACTGGTAATACATTTGTCCACGTTCTTCTTGCTTTCATAGTTTGCACTGAAAAATCAGCTGTAATTCTGATAGATTTCCTCCTTATATGTAACTTTTGTTTTCTTTTGTGGCTTTCAGAACGTTGTCTTTGGATGTCTAGCGTTTTAAGTATGATATAGCATGGGACATTTCTTTTCTGATCTTATCTATTTGGAGGTTTTTGTGCTTCTTGTGTTTGCATGTGTTTGTCTTTTTTTTAATTTGGGGAAATTTTCATCTATTATTCTGTTGAAGATCTGATCAATACCATTCTCTTGGGATTTTTATTTCTTTATCCCTAGTATGTGGAGGTTTGACCTTTTCGTAGTGTCCACATTTCCTGGTTGTTCCACTCATGTATTTTTAAATTTTTCATAATCTTTACTTGAGCTTTTTTAGTTGTTCTGTGTTATCTTCCAGGTCTGATATTCTTTTATCTGCTTCCTCCATTCTGCTTCTGAGGCATTTTCCCATCATTTACTCTTGAATGGATGAGTATTTTTATTCCATTTTTCAATTCATCCTGTGATTTCTTTAGTATTTCCACTTCCTTTCGGAGCTTGTCATTCTCTTCTTGTAACTCCTTGCTTCAGTGATGGTTTCCTTATTCATTTTAGCATGGGATCTTTTTAGTGTTTCCACTTCCTTCTGGAATTTGCCATTCTCTCCCTCTAGTTCTTTCCGAAGTTTGTCATTCTCTCCCTCTAGGTCCTTCCTGAGTTTTTCATTCTCTCACCTTAGTTCTCTGATTTGTACTTTATATTCTTTGATTTATTTGAGTATGTCAATGATTGTTCTTCTAATATCTGTCTCCTAGGTTACCCCCATGGAGATCTAATTTTAGGAATCTTCTATAGGGTTGGTAGAGTTTGGTATGGAATTATTCTGCACTTTTCCCATGTTGTTCTTTCATTGTGTTTTTGGTATGTGGGTTTTTTTTTTTTTTGTATTGTGATGTGAATTTCAAATGTTTCTTCACTGTGTTGAAGGCTTGCTTTCCTTGTTTCCTTCAGATACCTTCATTGTTTTCTTCTGATTTATGGAGTGTTGACTTGTCTAGGTTTCAGACTTTGAATTTTGGTTATATATTGGAAGGCCTCGCTCACTCTTCCTTTTCTGTTCTGAAGGTTCTTCAAAAACTGCATAGGTAACTGGGTAGGTACCCTGCTGAGCACTCTGTTCACTCTACTTCCTGCCAGCCAGTACCACTAGGTTGGTTGTGAGGCTTGGTGTTTCAGGACTGGGAGTTGTTTCATGTCACTGTTTAATTTATTGTCTTGCACCCAGGAATCATTACTGTAGTCCCACTTGGAAACTCACTCCACAATTCTAGTGTGGGGGGGGGCACAAATTGCTCCCTTAGCTTGGAGGCCAAAGCCCCCAATCTCTATGAACCCAAGTCCACTAGTGGCAACAGGCCCACCTGTGTTCAGGCTGACTGGGCAACTCTGTCCCTTCAGCTGCACAAGCCAATAATCCAAAAAATCCAATAATCTACCTGGCTGAAGCTCCAGGCCCCTACTTTGTGCACCAATCTCTATGAACCAGAGTTCCCTAGATACAATACAAGTTGGAGGGAACAACAACAACAGAACGGGGAAAACAAAACAAAACAAACTGAAACAGTGAAGTTCTCCCCCAAACAATAATCCTCTGCTTTGAAAAAACTCTGGAAAGACTCATAAAAAGATGCAAGACATATATGGCAGAATGCATGAACTCCAGGAGGGACATGGAAAGGGAAATGATTGGATTGAGAAATGATGTATGATGTAAGTTTAATAACAATAAAAATATATTTAAAAAACCTATATTCACTAAAAGGTTACAATGAAGGGACAAAATCTGAGGTTTACATTTGAAAAATTCATAATTAAATCATGGATCTGTTATACATACAGAGAGAGTTGAAATAAGCATCTAATTCCTCTAAACGTGAGCTTGCTCATATGCAAAACATAGTGGTGCCTCCTTTTAGGAATGGTGTGGATCAATTAAGAAAATAGCTGAATTCTATTAATGAAGAAAATGGAGTCATGAAGATCTTTTTTTTACAATTCCCACCTCATTGCATATGGAGATAAGGCAATGTAACATGATATGGAAATCATTGTGGACTGCACCATGAAAAGAAACAACTTCCAATAAGTGTCAGCATCATCATAGCTTGTACTTCCAATTTAAATATTAATTAACAATAAGTTATAGACAAAGTACATACAGCCAAGCCAACATGGCAATTTCACTTCTTGATATAAATCTGAGGAAATGGTTGAATAACACATTAGACAAGGCAGTATCATTTCTAATTGTGAACACTTTGGTATTGCTTTAGTTTCTACCAAAATACTGTGCACCTAATTCGTGAAACATCAATTCAATGGAACTTTATATGTCACTGAAAATCAATTAAATACAGCAACAAAGTTACATGGAAATTATAAAGCTATTACTGGAATTTTTATTAATATACTTTAATTTTATGTGAGAATGCTTTGACTATAAATTCACCCAGTTGTTCAATGCCCACAGAGGCCAGATACTATGGAACAGATGTTAATAATGGCTGTTATCTGCCATGTAATTTCTAGGAACTGAACCTGTGCCCTCTGTAAGTGCAGCCAGTGCACTTAATAACTGAACCATTACTCCAGTCCTTATTACTCCCTTTTTAAAAGTTTAAAAGTTCTAGATAGATAATAGATGATGATTATGATGATTTATTATAGATATAGAAAGATAGATAGATGATAGATAGATAGATATAGATGGATGATAAGTAGATGATGGAGAATAGGTAGACATACATATGCTTATTTTATTGAAGTTAAAACCATATATTCCATATAACTTAAGGATAGCTAAAAAATTATTTGTTGTTTATTCAAAATTTCAAATTCAGGTAGACTATATCATTATTTTCTAAAGTTTCAACATCAGTGAATAAGAGAGGGATACACAGGGATTCAATTATGTTGGTGATGTTTTATGTCTTACTTGACTTGGGGAAAAAAAAGAAAAAAATTACAAATTTCTATATATCATGTTCCATTATGTTAAAATATTGATAGAAAAAACTGAGTTATCTTCTAGAAGAAAATATTTATTTAAAATATAAAACCAAAGACTTGGGAGATAGCGTCATGTGTGTAAGAACAATTGCTGTAAAAGAATATGGGCCCAAGTTCAAATTTCCAGCACCCACATTAAGAAAAGACAGATGTGGATGCATATATCTGCAACTCTAGCATAGTGGGTGACCAAGACAGGAAGAGTACTGAGGCCTGCTGGCTGTTAACCCATCTACAGATTCAGTGAAAGACACTGTGTCAAGAGAATAAGAGGGGAGATTGATAAAGGAGGACAACTGACATCCCTTTCTGGCTTCCAGAAAATGTACCTCCACACAAATGTGCATGCACCACCAACATGTACGACACACACTCCGTAATAAGATTTTTTTAAATGTATCTTAAGAGTTATACCAACAATAAAGAACCAAGAAAAATGGTTAAGGGTGGAGAGATTAAAACCATGCAAATTTATTTTAGAAAGGTAATACAATGTTGTGCCTTATGTTTGCATTAATGGTATCTTCCATGTATATAGCGTAGGTTTCTCTCCCACTCAGATCTGATAGAATACAAAATGATGGAAACGACCCTACATTTAAATGCAGATTTTACATGGCTCCAGGACTTTCATCATTTCAGTTATAGGTTAATCAATGAAAATACATTCAGTTACAAATAAGAATCAGAATGAATGCATTGTTTAAATCTATAAAGGCAAATCACAAAAAGTCTTCATTTACCTTAGAGTTACTTAGATGAACTAAATAAGGAAATGTAAGTCTTACTCTAATTAAAATTAGAAAATGACTCTTAATCATGAATATACATTGAAATAACCTGGAAATCATAACAAATGAGTATCTAAGGATTAAAGCAAGCAAGTCTCATTTAATTGCCATGGAGTAAGAACCACTCATTTGTGCTTTATAAAACTCATGAAAGCGCCTTTGATCCCAGCACTTGGGAAGCAGAGGCAGGTGTATCTCTGTGAGTTCAATGCCCGGTCTCCATAGAAAGTTACAGGCTAGCTGGGACTACAAGGAAACCCTGTCTCCAAAAGACCAAACAAACAAACAAACAAACAAAAATAAACCTCATGAAAGGCCAGCTAGATGGCTCATCTGATAAAAGCATTTGTCTCTGACCTCTAACAAGCTGAGTTTGTACCCTGGATCCCACAGCAGTAGAAGGAGAGGAGTAACTCTTGCTGGTTAACTTCTTGGTTTCACATGAGTGCCATGGCACAGGAAAGACCCCCTTACACACACACACACGCACACACACGCACATGCACACATCACATACACTCTTAATATAGTAAGAAATAAAATTGAAAAATCTGGGTTTATGACTGGAGAGATGGTTAAGAGCATTGGCTGTTCTTGTCAAGTACCTGGGTTCGATTTCCAACACCCAAGTAGCAGTTAACAGCCATCTGTAACTCTAGTTCCAGGGTATCTGATGCTCTTTTCTAAATTTAGCAGGCACTGTATGACACAATTGCACCTACATATATGCAGGCAAGACAATTTCATACATAAATAAAAAGAAAAAAAATAATAAAACCCTCTGCAGTTATTCTGATATGTGGCTAAGATTCAGGGCTATTGCAAAAGAATATGAGAAGCATGCACTCATGTGTATCCTATTCCACATGGACCTAGATGGTTGGAGAACAGACTCAAAAATTGCTGAAGATCGTTGGCTGCACAGCAACAGCTTATTAAGTTAAATTGTCAGGAAAACAGGTATTATGGCTTATAATATATTCATATAGTATTAATACACAGATTTTCACTAAAGCATATTGGTAAAACTTGTACTGTAAACTATAAAGACAATCCATGAAACACTAAGAAGCAACCAAAGGATCTAATTTCAAAATATAAAGAATGAGTTCACAGTTTTTCGCATGTTCCATGCAAATGCATTGATGTTTCCTAGCAACCCCAGCCTTTACTACAGTGAGAGAGATTTAAGACCTTCAGTTTTTATTTCTACTTGAGTAACATGAGCTTTGGTTTATGGCCCTTTTTCCTCTAGCCTCATAATTAAATGACTAAATCCCATCCACAGCATTATCTACAGGACATGATTGGAGAAAGATTAGCCATTAGAGAGAGAGAGGATTGCTATTACGATTTCTGAGGCCTATAACCACCCACTCTCTTAGGAATCCTATTATGGCTGAGCATTCACATTATTGGTATTGCAACTCAATTCACATACATCAAACTGTAAACTCCATTTACAGTCAATCCACGTTTCCAGGCCTCCTCTAATAACTTATTTGTTTTTGTGTTTCACTTCGAAGAAGTTATATGTTTCAGACCATCTCCATCTGTTGCCTCTGCTTCTGGAGCTTCAAGTAGCACAATAAAGTTCCATCCCTACCAAGGAAAACCAAACATTTCTGTTTGTCTTATATTTTAGTTAGCACTTCATCAAAGCTTATCATGATGATTCATGGAATTTTAGATACTTACTTTCAGTTCAAATGAGCATTAGTAATAGAAGCCATCATTTCCTCTGATAGACACCGTATGGTCAGGTCAATCATAAATCTGGTTAAACAGAAACTGTGTCCAAATGATTTACATGTTTATTTATTTTTTAGTTAAAAATAATTATATCAATAGTGTGTGTTAATACCTTTAAGTTCAACACTTGAGAAACAAAGAGGTGGCCAAGCTTAGCAGGTGTCTATACATATTAGCCAATAGCAATTTATAAGAGCTTATAAAATATATTTTGCTGACAGAATAACTTGAATTGTGGGGTGAGCCTTTATTTTCTTCCTTTCCAACATGTTTACCTAAAAGATGTTTTTTTCTTTTTCCATGTTTAAATTCATTTCCTTGACAACAAGCCTTGCAAACTCCTGAATGATTTCTCTGTGCCAAATGAATTTCTGTCACAGACTCAAATAAAATCTGTCTACTCCTGGTGACCAAATTCATCCAGCTGCAGCACAGGATGAAACAGATCATTCATCTAAGTTTGGCTATGCCAAAGGTTGTTCTGTCCTACACAGGACTATTGCTGAAAAGTGGGCAACTGAGTTAATTGCACAGCCAGAGCTCAGGGCAGCTGAAAGTTTTCATTGCCTATGGACTTCAATGGCTTCGGGACACAATTACTTGCACTGAAATGGCTTCGTTATTTTAATGAAGGCTTTTTCTTTATTTGGGTACCATTAAACACTAGGAGAAGAAAAAATTTTCTCATTTTTAATGTAAAGAAAAATGAAGGAAATGAAATGGAAACAAAAAAACCTGCAAAAGCGAGTAAGTTATGCTTTGTGCTGCTGAATTTCTCCTTCCGTATAAGTGAAAAAATGTGATGAGAAGGAGCTCTGTGAACAAGAAGCAAAACGTCAGCATGGCTGCCAGCATGCCTGCCAACATGGCTGCCAGCATGCCTGCCAACATGGCTGCCAGCATGCCTGCCAACATGGCTGCCAGCATGCCTGCCAACATGGCTGCCAGCATGCCTGCCAACATGGCAGCCAACATGTCTGCCAACATGGCCACTCATAATTCATTTCAATGTCTTCAGAATTCTTGTGTTTCCTGAATATTTGAGAACCCATTTTCAGATGGGAAATAAAGGGTAAAGTCATATGTTCATGCAAAAAATGTAAAACTAAATGACATTGATACTCTTTAATTAGAAGAATTCACTATTTTCTACTAGGATTAGTATAACTTGAATATTTAGCAGGTATAAGAATATAGAATATACTTTGAGTGCATGGACACACACACACAAACACACACACACACACACACACAACACAAACCCACACACAATATATATATATATATATATATATATATATTTAGATTTTTCTTTTCCTTAACCAGTAATGCCCAAATTTTAGTGCACATTAAATTTGCCTAGATCATAGATTGCTGGAATCAACCCCCAGCAACCCCCCTCAATAAACAGATGTAGAGATGTATAATATTCACTTCTAACATGTTTACAGTTATTGAAATTAGTACCTGTTAAGCAGCACAGTTTGATAACCAAGTCTTTAAATTCATTCTTGTAAGGCAGTTGATTGTTTAACTGAAGAAGTACTTAAAGTAGGGATTGGAGAGTTTGCCCAGGGGTTAAAAGCAGTGGCTGTTCTTGCAGAGGACCTGGATTCGATTCCCAGAATCCACATGACAGTTGACAACCATCCTTGACACTAGTTCCAGGGGATTCAATACCCTCTTCTGACCTCCAGGGGCATTCCACAACACAAGTGCACTTACATACATGCAAGCAATCTACTCATACAAATAAAATAAATAAATAAATAAATAAATAAATAAATAAATAAATAAATATAACCAAAGTATATTACTCTATCTTACCAACCAGAAGGCCTTCTTTATAAAGAGATTCCTGAAAGAATGATATTGACTTTCAATACATTTGAAATGTTTCAATTTCCAATCTCCAGAGAAATTGGTTGTCATTTAACAATGGCATAGTAACTGTCAGACATGGTAGTGAGCACCTTCCCAGGACCTCTTCCACTTTTGCCTTTCCTCTTCCCATTACTGATACTAAAGAAAAATCTATGCATTCTAATTTACCATGGGTTTATATTTCTTTTGCTGAAAAGTGGGATTTCACATAAATTCAACATCAATGGATCTTGACAAAATCTCAGGTCACTAGCAGTGAACCTAGACAATATATAGTATATATGTCATTTCCCCAGCTCACATCTTCCTTTGCATTTGAAGACATGAGGGACATGTCTTAGTTTCACTTCTGTTTCTATGAAAAATAACCTGTCAAGAATTAAGGAAGATGGAGTTTTATTTATCTTAGAATGGCAGGTCACAGTTCATTATTGGGAGGAAGTCATTGTAGGAACTTTAAGCATCACACCTATAGTCAAGAGCACAGAGAGCACAAATGTGTGGATCTGTGCTTATTCACTTTCAGCTAGTTTTCTCCTCTCTTGGACTCTTCCAGGTCCCATGTCCAGGAGTGGTAACACCTTCAATGTTTTTCTTCTTCACACATTCATTAATAATCAAAATATCTCCACAGACATGCCCACAAGCTGACCTGATCTAGATAATTCACTAATACATACTTCCCATGTAATTCTAGATTGTGTCTACTTGACAGTATAGCCAAAACAAATCCAAGAGTCAGGTATTACCCAGCATCTAGTTGAATCAGGATTGGAAACAATGTTGTATGTCACTCAAACTTCAGTATGTTATTATTTTAGATTCAATTGCTGTAAAATAAAAGGCGTTATATATGAATTATGTTACTGAAACTGAGATACTCTCCATGGAAAAGGAAGAGATGGACTAACATTTACTTAGTAGCCATGCCTATTGCCAAATACTGCACCATTTAATCTTAATTGCATCTTTTCAATCTATTATTTCCAACAAATTTGACAAAAACCTACCACCACAAATTTAGTATTCTTTATGCCAGACAACAATACAAGGTGACATCTTTGATTTTGCCTTGTATCCATGGCAACCAGAGCAGGACAACATAGTGGTATCCAGGTGTGTTGTAACAGTAATGGAACTACTGATGCTTCAGAGGGGGTCAGTAGATCCTTGCCCAGAATTTCAGTTATTGCTCCCTCCCTGGCCACCAGATGCAAGTGGTTTTGTAAAATAAGTCTATATAAAGATGTAAAGGTTGGTTGAAAGTAGAACTCCACAATAATGTTTTCCTGGGGGTGCCATACATGATGAGGTGGGACTCCATGATGATGCAGCTGCTGGGGTGTCACCTATGCTTCTGTAAGCAACCTGTGTTCTATAAGAAAACCAAATAAATTCATTGGCCCCACCAAATTGTACTTTGGTTGGTCCTTGGTGCCCAACTAGGATTGATTGGATGTTTTTCTCTGCCCATTATAAGGTAATTCAATAGCTACACAGAAGATATATATATATATATATATATATATATATATATATATATATTCCAAGTTTATCCCATTTATTATCCTTTTCTCACGTGCTAAGTCCTATCTTCTACTATTCCTCTCTCTCAGGTTCCTTCTTTTACTTTACCAACATGGTTTCTTTCTATTTTCCTGGCTCTTGCAATTGCATCAGGATATACAATCACATAAAAGAATTGGATCTTAGATTCTTTTTCAACAGACAGAGACTATTAGAAAGTTCCACAACTGGTCACCCACATAGAATGTATCTGTGAGATGCCCAACCCTAAGTGACACATCTAGACCTAATGCTGATGGAACATAGTGTAACAAAGTGTAGAGAGAATACTATTGGGTCTTTCTTTTTTTTTAATTTATTTATTTATTTCTGTATGTGTATCAATGTACTGTCTGCATGCAGGTCTGTGCACCCATGTCGTGCAATGCCGCGGAAGTCAGAAGAGGGTCCCGGACTCCCCTGGAGCTGGAGTTCTCCTGGAATTGGAGTTTCAGACGGCTCTCGGCCGCCATGTGAGTGCTGGGGATCGAACCCGGGTCCTCTGTAAGAGAAATGTAAAAATGTTTACCCAGGACTGTAGGACAGAGAATTATTTTAAGATTGATGGGGGCAACTCCCAAACCTTTACTGTCCTAAGGTCTACCTTGGACTTCCCTGCCTTTCTTGGTAAGGTTCCCTGCACACCACACAAGGAAACAGTTAATGCCTATTGCTCTGTTCATTACTAAATATTCTCAGTAAGCAACTGCTTTTATCTGGGAAAAAAATCTGCACTTTTAGAAAGTTCCATTCAAGGCACAAAGTCCAAAAGTGTGGGTTACATGAATACTAGAGTTTCCATTGTTAATTCTCCAATCAATCCTCAGGCCTAGCTAGTTCAGGACATTTTCTTTTCTTTCTTTCTTCTTTTTCTTTATGACAATTGCATCATTATGAGCTTACTCTTAATGGAGTGGAATGATATAGAGAGAGAACTGCCTGTCCTTGGAGGACAACAAGCACCAAGAGCACTATTTTGATAAAGAAAATTTATTCTGTCAGAAGATGAATCGAGTTGATAAGTTCAATGTCTCTAAAGACTTTCCCAAACTTGCACTTCCAAAAAATTAATAATACAAAGGAGAGTGCTTTAGAACTGGAGAGTACAGTAACTACATTCTGTTTTATTAGAGACAGATAGGCTTCCTTCCCAGGGTAGAAAGGTTTTTCACAGCTATCTGCTTTCCAGAATGATTAGATCTCTTTAAACCCATCATGGCCATGCAGTGTCTGTTGATTCCTTGTGTGGTGAGGGACTCTGGGGCAAACATCCCTGTGCACTGGGACAGCATTATTTTGGCAGCTGGAGGGACGCCTGAATGCAGACTGATCCTGTGTCTTTTTGCTATTCTGACAATGTCATGAGAAATTCTGAGCTTGAAGAACCTTGGAAGAGTAATAATGCAGGGGCTAATCGTTAAAATCTCCCAGAATTCTTGTAGTTCTCATCTCCTCCGAATTTTCTGGCTGCTGTTTGTGTAATTGAAGAAAATGACACAGCCAAAGGAAGGCTATTTATCTTGTGAGCCTCTCCATAGCACAGCAACCTAACTGGGATGCAGAACATAAATCGAGGCAAAAGAAATAATTGATCATCAGGGACCTGTGGGTGTGGCTTCTCTTATTTTAAATGACCTGAGCATTAGGGTAGAAAAGAGAGTAATTTTAAGATGAATTAAAAATCTTTAGGCTTTAAACCAATCTCAAAAAAGCATCTTGCCTCTGGAAACAGAAACCTCAGCAAAGGGATATACAGGAAGATATCTGTTTATTATTCAGAACCCTCTACATTCTGTGGAATAGCAGCCTAGGCTGTGCACTTTAACATAGGCTCATTGGCTTTGCAACACTGAGTTGAGAAGGTACTTAGAGATCGTTAGTGCAACTAAACCAGTTATATGCAGAAAATAGAGTAAAATACAAGTAGTTGGATATCTTCTCAATATTTACTCTTCTATTACTGTTGTCTATTAGAATAAACTTGTACCTCATTTTGTGGAACAAAACTTATACAGTAGGACTTCTTGAAGTTTACAGATTGGAAATATCCTTAGAAAACTCTGTAGGGATTCAAATATAAATGCACGGGATAAAGGAATATTTTTTCCATTTAATCTGGTAGTTAGGATCACTAGCAGATACACAAAGCAATCAAGAAAGAAGTGGCATATATTTAGCAAGGCTAAGAGTTTCAACTCCATCTGTACAGTTGTTAGAGAACAGCCTTGGTCCAAACTCCAGACTCGGCAGATCTGAATCTGCTTTGTAATATGAATATATGTTATCTGGGGCTCAAGCTAATAGTCCTTCATTGCATAGCATTCTAAAACATCCTTCAATCCTACCACTGGCATCAAAATATTTTAATAGTGCAAACAATTAGATGTAAAGAATCCATCAATAAAATAAAGTAGAATCTATCAATAAAATAAAATTAAATAAATACAAAATAAGGCTGCAGTCTCACAAATATTTTAAGAGTTCAGTAGAAAATCTCTCTACTCAGCTTAAGAGCTTGATCTCAATTTTCCTTTAAAAATTGTCCCCAATTTCTTTCGTTTAATTTTAATGTAAATTTTTATTGAATTTTGTGCAATGCAAACAAAACATCTTAATCGTCTTTATAGCCACTCCTCCATCTGCACCCCAGATAGACCCTCCCCCAGAATTCATGCATTCTGTCACATATGTTAAGGCCGATCAAGTGAAGTTTGTGTACCCAGATGCCCATCAGTGCAAGTTTATCCACTGAGGTCTAGTCAGAATCCAGAGTCTCTCCCTTAAGAAAATCAACTCTCCCTCACCCAGCGTAATCAGCTGTCAGTAGTTCTCCAGCTAAGGTTGGGACTTGTTGTCCATTTCCCTAGTTCTGTGCTGGGTTTTGTCTGATTGAGCTTGCATGGGTCTTGTGCCTGCTGGCACTATTTCTGTAACCTCACATAAGCAAGTTCCTAGGAACCTGCAAGTTTCTATTTCCATATGGTTATGCACCTCCTCTCAGCTCTTACAATCTTTTTTGTCCCCTCTTCTGCACTGGTCCCTGAGCCCTGGGTATGTGAAGTTTAACATAGGACTCCTGTCCAGAGACCTACACTCTGTAGTCACTTATTCTGTAAACTTTGGCCATTTGTGGCCTTTTGTGTTCATTGCCTTCTGCTGCATCAGGAAAGTTCAATGATGAGAGTTGAAAGACTTGGGGCTGGAGAGATGGCCTAGCGGTTAAGAGCGCTCTTATAGAGGACCCAGGTTCGATCCCCAGCACCCACATGGCGGCCGAGAGCCATCTGAAACTCCAATTCCAGGAGAACTCCAGCTCCAGGGGAGTCCGAGACCCTCTTCTGACTTCCACGGCATTGCACGACACAGGTGCACAGACCTGCATGCAGACAGTACATTGATACACATACAGAAATAAATAAAAAAATTAAAAAAAAGAAAGACCAAATAGTATTCTCTCTACACTTTGTTACACTATGTTCCATCAGCATTAGGTCTAGATGTGTCACTTAGGGTTGGGCATCTCACAGATACATTCTATTGGGTGACCAGTTGTGGAACTTTCTAATAGTTTCTGTCTGTTGAAAAAGAATCTAAGATCCAATTCTTTTATGTGATTGTATATCCTGATGCAATTGCAAGAGCCAGGAAAATAGAAAGTAACCATGTTGGTAAAGTAAAAGAAGGAACCTGAGAGAGAGGAATAGTAGAAGATAGGACTTAGCACGTGAGAAAAGGATAAATGGGGATATTTAATTGGGTGTGGGAGAGGGAGGGCTATACAATTAACAGTGGGGATAAAAGAGAGGAAAGTGCTATAGAAGGATAATCATAGGAAACAGGTTTTATCAAGGGTGAAATGGAGATGATGGAAGGCATTGTAAATGTGCATGAAGAAAGGAATAGACAGGGAGAGAGATGAAAGATAAGTAATAATGAGCTGGTGTGAAAAACCAGAGGGACATGTATTAGCTCAAAATCATACTGAAAAATTACATATACAGTATCTGTACATGAGGGCGTTGGTATAGCTGAAGGCTATATAATGAGAGACAGTGCCAAACAGGAACAACCTTCCTTTGACTTTTTCTCAAAGTAATCCAAAAGACTCCCAAAATTATACAAGCTATTGCCACAGCCCTTGATTGGCCCCCAATTTATATTTTTATATCTTTTATTCCTGTCATTTGGACCTGGGCAAACTTGTCACATCATTGTTTCAATTTGGATTTTCTTGTATAGAGACACATGGAGACGGTGAAACTTCATTGGCATTGTAGCTTGCCACTACTGCAAGTCACCATGCACCACTCTTCTTTGTAGGCCTTCATCAGAGGAGCAGCTTTTGCAAGATATTACTTTGCATCACCTTCCTACTGGTATGAACTTCCCAACTGTTGTACTCAATTTACTGTTGGAAGAAGGTGAAATTCCTCAATAAGACTACATCAGTGTAACTAAGTAATCATGCTGGGCTAATTGAGTGATAAGTGAAGAAACAGCATAAGTGGGCCTTTAATGATCAAGTGATTTTAAATGTCACCAAGGCCACAAAGGTATTAACACTGTTATTTCTATGTCCAATATATACTGGTCAGAGTAAAATGGTGGGAACTTTAATAATATTTAATAATATTTATTAATATTAATAATAAACTATAACAATATTTCCAAGGAATATAATTCTATAATTTTTCAAAAGAAACAGCCAAGGCAAAGGCAATGAAACTTGGTGAAAGGTATAAGAATGAGAGCAGTGGAAAGAAGGGGGTCCTGGAGAGCTGCATGGAAACAGAACCTAGGAATGAAGAAAAGGCTCCAACTTTGCCAAATAGGGCAGTGGAGCCCGGAACACAAAACAGTGTTTAGAGGGTAAGCAAAGAGGCCAGAGAGCTGCATGAGCTGTTGCAGAGGTCTTTCTTTTCTGAGATAGATATAATGGTGTGGAAAAGACATGAAATAAAGAAACTGAATAAATTTCTTGGGGATGTAAAAGCCTTGGGAGTGGTCCATCTTAAGAATTAAAAAAGCAAGTTTTAAATTTAGAACTTTTAGGGATTTTTTTTGACAAATGAGTAGAACACATTAGTTTCTCTACTTTGCTCTTGAATCTGGTAAAGAAAGCATTCTGAAGTAAAATGTTATAATTCCAAATATAAAGACTTGCATGTCCACAGCTAAAGTCCATCACTGTGGCTTTTTAACTGGCAACCACAGACTTTCATTGGAAATATCTATATGCTGAACAGCAGGATAGTCCATAGCATACATTTACTCATTTAAATTATTGGTTTATATATTCTGAAATATGCAAGTTCCAATAACATAGAAAGTACATGATGACTAGGGCCAGCACTGGAAAGGAAACAGGCAAGCCTCCTTTCTGCTCAGTATTTCTAGTCAAGGCACTTTCTGATTTCTGGTGAATATTTAGATTTTTAAAATTCCTTTTCCTTCTTTAAATTCCTTTAAAATTTGTTTTCCTTCTATAGGATGTCCTCTGATTCTTTAATTCCAACCCCATTACTCTGCCTCTTCTCACAGAGCTAAAATTACAACAGTTTTTACAATGTCTACTAAAATTTGTACTGGTGGTATTTGGTATAGAATTAACTTTTCTAGGGAACTCATTTTATCTTATTTTTTGGGCAATTCATGAGAAACATTTCCAAAGAAGAATAGTTTGAGAATTCTTCAATACTTTTGTATTGTATTTGAGTACAGTTTTAGTGTGCTTGAGCTTTGGTGCCATAAGATTGATCCCTAGTGCAGTGATGCTGACAGGAGGTCAACCATTAAGAGATAAAGCTGAGTTTCTCTAGGGTGTGCTTACTGTTGTGGGTTTGATCTTCCTTGGCCTCTATGGAGATGGTAGTTTCTAGACTTACCCGCGACCATCTCTACCATCCTTTTGACCTTCAGATCTTTTTTTTCTGCATCTGATAATGGTCTCATGGGAGGCCATATAGATTAATTGGTACATTTTAAGATTCTAGGCACCAAAAATGTGAATTAAATAAACATTTATTCTTCATAATAACCAGATCCAGATTTTGTTACAGTAGTAATATAATATAGGCTAATATAGTTTTTAAGATAGTAGACACATAATATAGTAAAGCTAATTTGTTGAAAATACCCTTTTGTGATTTCCTACAAGTTCCCACCATTTTAATCTGACCAGTATATATTGGACATAGAAATAACAGTGTTAATACTTTTAAATTTTACCCTAACCCCTAAACTCCTTGAATGCAGTTGTATACAGACACAGTGAAGAAAGGGATGCAATACACTACAATTTGAAATAATTTAATTGATAGACAATAATTACAAAATTCTCTGTCTATTGTAAAAGCTCAGACTAAGAAGATACATTGAAAGCCAGGGACTAAAGATCAAATGTGCATGTAAATTTTGGTTCCTTAATTGCTGTGCATCTAATTTTTAAGTAAACTAAATATTAAAATTAAAACCAAAACTATGAGGAAGATTCCTTTCAAGAAATTTCATTCATATATTTTTAATGGAAGAATTTCAAGTTAATTGAAACAATAGATTAATTACATAATGTTATATGATTATTTACATTGACTTCCAACAATAAAAATGTTTAAATAGCTATTAGTACATTATTAAATAATTCAGTGTTGATGCTACAAGCTTAAGTCCTCTAGTGGTTAGGAGATGTTATAAGCCTCAGTAAGACCTTGTCAGCTTTTACAGAAAAGCTATAGTCCATGGATTAGCATACCATCCAAACAACTGTGTCTATACCAACATAACCTACCATAATAATTAGTACTGTTTAAATGCCTGTATATCTAACTGCTTGTGCTTCGTCAGTAGGAGTAAAAGGTTACTGCTGGATAAACTGCCAACCCATGAAAGGAAACAGCCTGAACTGATCAGAATCCAAAACGACATCTCCGGAGAAAGTAGACTGTTTGGCTTCTCACCCACTTGTGTCACTTTTTCTAAAGCCTAGGGAACAATCTGAAGAAAGGGGCGCATGGTAGAATGTAAGGCCTGAGATTGGGGTGAACTACGAAACTACAGAAACATAGACGGGACTCTTATTTGATCAATGTGATAGTACATATAAGCTCCCCCAGCTGGACAATGGGGGCCTAGGGCTGTATAAGTTTGGGCATAGCTACTTGCAAATTGGTTTTACATGAAGGATGCCTGTATTCATTACTTATGACCTATTATTAAAAAATAAATAAATAAATAAATAAATAAATAAAATAGCATTCAATGAAAGCAATAGGTTACCATATTTTAGTTATTTTGTTATTTGTATATTTTCTTTTAACAGAGAAGACTTATGAAATTGTGATCAAAATAACTTTGAGACTTTTGTTCCAAAATTACTTTTTCAGAACTTTAAACATTGTGTAATTTATATTTCTCATTAATAGAAATAAAACATGCCAAAACAAAGACATCAAAAGATAAAATGATAAAAAAGGTGTTTCTTCCTGCAGACTGTTTCCACCTGACAAAATTTGTAGAAAGCTTTCATATCACATTCTAACAGTTTGCTCTGACAGCTTACAATATAACCAAATCACCCCTAGTATGGCACAACAGGATGTGAATGAGGAGCTGATCCAATGTCCCTTTGTTCTTGGAAAGACACATGGGACATCCTCACACATGTGTTCCCATCTCATTCAGCACCATCCAAATCTTCATGCCTCTTCCCTGCGCTACATGCAGGGTGACAATTTTCAGCATATGCCTCACCGGGTCTCTTGCTCTTCCAAAAGACAAAGTGATATGGATGTTTTGGATCTTCAATCTCCACTCCAAGGAAAACCAAATTAGCTCCTACATAATCTTCAACTCTGAAAATTGCATGAAGGTATGGCAGGATTCATGTTTCCAACACAGTCTTTTCTAATCCATCTGTCATCCCTCAGGAAACTGCTAGCTGCAGCATTTCTCCACATTTTGAAGAGGTATTCTGTAATGCTTCAAGCTCTGGGTGCTCTATTAACTAAATGTATAAATCTTTTATGTTTCAGTATCCACCCACTAGTTTTAGTGAGAATGGCTGTAAAAGTCAACCTATTGGTATAATTTTCCATGCCCTAGGAATAAATGCCCCACATAAATAAAATTATTGGTAGACTTTGATAATAGAATAGTATTGTTTTGGGAAATACATTTTAAAAGTTTCAGACTGCTCCATGCATTCTCCAAGTAAGAATAAAGTATGTCTTCCTTATTCAGTGAATCTCTAAGTTCTTTCCTGGGCTCTGAGATGCTTAAGGCAGTAATATGTAAAGTGCACATATGTTGAAATTGCCGCCAGATGATGGCTTTTCAAGGAAAAGCAGAGGACACCTCCACAGTGTTCAGGGGCAGTGTGGGAGACAGAAGAGGATGATGCAGAGCTGACAGTCCTGAGAGGAACAGATGGTGCTGAATACTCACAAAGCTGTTTAATACACACCATCCCTCATTCCAAGCAACTGTATGGGGATTTCTTGTATGCCAAAATTTTGCCTTTGTTAACTGTGACTACCATGACTTTGTTTGGCCAAAGGGAAAGCTAGGGTCTGAAAGGACAGAAGACAAAGTGGCATAGGTGTGCTGACACTCTACCACTTGCTTATTCAACTACCCATTAATTATATAACTTTATGGTTCATAGATTTTTGTAGGTACATCCAGGAATATGTCAAATGTTCTTTGAGGCTAAATGGTGGGAAGAAATATAGGAAAGGTCAAATTTTGAAAAAGACTCTGCTTAATTCCATCAAAATGCTAATCAATTAAAAAGTGTTAGAAATAAAATTTATTTTAACAATTACCAATATGCATAATTTCAGTTATACATAGAGAAGGAAATGGGTTAAGTGTTTCTCTTTTGCCTGAATAAATTTCTGAAGAAAAACGTTTCTGGAACTTTCTCTGTGAGGGCATTTTATTTCTATGAATCATATCTAACACACTATATCTTGACTTCACATTCTGGGACCAGCTCTGTGTTGTTGAGAGAAATAAAAGATGTCAGAAAATATGCTGTATTAGTTACTAATCAAAATTCTCCAAAAAAGGAAAGGATCAGTGAGTGGTATGTACCTGTGTACTCATGTTTCTCTGTGTATATGTGTGTGTTTGTGCATATGTGTATGTTTGTGCTTGTCTGGCTTTGTCTGTGTTTGTGAATGTGTATGGAGGAGGGAGTTTAAGGAATTACATCACACAATTGTTAAGGCATACAATTCCTCGATCCTCAGAACTCACTCACAGTCTGGGGAACCAGGTTGTTGTTGAACCTAGAATCTGAAGTTCATCTGAATTCCCTATTTCCTCAAGGAACCTTGGATTATTTTATTTTTTGTCTTTAACCTATTAAATGAAGCACACTAAGCTTTGCAGTATAGCATGTTATTTTTTTTAAGACAGGGTTACTGT
The DNA here is from genome assembly GCA_009823505.1 of Rhizomys pruinosus. Taxonomy (NCBI): domain Eukaryota; kingdom Metazoa; phylum Chordata; class Mammalia; order Rodentia; family Spalacidae; genus Rhizomys; species Rhizomys pruinosus. The sequence goes on from VZQC01003661.1 coordinate 635,331, forward strand.
AATGTAACCCAAGTTGGTCTTGAACTTATAATTCACCTGCTACTGCCTCTTGAGTGCTAGGCTTAAAAGTTTAGAGCAACATTCTCACTTCAATGGTAATGTTATTATAAAAATGTCTTTATGATACCATATGTATCACATATACTGATATATTATCAAATATTTGAAAAACATAAAATTTACCCTCACATATTCACATTCCACAGTAAAATTAAAGTGTTATTTTTCCATGGAACTGTTTCTAAAAGGCCTATCTCATAGCCACTGTATGAAATGCTTTCACTTCAGTAAGAACTATTCAGGAAAATTAAAGTTCATAAACCCAGTTTCCTAAGGACATTCTTTAAATATATTGTATTTCAAAAGAGAAGAAAAATGTTATGAGACGTCACCTGCTAGCGTACAACTGGCCTCTGAAATGCTAGAGAGCGTTACCAAAGGCCACTACAGCAATACAGCAAAATATTGGTCTCCCTGAGACAAACAAGACTCCTCCGAAAATATCAGCTACACCTCAACAGCCTGGAGATACAGTGCAACAGTGGCAGCCAAGTGTCTATATTATATCCCAAAACTATTTGGCTATTAGCTCTCTCCTTGGAGGAATAACTCACAGCGGATGCCACAAGCTTATGTCCTCTAGTGGTTAGGCGATGTTATAAGCCACAACAAGAACTTGTCACCCTTTATAGAGAAACCACAGTTTGCGGATTAGCATACCATCCAAGCATCTGTGTCTATGCTCACAGCTTAGCTTGACACAATAAGTGGTACTGCTTAAATGCCTGTACATCCAATAGCTTGAGCTTTGTTAGTATGACTGAAAAGGGTATCACTGTGAAAGCTGTCAATCCGTGAAGAGAAACAAACTGAACAGACCAGAGTCCAAAATGACAACTCCAAAGAAATTAGACTGTTTTCTTCTCACCCATTTGTGCCCCTTTCCCAAAGCCTAGGGAACAAACTGCGGAAGAGGAGGCGTGGTAGATTGTAAGGGCTGTGGAGAGATAGGGGTGAATCATGAGACTATAGGAATATAGTCTGGACACCTGATTGATCAACATGCCTGTGCATACAAGCTTCTCCAACTGGACTATGGGAACCTTGGGTTGTTCAAAATTTGGACATAGATACTTGCAAAATGCACCAATTACTTAATTGTATGACATACTGAGTAACATCATTGTTATCTGCAAACAACTGTGTCATTGTATTGTAGAATCCCTTAAAAATAAAAAAATAAAAAAATTTAAAAAAAAACAAAAGAGAACAATTCTGAAATATTTTTAAATCACTTTTCCCTTGTTATTAAAATTATACCCCCTGCCACAGATTTCTCGTTTTTAGAGAACTGGCTTCAATTTTTTTAAAGAGTGTTTTCCCTTCCTGAATAGTCTGAGACTTAGTATTTTATTTCTGGATATTAAAATGTCCCATGATTCTATGTGTGGAAGAGGTACAGGGAAAGGAAGAGGCAGGTATATTTCCTTGTGCTTTAATATAAATACTAAATGAAACTGTCATGGGTTCTAGTACACTGACACTTGCTTTCCTATTATAGAAAGGTGTACATGAGAAAGAAGTGAGGCTATATTCCTTTTACCAAACAAATTTAAACAGTAAATATAAAATCAATAATCATTTAGGTTATCCATTATTGTTTACAGATATGCCATCTTATTATTTCCTCATTTATTTAAAAAAAAATATATATATATATTACAAGATTATGTTACAAATGTACTATAGACCCCTGTCCCCCTCCCAACCCTCCCAACCCACCATTTAAGGGAATAGTGCTTGTTAACTGACTAGACCCGAGGGGATGAATTTGCACCGAGCAACATCTTGAAGACACTAATTTGACTAGGAAATATTAACATAAATGACAGAATGCATGAAATACAGTGTGAGTGTGGGTGCAGTCTATGGGAAGATGACAATGAGAAGGGAACATAAAGATAATTAAGATATCATTCTATTTGGTCTTTCTGCAATAGGGTCTCCTTGTACTGTCAGCTGGCCTGAAACTCCTTACCGAGAGCAGGCTGGCCTTGAGCTCCCAGAGATCAGCTTGCCTCTTCCTCCAAGTCCTTGGAAAAAGCCATGCACCAAGATGTTGTGAAAGAATTAAATCCACAAAAACCTATAAAAATATACAAAAATAAGTGGAAATGATAATAGTAAGAACAACAAAAGAATTTAAGAGCTCAGTATCTGTCTACAATTCTCTGTAGTAGAAATCAAGTAGGACTTTACATAACTGCTTGAAAGACTGTAAAATAGGTAGCATGGTGAAGGACATGAGGACAGTGTTCATTGTATATGAAATACTTAATTCTTATTGTCCTTTGGAACTATTAATAACACATAGTCCCAACTCTGCCATTGAGCCACTCAGCACCAATGCCTGGACTAGAGATGGTGTGGTCTGCATGATAAGTTTGCTATTGAGCAATGTTTCTCTTAGTGTATCAGTACAGCCACAGATGGCCCTGTATGATCAGTTACCAAAATATTAGCCAAGATGAGAATACCAACAATGAAAAGAGTAACTGGGACAGAGTTCAGTTAGAGCAACACTCACTGGGCCAACCATACTTCAGGATCTTGTGGCTAATTCTGCAGCTAGTGTAGACATACCAGGGTATCCATCTTAGCACACCCTCATGACATGATGCATTATGATATCTTCCATATAACTCATCCATAGGTCTCTTATCTGAAGATTAGGAATGGAAATTTAGAATCTAAATTAAATATTACCCTACTCAAACCAGTGGTCGGTAAAGAAGAAAACACATTTCACATATCATTTTATGACAAACTATTTTATGAAACACGATTACACACTAAATATTGGAGGAGTAAATAGCCTGTCTCCACTTGGCATATATAAAGGAACTGAGATATATAAAACTTAATTAAGTCGTACTTAGATTTATAAATGAGTAAAAATTCAAAATAGAATCCAGTGATACACATATTATTTGTCTATTCAGAAAACAGAAAAGCATCATTTATATTTCAGAAAGAATAATATATCAACCTAAATTTCCTTCTCAGATGCTAGGTAATATAACTCTAGCATTCCAAAATGAAAAAATCACCTTAGATTAAAATATCAATATAGCTGTCTTCAGAGGAATCAGGTGAAATATTAAATCTAAAAGAAGTTTGTTTATACTGACAGGCTCAGTGAAAAATATTAGTCAGTTGTCTAAGTAATAACCTGTAAAAATCAAGTTGTCAGATGCAAATGTTTATAGGTGACTTTGCTATTATATTCCTAAAACATCTAAAACATATTGAGAGAAGCTAAACAACACATTATGAGCTTGTGATACAATGATTAGTTATACTCGTTTTGTCCCTAATTCATTTAATTGTTTATGGGTTTGTGTGTGTGTGTGTGTGTGTGTGTGTGTGTGTATGTGTGTGTATGTTCTGTATGTTAAACCAAGGCAATGGCACAATCTAGACAGTTTCTACACCCCTAAGTTATATCCTCAGCCCCAAAAAGACAGTTTAAACATTGAAACAGGAAGAAGCCAACTCCCAGTAAAAAGATTAATGTCAACTTGAATTTTACAGTTCACTGAGCAGTTAAAATTTCTTGCTATTCCTTTATCTTTCCAATGGAAGGGTTTAAGGATGATAAAGCTGGAGAACCATTGATAGAAAGAAAAGATACTCGCAGGGATCTCCCCAAACCACATGAAGCACAAGTAGGAGCTGTGTGCTTCAGCCAGGCGGATTGTTTGATTGCTTTATGTTATGTGGCTGTGGGGGCGGAGATTTCGTCCCAGCTGCTATAAAAGGTGGCTTTTTTTCTAATTAAATTAGTTTTTATTGATGCTTTGTGCATTTCATACATTTTTTCCAATTCAGTTCAGGCTTATTTCCCTTTCCCTTCCCCCCCACCCACCAGAGCCCATCCCAGATCATGCAACTCTAATAACTGTCCTGCAATCTTTCTCTCAGTTTTTTTTTTTTCATTTTTATTAGAAGTGATAATCCATGAGTACAAGCATCCTTCATGCAAACCTATCTGCAGGCTGTTGTGCCCAAAGGTAGTGTGGTGTGAGTCTTGAGATCTGGGACCTCTGAAGACCACATAAAGCACAGGTACTGGTACTGGGGTGTGGGCTAAACAGAATCCCCCCACCCCCCAGCCCCCCAGCCCTGCCAACTACGATTGCTGAAGGAGTGTCCAAGTGGATTCTTTGGAGAACCTTCAGAACAGAAAGGGAATAGTAAGTTACACTTCCAACAGAAAGCCTAAAGCTTAGAGTAGTCAATACTCCATAAGCAAGGAGTAAAGGAGAGAAGCAAATCAATCAAACAAACAAGAAGGCACCTGAAGGAAGCAAACAAAGCAAGCCTTCAACACACTGAAGGGGCATCTGGGATTCACACAATACAGGCAAGGAGAAGCCCACATGCCAGGGACACTAAGAAGAGACAATATGGGAAAGGTGTAGGATAATTCCACACCAAGCTCTACCAACCCTATGGAAGATTCCTACAGTGGGATCCCCCTGGGGATGGCCCAGGACACAGATATTAGAAGTATAATTGTGAACATACTTAAAGAAGTACAAGATTATAAAGAGTAAATGAAAGAATTAAGAAAAGAGAATGAAAAACTCAGGAAGGACCTAGAGAGAGAGAATGACAAACTCCAGAAGGAAGTGGAAACATTGAAAAGATCCCACGTTGAAAAAGATAAGGATAATAACCAGCAAAGCAAAGAGCTACAGGAAGAAATTGAGAAGCTCCAAAAGGAAGTGGAAATACTAAAAAAATCAGAAGAGGAAATGAAAAAGAAAATGAAACACTCATCCAATCAAGAGGAAAGGAATGGAAAAGGCCTCAGAAGCAGAATAGAGGAAGCAGAGCAAAGAATATCAAACCTGGAAGATAACACAAAATGACTAAAAACTTCCAGTAAAGATTATGAAAAATTTAAAAATACACAAAAGTGGAACAACCACGAACTATGGGACACTATGAAAATATCAAACCTCTGCATCATAGGAATAGAGGAATGAGAAGAATCCCAAGAGAATGGTATTGATCAGATCTTCAACAGAATAATAGATGAAAATTTCACCAAACTAAAAAAAGACAAACCAATACAAATACCAGAAGCATCTAGAACTCCAAACAGACAAGATCAGAAAAGAAACTATCCACACCATATCATAAACAAAGACGATATTATTAAAGCCACAAGAGAAAACGACAAGTGATCTCTAAGGGGAAACCTATCAGAATTACAACTGACTTCACAATGCAAACTATGAAAGCAAGAAGAACGTGGAGCAAAGTATCCCCAGTGTTAACGGACTATAGATGCCAACCCAGGTTACTCTACCCAACAAAAATATCTATTAGAGTTGAAGGAAAGAGAAAAATCTTCCATGACATAAACAAGATGAAAGAATACATGTCCAGAAAACCAAACCTTCAGAGAACACTTGAAGCAATTCAAAGGGTGGAAGAAAGGATCAACCATCCCCAGGCACCTAGAAAGAGAAATCAATAAATGCATAACTGCAGAAGTAGAAACCTAAAGCCAAACCCCAAATGGATAACAAGGCAAAAGGAAGCAACACAGACCTACCAGTCATAACTTAAGTATTAAAGGACTAAACTCCCCAATCAAAAGACATAGACTGGGACATTGGATTAGGAAACAGAACCCATAGATATGCTGTCTACAAGAAACGCATCTTACCTTCAAGGAGAGACACCACCTTGAAGTGAAAGGATGGAAAAAATATCCCAAGCAAATGGTACCAAAAAGAAAGCAGGTGTTGCTATTTTAATATCAGACAAAATAGACTTCAAAGTAAAAGAAATCACAAGGGACAAAGAAGGCCATTACATTTTTATCAAAGGAACAATTCACCAAGAAGATTTCACAATTATGACTATATATGCACCAAACTCTGGTGCACCAAACTTTATAAAGACAATTCTCCAGGAAAACAAGGCACAGATTAACTCCAGTACATTCATAGTAGGGGACTTCAATACTCCACTGAGCCCTTTGGACAGGTCAACAAGACAAAGAATGAACTGAAAGACATCTGAACTGAATGATATGATACACCAAATGGACCTCATAGACATCTACTGAATATTCCACCCTAATACCAGAGAATACACTTTCTACTCAGCACCCCATGGAACATTCTCCAAAATCCACCACATACTGGGACACAGAAGAAACCTCCACAAATACAAAAAGATTGAAATAATTTCATGCATTCTATCAGTTGATGAAAGGAGTAGGTCTTTGGTTCTGGAGAGTAGCTTCAACTGCTGACACTGGAGCAGATGTGCTGTGGGGGGAGTCCTTCTGGCCTAGAGGTGATTCTCTAAAAAAAGTAGTCTCCCTTTTATGGGGAGATCGTTCTCTTGAATAATGGGATGAATAGAATCATTTTCTTCTAATTCTATCTCTCACTTCCCTATACTCAGGTGTCAGCTTGGTCATCTCTTGTTCATCCATAGCGAGATTCATCTCCTCTGTAAGGTAGACCACTTCTTCTATCATGAGAAAAATTTCGGCCCTCGTCATACTCTCGATAATCAACATGACTATAATATCAACTGAAGCCTCCTTTATCAGGTCTGTGTAGCAGAGGTGGTCTCCTTTCTCGCAGTGGCAACCTCTTATCTAGCAGAGGTGGTTTTTTTGGCATAATATTAACTACTCTACGGAGGAAATCATTCTCTTGGAAGTCGCTTGTAGTCATATCGAGATTTGAATTATAAAATTTGAATGTCAATTAATTTAAGAACACCTACATCAAAATCAATTATGTTGGATACTGTTCTAAGTGATATTACTGTAAGTTCTCTACACTCACAGTTTCTTCTGACCTTAACCTCAGGGTTGTTTGGCCTTATCTAAGCTTTATACCTGCTTATAGTGGTGTGGTAATCTTTTCTTATTTTGATTATTTTTTATAATATGAATGATTATACTCCATAATAAGACCACATGTCTAAATTTATAGTAAAATTTAAAACTCCTCACAAAAAAGTGGACAAATTTCCTCAAAATCTGAAGATTTTTGTCTGGGACATTTTATGTAAGTAAATTACTCAAAAGGAAAATTTCTCAGGTGGATTATTAAATTTATCAATGACTCCTAAGACTTAATCCACAAAATATGAAATAAAATTCTTTATATTGCACACTGTATGTATGGTCTGGGTAAGACAGACTTGTCTGTAAGCATTTCAGAGCACAGCTTCTTCTTCTACCTTGGACTTTTCTCTTATGGAATACTATCAATCCATGAAATTAGAGGGATTCTATGAAAGGGTGACCTTCCCTTTAATTTATTTACAAGCTTACTAATTTAAAAATTCTAGTATTTGAGTTCTTTTGAGTAATATATGCATGGTGTATATTTCATAACCATCTTTACATATAATGTTCTCAGAGTCAATGTGGATCCTGGTCCTAGACTGCCACTTAGCTGTACAAAAGAGGGGCTATGCATCCAAGCTTCCTAGACGGTAAAGTATCATAGGCTGATGATCACTCTGACATTTGAGTCCAGCAAGATCTATGACAAAACAGGAACAGATGTTGGTTTTCAAACTATAACCCCTTGGCATTTATTGCCTTGCTAATACAAGTACTTATAGGTTTTACCCTGAATGCTTTTCACAGAATAAATAGTAAAATTATCTAAATACTCATCTTTAATAGCATTGACTTTAACAGTTCAATAGGAATCAAAAGAGAATACTTGGTTATTCAGGGGACTTAGGTAATCCCCTAGAAAATACATGCTGGAGCCAAAAGGACAGTTACATATTAATTTCCAGTCATTCCTCCTTGAGATCCTTGAAAACTTCCTTGATCATATGAATTATTTTATTTTATTTTATTTTTCAAATTTAGGTGTTACTTATTAATGCATTGGTATGCACGCGCACAGGTATGTATGTATGTGCAGGTGTGTGAGTGTCAGGGTGTGTGTATGTAATAGTAGTCAGTTCTCTCCTTCTAACATAGGTAATATTATATTCATTTTATAAATATAAGAAATTAAGCTACAAAGAAGCTAAGAGAATTGTCATAGGTCCCATAAACAGTAAGATTTGAATCCAGGATGTTGATGGAAAAGTCTAAATCTAATTTCAACAATAATAACTTGAACTTTTTATTTGTTTATATTTTATTTTATGTTATGCCTGCATTAATGTTCCTGCACTTGTGTTGTACAACGCCCAAAGAGAACAGAAGAGGGGGTCAGATCCCCTGAAACTGGAGTTCCAGACAGTTGTTAGCTGCCACGTGGATGCTGTGATTTGTTTTGTTTGTTTTGTTTTTTTGAGACAGGACCCTCTGTTGCCCCAGGCTGTCCTGGAGTTTGCTACATAAACCAGGCTGGCCTTGAACTCACAGAGATGGTCCTGGCTCTACCTCCCAAGTTCTGGGATTAAAAAAGCAGGCACATTTTAACCTGGTTCTTCTGCAAAAACGACAGTGTTCTTAGCTTGTGAGCTATGTCTCCATCCCTAGTAACTTTTTTCAATGAATTTCATCTGCTTTTGTTCTAGTGTTTAATATGACAAAACTTTGAATATCTTCACATTATTTTTTTTCAGACTTCACATCTATGAGGTGTCTAACATTTTCTTCTTTTGTTCTGATTCTCTTGCTAATGCAAACTCTGGTGCTTTACACAACTCTGTAGCAGAGAAATTTTCCTGGGGTGGGGGAGGCGCCCATAAGTTGTAGCCATGGTGTCCCACCTCTTGTCCTCCTGCCATCCAGCCTCTGCTGTAACATATGTATGTATGTATGTATGTGTGTATGTATGTATGTATTCATATGTGTATATATATATATATATATATATATATACATCTGTATCTATATTATATATATATATGAAGATAATTACACCTTGTAGCCATGCATAGTGTCCCACAGTCCATCCCTCCCTCTGCCATCTCCAGCTCCTCTGGTTACTAAGATAAACAAGGAGAGAACTCTCCAATCTTAGAATTTATTGGGTTGGGCTTGCCAACAAGGTGATCCCAGAAAAAGCATCCACTCACATGAGCCACCCAGGTGTCTCCCTTTCAACATGGCTGCCTATAGTTCCAATGTGAACTCCATGCCCTCCACCCAAGCTGGTAACATGGCTAGAGAAAGTCCAGCCTCACTTGGTGAACTTTTATATTTCCCTGACCCCCTAGAGTCCCAAAGTTCCTTGTACTTTTGTCGGTATTCTGCACTGGCTTCAAAACAATGAATTTAGTGTCCCTTAGTATTTCATGAGGATTAGTATAGACACAACTCGGAAGGTAAACCTGACCCTGAATATGTGTGATGGAGTCAAATGTGTGTGACTGATGTTAGCAAATGTTAGACTGGGATTGACTATGGTGATGTGAAAATTAATGAATGAGAAAACAACTGCAAAGAGAGAGGGGCAACAGTTCAGGTCACAGGATTGAAACTGTAAGCTAGGGCACATTTGGGGGATAGGAAGGTGAGTTGGGATAGAACTGGTGATAGAATTTTTGGAGGTTTTGAGACAATAGGGGCTGCTATTTGTTTTCCCAGTTTACACAGTCTCAGGATTGGAGGTTTTACACACTTCCTGAGATGGAAATTAACTTGGCTATGAGGTTTACCCATGGGTTACTCAACTCAGTATGGGCCCCTTTGGAAGCTAGCTCAGGGCCCTTTTAACTCCAGACATTTATCTTTCAACTGATGCAGTACTTAATTCAAGACTGTCCTTTTTTCCTTCAAAGTCTGAAGAATTTGTGCTTTCTAAGAGTAAAGTTCTACTTTGCATTTTATATTGTATTTTTATTTCCTTGTTTTAATGATGTTCTTTCCTTTGTTTCTGGTGAAGATCTACTCATGATTATCTTTGTTGTTTCTGTCTTTGGTTTCAGGGCTGTTATGATTGTTTTATCTCATAGGACCTAATAAACTTGATTATGACATACTTTGCTGTATTTTGCTTCAGATATAACATTTTTTGTAGATCTGGGAGAAGTTATGAATTGTTTTAATTTGGAGCAATGTTCTGTTCTTATATCTAGAACTTATTTTTTTGTCTCCTCCACAAATCACAGCTTGCTGATGACACTTTACATTAGTTACTTTTTCCTATGGCATTATTGGAATATATTCTGCTGCTCTATCTTCAAATTCATGGTCTTCCATTGGTAGAGTTTAAACTTTTAAATGATTCACATGTAATTTTATCTCAAATGCATATATTTTAAAATTAGAAGTTTTCTTTGACTATTTTATAAATATTATTTTTGCTTAACATATTCATGCTTTCTTCACATTGTATCCATACACAAAAGAGAGTTGATAATGTTTATTTCTTTAATAATGAATTATTTTTAAGTTTTATTTATTTTTTATGTGTATTAGTGTATTGCTTGCATGCATGTAAGTGAACATGTCTTATGCAATGCTGGAGGAGGTCAGAAGAGGGCATTGAACCTCCTGGAACTGGAGCTAGAGATGGTTGCTGGCCATCATATGGGTGCTGGGATTTGGAACCTGGTCCTTTGCAAGAGCAGCCAGTGCTCTTAACTGCTCAGCTATCTCTCAAGCCATGACTACTAATTCTATCACATTTCTCTTTAAATTTTATCCCCAGTCTGAATTATCTTTCTCAGCTGCTTTATATACCTGATAATTTTCATTAGATAATAGTCATTTTGAATCTTTTAAATAATATTGTATGATTATTTGAGAATTCATACAGCATTCTTAGATCATATTCAGTCTCTTTCTCATCTCATATACACCCTTTCTTGTCTATTACCCTCTATTATTTTTGTAAGTCTATTGACTCTAATTTGTGTTCTCCAAATAAGCTCCGGTACAGGTCCCTCCCTTAAAATGAGGTTAACCTATCTAACATCACACCCTTAATGAAAACTGACTCTAATTATCCAAGGAATTCCAATAATTCCTCAGCTATGGGTTGGACTTTCACCCATTTTTCCCTGGCCATGCTGCAATTTTGTTTGGCATGGTTCATACAGGTCCTGTCTGTGCTATCAGAGCTTGTGTGCAATTTCCCTGTTGTGTCCTGGAAACATATTTTCCCTATTTTCATCCACCACCATTGGCTCTTTCAATCTGCCCACCCCTCTTTCAAAATAATCCCTGAGCCTTGGGAGAAGAGGGTGGAACACTGGATAATAGGTTCTCCATTTAGGACTGAGCCATCCAAAGTCTCTTGTTTCTCATCCATTTAGGACATTGACCAGTTGTGAGTCTCTGTGTAAATCACCATCTGCTGCAACAAGAAGTAGCTCTGGTAAGAGCTGAAAGGTACACTAATCTATAGACATAGCTATAACTTCCTAAGTGTTGGTTTATCACTATGTCCATTTTGCAAAATAATAGTAGTCAGCTCTACCCTATGGCCTAGACCTGTCTAACCACATAGTCATGGCCCTGATAATGGTGCCAGAAATGGGTTCCATCTTGTGAATCAGGTCTTAAGTCAAATCAGAAGGTAGTTGGTTAATCCCATAATATCTGTGCCACTATTGCACCAGTGGGGATATCTTTTGAGACCAGTGTCGTTAGCTTACAGGCTTCACACAGGAAAGGATGATGATCAGTTTTTTCCAGTAGTAGTAAGCAAAGAACTATGAAAGCCACCTAGCAGAGTTGAAGCTTTTAGATCAGTATGACCTTGCTGATTCTTGGCTTGGGAAACTTTTCTTGGTAGGGATTTTCCTGTTGCTTTACTTTTGAGTTCCATTATAAATCCCAGAAAGTTTATTCAGAACAGTTTGACTTGTTACAACCTGCTCTTAAACTTTCATAGGTAGAATCAGGGACATTTTTATTCCCAAGTTCCTCCTCCAGGGAATTTTTTTGATAAAATTAATAATTTCTCTATCAAATACCTTTTCTGTAGTATCTGTCAGAGATTAGAAGTCTCATCATGGTAAAATGTTTCAGTAATATAGTCATTAAATCAAGGAATCTAGTTTGCATTATCAGACTTGGTAGAGAGACAAATAGGCAGCTTTCATACAGGAGAAGGGCATTCTCACCTTTTTCTTGTTTTGTCTTACAGAATTTAACTTATCTCTTATCTTTACTCTAGCTAACTTTACAGCAATTTAAAGTTTTGTTTTACATTCTCTCTTCATACAAAGAGTTAATATGAAATTATTGGAATCCTTTTTTCCAATCAAAAATAGTATACATTTTAAGCATAATCAACACAGTGAGAGTATATTTTAGATCTATTCAGCTAATACAAATTTAGAAACTCTTTCATGAAGCAACACATTTTAAAACTTGGATATAGAGCGATTCTTTTTTATTATCAATACTTTTTTTATTTATATTATTCCAAAATATGCATATATACACTCCATACATAAGTCAAAATTAAAAATTCTGAAAATAAACTGTAGGTTGATTACTAAGCACATTTAGAGATTCACATTTTAACAGTAAATTTGTAGGCAGGTATAAAGTCCTGTAACTTTACATTCTTTGTTTAGAATATAACTACATCTCCTCCATCTGTATATGGTAATAACAATGTGTGAGTATAAATGGTAAGACAATTCTAGAGCCCATTTATGGATTCACATTTTAATACCACAGTTGTTTTCAGTTACAATGAAATATAATAATAAAGTTGCTCAGTTTGCCTACCAACTGGGGATTTGTTGTTAGCATCCACAAATGAGGGAAACAATTCACCTTTTATTTTCTGGGACTGTGTTACTTCACTTAGTATAATTGCTTCAATTTCTATCCATTTACCAGGAAAACTCATGATGTCATCTTTCTTTACTGCTGCATAGAATTCCATTGTGTAGATATACCACATTTTTGTTATCCAATTATCTGTTGAAGGGCATTTGGGTTGGTTCCAGGTCTTTACTATTATGAAGAGAGTTGCAATAAACATAGTTATGCATATATCTTTGTGGTAGGATGCGTCTTGTGGGTATATACCTAGGAGTGGTATGGCTGGGTCAGGTGGTAGGCTCATTTTGAGTTTTTTAAGGGTTCTCCACACTGCTTTCCACAGTGGTTGTACCAGTTTACATTCCCACCAGTAGCGTATGAGTGTTCCCCTTTTCCCACAACCTCTTCAGCATTTGGTGTCTTTTGTGATCTTGATCTTAGCCAGTTTTATCAGAGTGAGATGATACCTGAGAGTGGTTTTAATTTTCATTTCCTTAATCATTAATGACGTTGAACACTTTTTAAGGTGTTTCTCAGCCATCTTTACTTCCTTAATGGTGAAGTCTCTGTTCAGCTCTTTACTCCATCTTTTGAGTAGGTCATTTGTTTTCTTACATCTTTGCTTTTTTTTTTTTTTTTTGTCTTTTTGAGACAGGGTCTCCCTTTAGTCCCAGTTGGCCTGGATCTCACTTTGTAGACCGGGCTGGGCTCCAGACGTCACAGGAGATCTCGTGGCCCTATCTGCTCCCAAAGTGCGTGTGCCCTACACCCAGCTTAAACTTTTTGCTTTATTTAAGTTACTTATAATATTCTGGATGTTAATGCTTGTCTGATTAGCACATGTGAAGGTTTCTCCCACTCTGGTGGTTTTTCTATTCACTCTCATTGATATTTTTCCACTGTGATCAGAAGCTTTTGAGTTTTGATGAGGTCCCAACTTGTCAGCTGTTGTCCTTATTTCCTGTGCAGCTGCTGGTTTGGTTTAGAAAGTCTTTTCCTAAACCTATGTCTTATAGGTTGCTGCCAACTTTTTTCTTCTATCACCTTCAGGGTTTCAGGTTTTAGGATGAGAACTTTGATCAACTTGGAGTTTATTTTTGTACAAGGGGAGAGGTAGGGATTTACTTTTGTTCTTCTACAAATGGTGATCCAGTTTTGCCAACACCATTTGCTGAAGATGTTATCTTTCCTCCTTTGAGTTTTTTGGCCCCTTTGCCAAATATGAGGTAGCTGATGTTCTATGAGCTCATGTTTAGGTCTTCAAATTTGTTCTATTGGTCAATGGTTTGGTATTTTTTTTTTTTTTTTGCAGTACCAGCTGTCTTTATGACTATAGCCCTGTAATATAGCTTGAAGTCTGGTAATGTAATCCAACCAGTACTGCACATTTCACTCAGGGTTGCTTTAGCCATTGGGGTCTTTTTTGTTTTTTCCATATGAATTTAAGATTTTTTTTTCTAAAGTCCTGTGAAAAAGCTCATGGGGATGTTTGATTTGGATTGCACTGAATCTGCATAATACTTGGGTAGAGTGGACATTTTACTATATTAATTTTCCAATCCATGGCATGAGGTTTTCCATTCTTTGATGTCATTTCAATCTGCTCTTTAGTGTTTTAAAAAATTTTGTTGTAAGTGTCTTTGGTGTCTTGTGGTTAAAGTTTATTCCTAGGTATTTATTGTGATGTGGTAAGGTTTCTCCTTGATATTCTTCTGCAGGTGCTTATTGTTTGTGTAAAGGAAGCTACTGATTTCTAGGTTTTTTGTATCTTGCCCACTTTACTGAAACTTTGATCATTTCTAATGAGTTTTCTGGTGGATTTCTTAGCTTTTTTCTCTTAGGTAACCATCATATCAACTGCCAAAAGGGAAGTTTTACTTCCTCTTTTCAATTAGTACTCTTTAAATTCGCTTTCTTGCCTTATTGCACCTAACCAAGCATTTTCAAGCACTATATTGAGAGAGAGTGGTGATAGTGGACAGCCTTTGTCCATGTCCTGCCTTAAGGGGAATGCTTCACACCTTTCTCCATTTAGGAGTGAATGTTGGCTGTGGAATTCTTGTATATAGGCTTTGATTATATTGAGGAATGATCCCTCTTCCAGTCCAATTCGTCTAAGACTTTTAAGGCATGAGGGATGTGGATTTTTTGTCAAAAAGCTTTTCTGCGCATCAATTGAGATGATTGTGTGGATTTTTGTCTTTAAGTCCATTTATGTGGTTTATGATATTTATTGATTTACGTGTGTTGAACCATCCCTGCATCTCTGTTATGAATCCATCCTGGTCATGATGGACTGATCTCTTTTGATGTGGGCCTGTATGCATTTGCAAAGTATCTGTTAGAATTTTTGCATCTGTGTTCATCAATGATATGGTCTATAATTTTCTTTTTCTGTTGTGTCTTTACTCATTTTGGTATTAGAGTGACGCTGGCTCCATAGAATGGAATTTGGGATAATTCCTTTGTCTGTATCCTTCTAAAACTTTGAGTAATGAATGGTTGTAGACTCATTTAAATGTTTTATAGAATTCTGCTGTGAATCCATCTGGGTCTGGGTTTTTTTTTAGGTGGGATACTTTTTATTACATCTTCAATTTCCTCAAGTGGTTATGGGTCTGTTTAAGCTGTCAATCTCTTATTCTTATTCTTAAACTTTAAACTCTTTTCCTCTCCAAGAATCAACCTTTGGAATCAGTCCTCGAAGATAAGGAGGGACCTACATTCCCAAAGTGTGTGTCAGGGTGGATCTCTCCACATCCTCGTCAATATTGTGACTCTTTGATTCCTATCCATCCCAGGATATTTCAGCACATACCTGTTCTTGGTTTTGTTTGTTTGTTTGTTTTGTTTGTTGGTTTGTTTTTTGAGACAGGCTTTCACTATGCAGTCTTGGCTAAACTTGCTTGCTTATTTATTTGAGGGTGGACTTAATTACGAGATCGCTGGCCCTCGACTTTGAGTGCTGGGATTAAGAGTCACAACCACAAGTAATTTAGTACTTGGAATTCTTTGGTCCATGTTCTTCTGGCTTTCATGGTTTGGCACTGAGATTCAGGTGTGACTTCTGATGGGTTTCCCCTTATATGTAACTTGTTGTTTTTTTTTCTCTTTAAATTTTGTTTTTGTCCTTTTTGAGCATCTAGTGTTTTAACTATGATTGTATGATGTGGGAATTTCTTTCTTGGTCTTGTCTATTTTGTGTTCTTTGTGCTTCTTGTATTTTATGGTTTTTGTCTTTTTTAATTTAGGAAGGTTTCTTCTATTATTCTGTTGAAAATCTGTTCAATACCATTCTCTTGGGATTCTTTCCTTCCTCTATCCTATGATGCAGAGGTTTGGTCTTTCATAGTGTCCGACATTTTACTGGTTGTCCCTCTTGTTTTTTTTTTTTTTTTTTTACATTTTTCATAATCTTTACTTGAGGTTTCTATCTGTGCTGTGTTATCCTGAAGGTCTGATATTCTTTTTTCTGCTTCTTCCATTCTGCTTCTGAGGCTTTTTCCCATCCTTTCCTGCTGATTGGATGAATGTTCAATTTCCTTTTTTAATTCATCCTGTGATTTCTTCAGTATTTCCACTTCCTTTTGGAGCTTTTCATCCTTTTCTTGTAACTCCTTGCTTTGCTGGTCAGTTTCTTTTTTTCCTTTCAGCCTGAGATCTTTTCAATATTTCCACTTCCTTCCGTAGTTTGTCATTCTCTCCCTCTTGTTCTTTTCCGAGTTTGTCATTCTCTCCCTCTAGTTTTTTTCAGTGTTGGTATTTCTCTTCCTCTAGTTCTTTTCTGAGTTTATCAATCTCTCCTTTTAGTTCTTTCCAGAGTTTATCATTCTTTCCTTCTAGTTCCTTTATGAGTTTTTCGTTCTCCCCCTTTATTTCTCTGATTTGTTCTTTACAGTCTTTGAATATGTCTACAATTGTTCTTCTAAGGTCAATATCTTGGTTCCCTTCCAGGGAGACCTCATTGTTGGGATCTTCTACAGGATTGGTTGAGTTTGGTGGGGATTTATTTTGAGCTTTACCCATATTGTTGTTTTTCTGTTGTGTTTTGGGCATGTGTATTTTTTTGTTGTTGTTGTTGTTTTTCTCCTTCATTTGTTTGCCTTCTGTTGCTAACCTCAAATGTTAATATGGAAGACTGATTGGTGACTCAGTTTGCTTCTGGTTGGTTTCTTCCTCAGTTTTGGCTATGCAGCCTCCAATCACTGACGCTGCTGGATCTTCCCAACAGCATTAAACTGGAGCACCGGAAGTTTATACTTTCCACCTCAGCATCAGTAGCTTGAGTGGGGGTGGCTGAATCCTTTGACCCATGCACCAGTCCCCACCTGAGCAGTTGGGCACAGAGAGTGTGGGCCTCTGGCTGGCCTGGCCATGCATGCAGATCCTCTCTATGGTCCTAGGGTTGGGCGGTGCCTGTGGAGTTGGGCCACCCACTGCTGATGGGCCTGCAGGGCCCAGACGGACCTGAGGAGTTGGGTGCTGAGAGTGTGAGCCCCTGGCTGGCCTCCTGGCCCTAGAGCAATTCTTATGAAATGCAAAGTTTCCAGAGGTCTCGGTTCCATCTTCAGACTGATAATCCAGCTTTCGGTAGCTTACAACTTTATTTTTACAAACATTTTAATTAAGAAGGACCAATTGAGCAATTTGGGTAAGTTGCATTTCCTGTTTTGTTAAATGATAAAAACTAAGAAACACTAAAAATTTTTGGTTAAACAAAATCATTTGCCTTTCAAATGCATAATGTGTAAGTACTTTGCTAGTAGACATGTAAGTGGCCACTCAATAATCACAACAAACTCTGCTCCCTGACAAAAATGTATTACTCTTTTCTGTTTTACGCTGTCTTTCCTTATTTTAAAAGTACATAATTATTTTATTTTATATTGGAAATAAATCCCCTCACTCTTGCTATCAGATGGAAATCTGACAGAAACTTTAAGCTGTGACGAGAATAAATATGCTATCATGATCCTTTAGTTTCACCTTATCATTTCTAATACCAGAATGTAATACTATTTCTTGGGAAAAAAACTTGTTAGAATGTCATAAATTATTATTAATTATGGCTTCACATGTAAATATCTATTTAATTCTAACTTTAAATATATAATAATTTACATATAAATATTCCCCAGAGGAAACTCTTTAAAACACACCAATACTTTCTTGGATCTACTGCCAGTGGATCAGTGTTTCTTCTCAAATATTTTATTGCTCCTTACAATGTATTTTTTTTGTCTCTTTGTTTAGGTGCCTGGTGGTCTCAGAATCTCCCCAACGGGATCCCAGTATTTCAAAATTTCATTCCCAATTTGTGGTGCTGTTCAGAGGCTTTAGGAGGTGTGGCCATGAAGGAGATGGAACATCATTGGAGACCAATTTCCAGTTGCTCTCTGCTACCTGTGCCTGTCTGGAAAAGTGAGGGCTTAGCTTTCTGCTACTGCTCCAACCACTTCACCATGCCTCCTTGCCATGCTGTATTCTAAATCCTCTGGAATCTGGAAGTATAAGCTCAAATGAACTTCTTCCTATACATTCTCTTGGTCATGATGTTTTATCGCAGCAGCAGAAGACTAACTAAAACAAAGTGGTAGAGATTTGGCCTGGCCCCACACAAGTGCTAAGCACATGCTACTTCACTGAGCTATGCCCCCTTTTCTTTCTGTTTCTCTTTTAAAACTTTCTCTTCTATCTATACTTCTATGTGCATAAAAGATGCATTAAGAAGAAATAGAAGAGATTTAAGAATCTGGAAATAAACAGAATTATTAATAGTTAATTTATTTTTAATTACTAGGACCCTCTTAAAAAGGTAATTGTAAAAAATATAATATTAATTTTTAATCAATCCATTTTATCTAATTTCATATAAAGCTTTAAGGTTCACTATAATCTAAAAGATGTAATAAAAGATTTTATATTAAAATAAATAATCTTTGTACGAGGAAAAAAGATAATAAAGAAGACAAAATACTACCAAACAGTGGAACTGAATAATGATTACTTAGAAAATTAAAAAAAAAACCCAGATTGCAATTACAATTATAAATAGAGATGCTGTATTATTCACTTTCTATGCAACCACAAATAAATTTGAAAAGTTGCTTCTAAGTGGGTGGCTCCACAGTGAGATCATATAGTATGCAAAGTTATTTGAGCAATTTATCAGTAAGATTAAAAACTGTTATTTAATGCACAGCAGAGTACTATCAATTACACATGGTAACATTCTCATGAATTGGACTTATATTATTAATCTGTGGGCTAATGGGGCAATGGCATTCTATGAAAAGGAACACAGTGTGATAAACTCCATTGATCTTGGGCCCATGCTGAATTTCAACCTCCACAGAGAATGTAAGAGCCATTGCCTTTAAAATTATTTGCATAATCTTGAAACAGCAGTAAGAAAACACAAAAGACTGGCAGAAAATGCTAAGTAAAATTTGAAATGTATACAATTTTAAAGAGAGAAAGATAGATCTCATTTGTTAAAATCTGGAAGTGGGGAGTTTTCTCTGTATTTCCCAATAGCGATCCCAGCAGGCTCAGAAGCCAATAACATTACGTCTCTTTTTTGTAAAAAGATAGTCCAAACTATGTCTTTCATATATCTTTTATTCTTTCCACTCTTAGATGTCCGTCAACTAAACAATTTAACCATTTTATGCTGCATTTTGGTGATTATTTTCACAGTAGCATCTCCCCAGCCAGCAGTTAACAAAAAAGTATATATAAGGGCAAAGACATTCTTTGAATGAATACAATACTTCAGCATACATGGACCAAGAAAGAGCAGATAATTACAATAGATTTTATGCAGGAATTACAGCCAGTGCCATAATTTTTCTCCCACTTAAATCACATTTATTTAAAATAGAAGAAAGGGAAGTAGTAAAAAAAAATTGAGAGATGGAATTCTTGAGTGCTCAGAAACTCAGCATTCCAAACGTCCTACTTTGATGTGTGACTAAAGAGACATTGCTAATAATATTCTTCCAGTATTACAAAGAAATAAGAATCCTGACCAAATTTTGACTAATAAGTCTGAATTACAGATAAAATTGATGGCACAATCTATTTTAAGGTATAGATTAGTAACTCCTATTTTCTTCTATAACTAATCCAGAGTTTTTCCTTGATTGGGGGAGAAACTAGAAGCCAAAACCTGTCAGAATCAGTGTGGACACTGAGGCTTGGACCATTATGGTTGGCTGTGCTGCATTCACAATGCAGACAGAACCAGAGTTCTGTTAAATGACTGGCCTTCACTTGCTTTGTGTTTCAGCTTAGAGGAATGCCAATTAGCAGAACTCTCCTGTCATGCATTCACTCCTCTTTGTCAAGTTAGAAAGAACATCTTTCGAGAATCTTCCTTCCTGTGGTGGTTTGAATGAGTGTCCCCCATAGGCTTTAAGTATTCAGACATTTGTCTCCAGTTGGTGGCACTGTTTTTGGAGGTCTTAGAAGGTGTGGCCGTGCTAGAGGAAGTATGTCACTGGGGGCAGGCTTAGTGAGTTTAACAAGCCTCGTGGTCTCCAGTCGCCCTCTCTCTGCTTCCTGTGCTCTTTGCAAGATGTGACCCTTGGCTTGCCGCTCCAGCTGCCATGCCTCCCGCCACAATGTACTCTAATTCCCTGGAACCGTCAATCGTAAACTCAAATAAACTCTTCCTTTTATAAGTTCCTTTGGTCATGGTGTTTGATCACAGCAACAGAAAAGTGACTAATACACTTCCCAATGGGACACTTTTCTTTGGTTTATTCTAAATTAAAGGATTTATTTATTTCATAGAAAAAGGCTTTGCTCTTGTCTACAGTTTGTGAGTTTGTCTTCACTAGCTTAAATATGCCAATTTTGTTCAGTTTAAGAAAGCACATGTTAGTCTTACACAAGTATGTAATTCAGTTAGGTTAAAGAAGTAAAACAGAATGATCCTCCATACCATTCACTTTCCTCATGCATAAGAATAAGAATATATCTTAGGAATAAAGAGATGTTTTAATACTAACTGTAAAACTCCAATAAATTTAGCTTCAAAGGATTAATTCACATGCTCACAAAGCTATAGCTTGAAAAAGAAGAAAATGAGCTCTTGTGAGCCTGGTCAAGGGGACATTGAAAGTGTACACATCTCCAGAAGAAATTACACAAACTTAAAAAAAGGAGGAATTTTTTGAAAAGAAGAATGAATATTTTATATCCAATCTACCTTGGAAATATAGAAGTGTTCTATTGTATGGTAAATAGTTATTTGGCAAAATCGAATACCTACATCACCTCTTTTTGTCTTCTTTCACTCCTTGCCTCTTTCTGCCTTGAGTTTTTTTTTTTTTACTTGTGTTTTATATTTCCTCTACTTGCAAATCTTTCTTGCTTGCATCTCTCAGGGTATTTTTATTACTGTTATTGTGTGTTTGGTTTTATTTGGTTGGTTGGTTGGTTGGTTGGCTTTGGTTTATGGTGCTAGGGCTCTAACTCAGAGCACATGCTAAGGAACTACTCTACCACTGAACTGTGCACACATCCTTTCCTAGTTTTTGTTTCATTTTGTTTTAGTTTTTAACAAAAACTTTCAGCTTATCACTAAGAGTTGTTTCATCTATAGTAGCAATAATTCTCATACTTTTGTACTAAACTCTACTTTTCCATTATAGATTCCACCATCTTTCAGTATATCAATGGTTATTTGTTTCTACTCTTTCTTCATCCCTCCAGAATTTATGGGAATTAAGCACAGGATTTTCCTCTTACTCATTTACCAATGCTGCCTGCCACAATAATGTGTACCAAGTAAACTATAAGAAAGGTCTTGGGAACCAAATTAAAAACTATTGCAAGAACAGTACCTGCTCTCACTTGATGAAGCATCCATCCAGCAACTTACATAACTTGAAATAAAAGATATTTTTTCCAATTACATTGTAGAGAAAAATACTTTAAAGCCTTATTTGTGTGTTTTAAATTAATAGTTTTACTTTTTATTTGGAATTTTGCACAATGTATTTTGATCATATTCAATCCCTCTCTCTGACCTTTCAGATTCAGCCCCACAACACCACCCTATCAACTTTCTGTCTTCCTTTTTTAAATTTATTTTTACTTGATGTGTTTGAGTGTTTTACCTGCATGTAAGTGCACCCATGTCTTGCAGTGCCTGTAGAGGACAGAAGAGGGTATCAATCCCCCAGAACTGGAGTTATGGAGGACTGTGGGTACTGAGATTCCAACCTGGGTTTTCTCCAAGAGCAGTCTTCTTAACCACTAAGCCATTCCCCAAGCCCCTGTGTCCTTTTGTTTTTCAAGCCAAATTTTAAATCCAATGTGTGTTCCCCAAACATTCATCAGAGTGACTCTATCACCTGGAGCATGGCCAACCTACCAGGAGACAAATGATTAAAGAAAACTGGCTTTCACTTATACCTGGCACATTATCTAGGACAAAGCCTGCTAGATGTGTCATGACTTTAAGGACGATCTTATTATTCTGCTCAAAGGTAACACTGACTCTTAATGACTTATCATTATGCCCATAGAGTATATCTCTAAATTCTCATCTGAGAGCTTCTTTTTGCAGTGGGTGGTGATCAACACAGACCAGCAACTGGTCAGTGTGCAGAGAATATATGAATATAGAGTGTTCAGCCATAAATCAGATACCTATATCCTTTTTGTTTCTAATTTATAATTTGAGCATCAACAAATTTCACTAAATGTATTCAAAAGTATATATTGGCCTGGCTTGATGGTGAACACTTTTAATACCAGCACTTGGAAGGCAGAGGTAGGCAGATCTCTGTGACATTGAGACACATCTGGTCTACATAGCAAGTTCTAGGCTAGCTGTAGTTACATAAAGACCCTGTCTCAAAACAAAATAAAATGAAACAAAATAAATCATATACATATTGGCTACAAATATAGTCTACTGTAGGGAAGGGGATATATGCCTGAACTGAATTGGAAAATGATGTATGAAATACACAAAGCATCAATAAAAATAAATAAATAAATAAATAAATAAATAAAAAATAAAATATCCTATACTTTGTGGATAAAGCTTGGGCAGAATTGAGAACCTGCTAAATAAATTTTACCCAATAAACACTTTGCTCTTTAATGCTTTAAAAAAATATATATATAGTCTACTAATCATTTTGCATTTTATAGAAGACAAGACTTTAGGAATGCATTGCTAATGAGTTAAAGAAACAAGGTTCAATATTATTAAATTTATGTATATAATATAAAAAATAAAATATAAAATACATATTATTTAAAATTACTTTAAAATCTGTAGAGATAGCTCAGCAATTAAAACCATGTGTTGAACTTGCAGAAGGCCTGAGTTTGTCTGGCAGCACACAACCACCTTTAACTCGGGCTACAGGGAATTCAGTGGGCTCTTCTGGCTTCTGCATATACCTACACACTGACACACAATGCATGCAATTAAAAATGCAATAAATGTTGTAAAAATTATTTAAACAGTTTTTACCATTCTATATCCTAGAGCATTCTTATGGTGGTATAAATGCCTGTTAACTCTTTGTTAACCTCATACTATTTTAACCCTTACTCAATAAGTGTCTTCTTTCCTTGCCTTGAGCAAATAAAGGAAAATCCTATTTTAGGCCACTTACCTCTGTAATATTTTCTTCCTCTATTCAAACAACATTAACAATTTTTTTCTGTTTTACAGACCTTATTCATACACGATGTTTGTGAAAAGTGCTTTGTGAACTCTAAATCCTTATGTGATTTGGTCTCATTTTATTATCTGTTAAAATAAGCTGTTTATTCTCAAATTTCATGTTTATTTTTATAGGAAAGATGTGGAAGAAATTAAAGGTAAATACAGGTGTCTATAGAGATAGAGTTTTCTGTTAGTCATAGATTAGTGATGAGATAAGTAATTGGTAGAATTGAACTCAATGTCTACTCCAGAACTTTGACTCCCCAGAGCAACCCTCTTTCCCTCAAATTATCAGTAATGTATGTCAACTCTATGATTCAGAAAGGTTAATATTTTTATTTTTATTATTTTATGTGTTAGGGCACCCATATCATGCAATTTCCCTGGAATTGAAATTATGGATGGTTGTTATTGCCATGTGGATGCTGGAAATCGATCCTGTGCCCTCTTCAAGAATAGCCAGTGCTCTCAAACACTGAGCCATCTCTCCAGCCCCCAGATAATATATTTTAAGTAACTGATTTAGATAACAATAAGCACTTAAAATATTTTTATTAAAACTTTGAGAAAAAAAGTGAACAACAATAAGTAGATATAATGGCATTGTCAATAAAAAATAATTTCAACAAACTCAGAAATGGAAACAGTTATTTTGTATTTTCATCATTCTGATACCAAAGAATCTATGGAAATCAATTGAGCAGCTTGAAAATTACAAAAACTTTATTTAAATTGATTTTCTAGTATACTTACAGAAATAATGGACTGTACCAAGATTACATGGAAACATATACATTATAATCATATTAATTGGAGGCTACATTTTTAGCGATATGTTCTGCGAAGAAACTAAAATTATCCTTAGACATGATAATAATACATTCTATCCAAAAGATAAACTAGACTCTACCCTGTGGGTGATTATCCTTCCTTGCTCTTTTATTGACTTGGTTCTTTCCAGAACATCACCAACAACAGATAGCTTGCAAACACTGAAGTGATACTATGAATGACAATTCATAACATGGCAGCAGAAAACTGGTTTTCTATGTATGAAAAGAAGATAACCCATTTTTCTTCTTCATTTAAAATAAATTCAAACTCAGATATATGCCTAGAATATCTACCATGTAAAAGAAACTTCATTACGAACAAGAGCTTCCTATCTTAGATTTCAGTAAGATTTATAATGTGAAACTCTTAATGGACCCTAGAATTAACTTACCACTTATTTTCAGACATGGTAATTAACATATAGGGGTGGAAGGTATATATTCATATTTTAGAGTAATATAAAATTAAAGGGAAAATGTGAATTCCTAAACGTATTTCAGAGTTAACATACAGTTTATTTCCAGAGGACATAATTCTGGTACATATATAATGTTTATATGGGCATATTTTGGAGCAATACAAATGGAAGGGAACAACAACAACATAAGGAGTGGGTCAAAGAACAGCTTGATATAGTTAAATTCTGCCCAAAGCAATAAACCTCTAGAGAGAAAAACTTTAAAAATACTGAGAGAAAGATGCAGGACATGTATGGCAGAGTACATGATCTGGGATGGGATGGGGGAAGGGAAAGGGGAATATGTCTAAACTGAACTGAGAAATGGTGTATGAAATACACAAAAAAATCAATAAAATATTATATTAAAAATTAAAATCTATATTTCTAAAGCATTTCACTTGCCTATGGATTATTCCAATTCCTTTTTATGGGTTTGCCCTGTTGAATCTCCAAGCCTGTCTATTTGAACTTTACTGTCTGCTAGATTATGTCTCACTCTATAGAATTATTTACTTTTCTGATACCATCAGGAATAAATATTTGTTCTGCTCTGTTTCTATCATACTATGATTACAAGGCATTGATCCCCAGGGGCTTGGAATGCAGTTAGTTTCAATTATTAAATCCATTGTACCCATCACCATGCCAGCTAGCAAGAAGGTACACTGAATGTGTCAGTGAATAAAAGAAATACCAAACTTTCAATAGCATGCTTAAAATATTTGATGATTGTAAAGAAAATAGCTTCCAAGTTAACTTAGAGATTTTATCTAATTCTAATACAATTTCCAGTAGGGAATTTTTAAAACTTTGATAATTATAAAAAGAAAAAGTAAGAATGGGAAATACATGCATAAAGTATGATTAATAAAGTGTACTCTTCCATATTAAAGAGCTTAATTTAGCATTAGCTAATTATATATATATATATATATATGAATAACAGAATAAGCATATACTAAAAATTATATATAAAATAATTATCATTAATAAAAAACAAACGACGTATGGTGTCCCTCATATATGGATCCTAGTACAATCTCTCTTTATAAAGCAAACTGAATGATTCCTTGTTTTTTTTCTTTTCCTTTTTAGTAAATATATCACTTGATATTACTCCTCCACTTGCTATGTAATTGTAGGAATGTAAAGTAATATTTTCCTTACCTCAATTGAAATCTAGTTTCAAAGTGTGAATCCATTCATGCGTTTTGGAATTGACCTATAGTTTATTTTTAGATGTCATAATTTTGTCATATGTGTGCCATATTTTGGAGTGATAAAATTTGGAAGAAACAACAACAAAAGCCTGGGCCAAAGAACTGAATAAAACAGTAAATTTCTACCCAAAACAATAAACTTCTGTAGCCAAAAATTCCAAAAAGTCTGAGAAAAGGATGAAAGTAATGTATGGCAGAATGCATGAGCTCTGGCAGGATTGGGGTGGGGCAGAGAGGGAGAAATGTGTTTAGGTTGATTAAAAAATCTTGTATGAAATACACAAAACCTCAATAAAAAAATGTCTACATGGGCTGACTAGGCTCCAGTGGATGAACTTGCACTGAAGGATATCTGTATACAAATGCTTGACCAGCTAGGACTTAACATGTATGACAGAATGCAATAGATCTGGCGGGGGGTATGGATGAGGGCAGGATCTAAATTTTATGAAAAACCACTTGTATGAAATGCACAAAAACTCAATGAAATATTTTTAAAAGAAAAAGGTTTGATTTAGCATTAGCTGAATTTTATATATGTATAATATTTGAATAATAAAATAATCATATACTAAAATGGTATATAGAAAATAATTATCAGTAATGACATTAAAAAATATCACAACCGTATTGCACTAGAACATATAGAGAAATTTAACTTCTTTTTCTATAACACATCCTTAAATAACTTTGAACCAAACTAAACAAGGTAATAAAAATAAACAGTAAAACTTCTGTGGGCTTGGTGAACACTAAAATAAAACAATGATGAATCTACCATATGATCCAGTTACACCACTTCTGTGTATATATCCAAAGGACACATTCTACTGTAGATACATGTACATCCATGTTTGTCGCTGCTATCTTCACAGTTGGTAAGAAATGGAAACAACCTAAATGTCCCTCAAGTGACAAATGGACAATAAAAAATGTGGTACATTTACATAATGTAGTACTACTCAGCAGTAAAAAAAGATGAATTTATGAAAATGTCAGGTAAATGGATGGAACTAGAGTGTTATACTAAGTATATGAAGTAACAGAAACACAGAAAAGAAAGGGGTATGTTTTCCCTCATTGGAAGATTGTAGCACCAATCCCTTATATGTGAGTACATCCCGATGTAACCCAGAAGCCAGGAAAATGGAAATGTTACACAGAGTTAAATGAATGAAAAAACCTGAAAAAGAGGAATAGTAGAGAACAGATTTTACCAGGGATATTGTCCGGCTGGAAGTGGAGGAGGGAGGGACATGCAACAGGACACAGTGTGTGTGTGGAGGGGGGGAGGGGTTCAGTAGAGGGTGAATGGTGAGAGGCAGGTGATTTGGAGAGAGGGTAGGGATAATAGTGTCACTAGGACTAGGGAAGGAGGAGGGACATTGACTGTTGAGGAGACAGAGTAGAGGTGAATGGATATTGGGGGACCAAAGAAATCAGAGGGAAATGTGGTGCCTCTGGAACACCCTGAGAAATGCACATATGGAGTCTGAACATTAGTGTATAGTATACCTGGAGGCTGTATGGCAAGGAACACAGCACCAGAGACCTCCCTTCCAGTGCTTGGTCAGTATAGTCCAAGATACTCACAAAATATCATGGGCTACTGCAGGAGCTCTTAGTTATCTGCCAGAACAGGAAGGTAATACTCGTGGCTGAAGACAGGACATAATTCAGACATAGGACTTGGAGGAATGGAGCAGGAACTGACCTGGAAGTCTTCTTCCTGAAATTTAGCTCTCATACTATATGATAATATACAAACTTCTTAGAAAGAGAATCAATCAATGGTCCAACCCATCCCAGAACGTAATAACCATAATGACTAATGCTGCAAACATCTCTATTGGTGCAGTACCAACACTATTATCTGGGATAATCAGCAGCTATCTAATTGGACTTAAATCCCTCTCAATGTTTGTAAACTCATGGTTGGCGCTGTAAACTCAGCCAAGTACACAAGGCAGGAATGGACATAGATCTTAGAGAAAACCTTATCTCTGTCTTATCTCTGTCTTATCTCTAGACAAATGAAATTTCTTCCCATATGACAAATATGAAACTTTATATTCACAGAAAAGCATATCATACACCATTCATTAAAGAAACTTCATTTTCTAACAGATGTAGGCAAATCTAAACTGGCCAGACACAGAAAATATGCTTCTAAGATATGGCTGGTCCTAGGTGACACATCTACAGTTGATCCTATACACCAAATGCTCATGGAGTATAGTCCAACAAAGGGTAGAGAGAAATCTAATTCATCCCTCAACTCTCACCACAAAGCTTCCATATTCAACAGAATGTGATGCACACAGAAACCACAACTGACCAAGTTTTAAACAATAAGAGATGACAGAGTGTGTGTCCCCGGATAGGACTCTTATGTTAAAACTCTCCCACCCAAGACTCAAGGACCATTGCAGAAGAGGGGCTGGAAAGATCAAAAGAGCCAGGGTTGGTTCAGGAATGTAGGGAAACAGAGGCTTTCAGGCCACTTACACAAGTGAACTTGTAACAATGGTGGCATCAAGTACAGGATCCATGCCAACTCAATTAGACCAGGGTCCATAGTGGAGCAAGAGAAATGAGTGCTGAGCCAGCCCTTGACCAAGAATTATTGGAGATGTATTACTACTGAGTGAAGGACTGTATGCCTTACTTAGGATCTCTAGATGTGCTGACTAGACTGCAGTGGATGAAATTGCATGAAAGGACATTCTGGTACAAATGCTTGACTGAATAGGACTTAACGTGTATGTTGGAATATATGAGATATGGTGGGGAGTTGGTGTGGCTTGGATGTGAGAGAGTGCGAAGCATCAGTCCCACTATCAAACTGACTGAAGAGGGTACTGTGTAGGGTTTTTTCCTGAGGACCATATCAGAGGGTGAAAATCCATTTATTCTATGCAACAAGCAGCTTATATAGGTCTGGGTCAGGCATCTGGTACATCATATAGCCCCACCTCCCAGCAACCAATCCTAGACCTCCATACCACCACACATCATCCCAGCCTGTGGGACATACCCACTTTCTGGGGGCATGCAAACAGACAAGTGAGCTCATTGCACCAAGCAAGCGCATGCATCAGGCAACAGGGTTTGCCCCATACTATAGCATTGCATAGTGTGCTAAGCAGATTGTGCTTGAACATGAACAAGACATGCCTGAATTCAGAACTGCTCTCCCACATCTCCCTCTTCTGTTTTTGCCAAAACAAGCTCTGTGAGCATGACAGTAGTGGTGGTCAGTTGACTTTGTCTGGCCTGAATGACCATGACTATTTTATAAAAGCAATAAGCAACTCCAATCATCAATGCCCACATGAAAACTGAATATAAGACAAACTAATTAGTAAACATCTTTCTCCAATTCTTATAAAAGTCATCAAAGAATGAGAGAATCTGGTGGTATCCCAGGATCCCCTAATCCAACTGGAGAGGTTTTCATAAGCCTGAATAGCATTGGGCACATTGGCCATATAAAGTGTGGTGGTTTAAATGATAGTATCCCCCATAGGCTTTAAGTATTCAAACATTTTGCCTCCAGTTGGTGGCACTGTTCTTGGAGGTCTTAGAAGGTGTGGCCATGCTGGAGGAAGTATATCACTGGGTGCAAGCTTAGTGAGTTTAACAAGCCTTGTGGTCTCCAGTCTCTCTCTCTCTCTCTCTCTCTCTCTCTCTCTCTCTTCTCTCCTTCCTGTGCTCATTACGAGATGTGACACTTGGCCTGCTGCTCCAGCCCCAGCCACCATGCTTCTCACCACAATGGACTCTAATTCCCTAGAACCCTCAATTGTAAGCTCAAATAAACTCTTCCTTTTATAAGTTGCTTGGTCATGGTGGTTTTATCTCAGCAACAGAAAAGTAATAATAACACTTATTTGGTACCAGAGAGTGCAGTGTGGCTGTGAAGACCTGACCATGTGGATGTTTTAGAAATGTGGAAGACTACAGATCTTTGGGCTAGAAAAGCTGTTGACTAGACTGTAAGCAGAACTTACAGGCCATTCTAGTAGAAGCCTGGAAGAAAGCATTGCTGCAAAAAATGTAGTTCCAGAGGAAAATAAAGACTTAGGCAGCAACCGGGATATTTTGTTAAAGAGTCTGGCAGCAGTTTGCCCACACCCCAAATGCTTGCCTGATGCTAAGTTGAAAAGCAATGAACTAATGTCTTTGGCAGAGGATATTTCAAGACAGCCTAATGTAGAAATGGTGGCGTGGCTATTAATGGTGAATATTATACAGATCTACAGTGAAAAAGAGCAGATGGGGCAGAAAGAAATGCAGAATGTACAGTTTGGATCTGAAAAATGCACGAGGAAGATTAAAGGTGGGGCCAAGGCATGTGAAGGAGAGGCTCCCTTTCATAAGGAGATTAAAGTGATTAAGGAGAGGCCTAGCTATTTAAAGGTAAGCAATGGAAAAAGTGAGATTAACGTAATTAAGGAGGGGCCTCGAGATTTATAAGTAAACAACAGAAACAGTACCTTCAGGGCAAGACCACACCCAGCTAATCCTCCAACTTTTGAAAGGGAAATACTGAAAGGGTTTTCTGCTCCAACAAGTCCAGGGCTGAGAAAAATTGCAAATGTGGTTGAAATAGGACAGGGTCCATCCCAAACTTGCAGCCAAACTCGGCAGTTTCATTCACATGGTGCTGGCTTTAGAGGCATGAAATTTGCAAGAGTGAAGGGGTCATCAGTTCTTCCTCAGTGATTCCAGAGAGCCACAGAGGCCAGACAGAGTGCAGCAGGGGCATCACTGCATAAAGAAGGCCCTGATAGGCCATTGTGTGAAGCTGTGAATATGCAGCCTGGTTGGCATCAGAGACCCCAAGAAGACATTCGAGATGCCAGAGCTATGAGATCTTTGCCAAGGAGAGCTGCATACAGGGAGTGGTACCAGCCTAAGGAAAAGATTCATGTTGCACTCAATCCTTGAAGAGCTGAGTCATCTCAACCCTTTGGAAGTAAAGTCCCAGAAGTTGCACATGGAGCTACTGGACTTGGTGTTTGCCCTGCTCGCTTTCGGTCTTGTTTTGGTCCAGTATTGCCTCACTGTGCCTCTATTCTTCCCTTTTGTAATGGGAATGTGTATTCAGTTCCACTGTATGTTGGGAGTATGTAATTTGCCTGTTGATTTTACAGGATCTTACAGTTAAGAGTTTGGCCTGTGTCTCAGAAGAGATTTTGGACTATAACTTTTGAATAGAATTGAGACTGGTAAAGACTATGGGAACTTTTAAGGTTGGACTAAATGCATTTTGCATTTTATATGGTAAGGAGCCTATGGGGCCAGAGAGTGGAATGTGGTGGTTTAAATGATAGTGTCCCCCCATAGGCTTTATGTATTCAGACATTTTGTCTCCAGTTGGTGGCATTGTTCTTGGAGGTCTTAGAAGGTGTGGCCGTGCTGGAGGAACTATGTCAATGGGTGCAGGCTTAGTGAGTTTAACAAGCTTTGTGGTCTCCAGTCTCTCTGTCTCTCTGCTTCCTGTGCTCATTGTGAGATGTAACCCTTGCTGCTCCAGACCCGGAAACCATGCTTCCTGCCACAATGGACTCTAATTCCTTGGAACCATCATCTGTAAGCTCAAATAAGCTCTTCCTTTTATAAGTTCCCTTGGTCATGGTGGTTTTATCACAGCAAAAGAAAAGTGACTAATACATAAGGGGTCACGGGAACATGGCAATAATACCAATCACAAACAGTATGAATCATGTCAAATTAAAGTTCAATTAGCATAGTATGTATGGCCAGCTGTAGAATAATTTTATCTTGTGCAAGATCCTTAGCTGTCAGGACTG
Source organism: Rhizomys pruinosus (assembly GCA_009823505.1). Taxonomy (NCBI): domain Eukaryota; kingdom Metazoa; phylum Chordata; class Mammalia; order Rodentia; family Spalacidae; genus Rhizomys; species Rhizomys pruinosus. The sequence continues at coordinate 667,114 of VZQC01003661.1, forward strand.
AAATGTTGCTGACAGTCACTGCAGTCTGCAGGGTATTTGCAATTGACACCCCTGAGGCAACTGCTCTTGTAACTCCAACAATTGCACAGATAATCTCAAGCATGATGTCCCCTGCAACTTTTTTGTTACAACTATAGAGGGTGACCACATGCCCCAGCTTGGTCAGTCATTCCCAGGGAGTGGTCTTAAAATTGGGGGTACTGAGAACCTCTGCCTCGGACTTGGATGACCACTGAATAATAACAGGCTTTATAGTTTGTAATTAGGACCACCCCAGAGGCATCAAAGAAATCCCTGCCTAATAAGTTATGAAGCCGGGCAGGAATAATAAGAGGCTTAATGGTCTGTAACACATCTAGGTCTCTCCAAACCATATGCCAAGTAGTTGTTTCAGGGGCCACATTTTCTCCTACACCCTGGACCAAAGGTCCTTCAGTCAGTCTCCAATCCTTTGGAACCTCCTCCACTCCAAGTATAGTTTTGCCTGCCCTTGTGTCTAGGAGATATTTAAAAAGACTATCCTCTGTATATTTGGAGATTGTAAGGCTCTTTGAGTGGGATGGTCCAAAAGACCCTGGGTTCCTTTATTCTCATTTGATTTGAGGTGGAAAGATAGAACTGACAAGGCCCTGGCTCCCTTTCTTGCTGTGCTAGGAGCTGCCCAGGGTGGAATTTAAATCTTTATTAATAGGGTGCTATCCTTAGTGGATTTGGAGTGGCCAGTCCAGGCCCAAGGGGATCCATTTTGGCATTTGGGTGTGACCCAGGCCGTGACCATAGAGGAGAAAGATGCTGCCAGATAAACTGAACACAACCCCAGCATTTGGCACCACCCTCCATCAGCCATGAGGCAGAGACAAATACTTGTGCCAAAGCTGCCAGGTCAGAAGCCCTCATTCCCACATTTTGTGTAGATATCTATTATCCACTCCTTAAGTGGTTTAGAGTGAACTGATAAGATGGCTGTTTTATAAACACCCACATATGCCAGTGCCTTAATTAAGATCTCATGGGCTTCCCCTTAACAGACCTTCCCCTGTACTGTCTGAATAACCCAGGTAAGGAACTGAGTAAAGTCCTCATTTGGTTGTTGCCACAGTTGGGAAAAGGAGGCAGACTTCTCTGGAAATTGTAGCTATCAGCAAGCCCATATTGCAAAAGAGACTACAGGCTTGATCCACTGGATCACTCCAGAACTCCCCTTGCCCCTGGAGCTGATGCTTAGAAATTTGTATACCAGTGGAGTGATTATGCTCAACCTGTTGTTTATGATCATCATTTAAAAAGGCAAGAAAATCACTCAATGATAAGTCAGCCCAGGCCATGTGTTTCCAATCATGAGGGGTATTGAAACCCAAGGAAAAGGTAGCTAAAGGGGGTCTCTACTTATGGAGAATGCAGAGCATCTCTAGAAATGGCTTTGCAGAGGTCCTTGATTGTGTTACGGTTTTTATGTGAGCCTGAACTATGTCAGGGTTATTTGTCTCTTTCTGGCCCAAACACTGGAGGACACTAGTTATAATGGAGAGGAAAATGTTAGCAGCAGAGACCCAGGGGGCATATTGGAGGACAGCATCCCAAAATTGCTCAGTATGAAGAAAAGGCAACCTAGAAGAGGAGGGAATATTCCACACCATGGGGGTTCACAAACCCAGAATCACCAGAGTGCTTCAGGTGTCCCTGTTTGGGTGCCACTTGCAGGAGCATCAGTCCTACAATCAAAAAAGCTGAAGGTAAGATGCACGCTACTCCAGTAACATCCTGGGGACCAGGAAGAGGGTGGGTGCAAATCTGTTTACTCTACACAGAAAGCAGCTTATATAGGTCTGGGGCAAGCAACCTCTATATCATATGGCCCCACCTTCCAGCAACCAATCCTAGAACTCCATAGCATCATGTGTAATCCCAGCCCCTGGGACATACCCAGAAAGGGGCATGAAGACAAACAAGAGGGCTCATCATGCCAAGCAAGTGCTAGAATCAGAAAACAGGATGTGCCCTGTGCTTAGTGTGCTAGGCAGATTGTGCTTGCACATGTGCAAGAAATGTATGGATCCAGGAATGCTGTCCCACAAGAAGTGCTATAAATTTGATTAAGAATTGTTTAACGAAGTGTACTGATGGGCAATAAAAAATAAAAAGTAACACACATACAAAACAAACAAAATATGTAAGACATAAAACCATGATCCTCATGTTCTTCTTTTATAATAAAGACCTGACCAAAGCAGCAACAAGTATACTACCAAAAGAGTAATTTCAAAAATCCACAGTTTCTTCTATTTTTATAACACCTTTTAAAAATTGTGTATGTTCCCTTATGGCTTTTAAAAAAGTATTTCTCTTCCCTATACACTCATTCACTCTGATAAAAATAAAATGTTGCCCTGCAGGCTCCAACCATACCCAAAGAACTATTGGCAGCTGATTATTCCTTGGTAAGTAGGATTTGATCTTCTTTAGAGGAGAGAGTTTAGATAGGTTGACTAGACTCCAGTGGATGAACTTGTACTGAGGGAAATATGTGGAAACAAACTTGAATCAATAGGTATTAAGATATAAGACAGAATGCATGAAACACAGGGGGCAGCTATGGAGGGATGTGGATGAGGGAGGGGTTATAAAAAGGACTAAGATGTTTTGTATGAAATGCACACAAATTTAATAAAAATATACAAAAAAGTTGTCCTTTTCAACATTCCATGACAAACATGTTCTCTTTGTGCTATAAAGCACCCATGTTCCTCTACTTTTTCTTTATGGTCCCAAAGTTCTGCACCAGTAAAATAAGACAGAATATAGGTAGTGGATTAGGACCTTAAGAAGAAAGAATTTAGTCAAAAGAAATAAACTGAGAAAAGATTGAGAATTTCCTTTCACTAGCAAAAGCAATGAGAGAGTCACAAATGCCCCAGTGTTCCTAAATTCAAATTTTGTCTGTTACTTAAAGAAAGTAATCAATATGGTGTCTTAATACACTTGAATAAATTACTATGTCTCTCTATAGGTCATCAGTTAAGAATATTGTAAATTGCCAGGTGTGGTGGCACATGCCTTTAATCCTAGCACTTGGGAGGCAGAGGCAGGCAGATCTTTGTGAGCTCAAGGCCAGCCTGGTCTACAGAGTGAGTTCCAGGACAGCTGGGGCTACAGGGAGACCCTTTCTTGAAAACACACACAAAAAGAATATTGTAAATCATTCATATAGGGAATATTACAATTTAAGGTCAGGTATTTAAGAATAATTCACAGCATCAAAGCAGCATATGTAAGAAAACAAGCACAATAAAAATTGCATTTCCAGTATGACAATATTTTTTTAATTTTTATTGAATTTTTGTGTATTTCATACAGAACATCTCAATAAATCTTAACTCTCTTTATATAAACCACCTTCCCCAGCTGCTTCCTTCCACAGACCACCCCCCCCACATCGGAATTCATACACTGTCTCATCTGTGCAAAGCCCCATTGTGTCAAGTTAGCATCCTTAGATATACTCAGGCCATCCAAAGTCCCTCACTTTAAGGTCAGCTCTTCCTCCTCCTCCAGCCATAATCAGCTGCCAATAGGTTCATCTGTTAAGATTGGGACCTGCTTCCAAACACCAACATTATAGGATAATATAAATGGGCTTCTCAGAGCTTGTAGGGCTCTACTTACATAAGAACATATGCCTCCATCCTGGCTCTTACAACCTTTCCACCCCCTCTTCTGCAATGGTCCCTGAGACCTGAGTGAATGAAGCTTAAATAGGAGTCCTGTCTGAGAACTCACACTTTGCAGATCCCTAATCTTTACCCTTTGGGCATTTGTGCCCTTTTGTATTCCTGGACTTCTGTTGAATGAGGGAGATTCATTGATGAGGCTTGAGAGATTCTCTGGTGTCCTCTTTATCTCTTGTTCAATGTTGCATGAGAATTAGGTGTAGAGGTTGCATTGTAGATGTGCCATTTAGGTCTGACCTATTCACAGACCAGTTGTGGCATACTATAGTCTTCATTTCGTGCAAAAGAAGCTTCTTTGACGACTTATGAGAATGATACTCCACTGTAAATAGGAGGATACATATTTTGCACATGGTAAAAAAATTACATTAGTCTAGGAACGTGACAGCCTTGGCTTGTTTTCTCTAATACTTATTGTTAGGTTACTGTGTACTCCCCCAGAAAAAAATAAGATACCATAGGGTTTAGGCACTCTGGGATCGAGTTTAATTCAGTGTAGCCAGGGCTAAACTCAAAGGAAAGATAGAGCCAGCACTGAATGTCATCAGTGGAATTTAAGGGAGAAGATAGTGTGGGGGCTCAGGTAGGAGATGGGGATAGGGTGTTCAGCAGAAGCTCTGGTTTGTCAAAGGGGTGGAAGGCTCCTGAAAGATCCCTCTGTCTTCCCTTGCAGGGCTCTACACCCCATTGCTCTTAAATACACACAGGGTCTCAAGCCCATTATTCAGAGATTCTTTGGCGTTCCTCTCAGCCTCCAGTTGGATAATTGTCCAGATTTTGTCTCAAATTGACCTAGTCCATCTCTCCAACTCTGGGCACCACTTGGAAGCTTCACGTTCCTTACCACACTCAATCATCAGTAAATGAGAGAGCAAATTTGCTCCTTAAGGACCAACTCACCAAGCTGTTCCTGGAGTTCTGTCATGACTTCCCTCCTTCCTCTGGCCTTAACAAGGCTCAGGTCCATTCCCTGAGTGTGTTTCTTTCTCAGTCCTTTTGAACTCATGCATGGCCCTACCTACTAAGTTACTTTCCATTACAGGATCCATCCCTCCTTCATGATTACCTGCCTGCCTTCTCTCTCCTAAGACAGCTCCTTAGGGAACATGCAGATCACATCATCCCAGAGGCTTCTAAGGACCTAGTACCCTCCATTCTACAACCTGGAGACTACACCTTCCTCCACTCTACTACCAAGGCAAAACCGCTGGGACAGCTCTACAACCCCACTGGCTTGGACCTTACCCGGTGATCCTGTCCACACTTACTGTAGTTAAGCACCTTGGAGTCCATGGCTGGATACATCTCTCTAAACTTAAGCCTGTAAGGACTCACAGCAAGTACTCGGCCACCTCAACTAGCCATCTAAAACTTAAGATACAGAGTCCCATCCTAGCTAATTTTCTTTCCCTGCCTCCTTTCTATAACTGTCCCTCTAACTCTGGCTTATACTAATCTAGAATCCTGTACTACTCCTCCATATGTTTACAGGTTTTAAGTCTGGGCACTCAATGATAAAGATCAGGAAACCAGGCTTCTTAATTATTCAGAATGCCAGTTTTCCTCTTGCCCTTCTGCTTCGCTTTCCTTTGACATCCTTGACCCATGTACCCACCGATGTCCTGGAGCCAACTCAGGATATGGGAACAATTACAAGTTTCTCCACTTTATCAGAGAACGGGATAATGCTGGCTGTAGACCTGGGGGATGGGAAAACTGTCCATCTTGGTCCTGCAAGTACCACTGATCAGGGCTTACATGGGGCATACAACCCAAACAAACATCTTTTCTCCGCACCAGGAAAGAAAAATGTAACTTTTAAAATTATCAACCACTCCTCCTGGCCCAGGGACTCGTAGCCGCTGCTGCAGGCATCTTCCCGCCCCAGGACTGGCATTCTTCTGCTCCTCTAGAGTATACATCTGCATTTCTTTTTTTTTTTTTTTTTTTTTGGCGAAAAATACTGATGATGTTTTTTTTTTTTATTTTGCCTTTTTATTGATGGCTTTGTGAGTTTCATACATCATTTCCAATTCAGTTCAGGCATATATCCCCTTCCCTTCCCCCCACCCCACCCCTACCATCCCAGATCATGCATTCTGCTGTAACTTTTCTGCATCGTTCTGGGGTTTTTTTTTTTTTTATTTTGTTTTTTGTTTTCATTTTTTTAACAATAAGTGATAATTCGTGTACAAAGCATCCTTCATGTAAAACCCAATTTTGCGATGCAGTTGTGCCAACCACACACGCTCATGGGTCCCACCACCAGCAGGGGGCCTTGTATGTTCAATTAAGTTAGATCAAATACGTGTCAGGCTATATTGATTTGTAGTTCAATCACCATAACCTTCCAATCGCAGCCCAATTTTTTTTTTTTTTTTATTTCTTTTTTGTTTAAATTCTACCACTCTCCTCCTCTTCTGCAAATTGTTCCCTAGCGGAGAAAAGGGGCCCAGGTGGATGAGAAGCAAAACAGGCGACTTTCTCTGGAGATGATTGTCTTGGTACCTAAGTCAATTCTGGCAGGATAAGATAGATACAAAACTTTTTGCCAAAAAACCTTGCAATCCAAATCTTAAAAAAACTATGGGAAAAGATCTGTATGTTCCACAGGCCCAGAATTCACCAACTTAATGGGCTGAGAAAGAAAATGCAGGCTTTGCAGTGAGTAAGATGTTACAGAAAGTGCCAGCAGAAGGATTGACTCTCTCTGGCATTTGAAGGGAAAAAAAAGCCTCAATTGCTGCAGACACAGGCCCCCCACCCTATCCTACTAGTAACAACGATTTTTAATGAATCCTGAACGAAGCTTACCTTTAGGTGCTGCAAAGGTTTAATACAAGAGACTTTCTTTTTTTTTTTAATTTTATTTATTTCTGTGTATCATTCTGCATGCAGGTCTGTGCACTCGTGTCGTGCAAATGCCTGCAGAGGTCAGAAGAGGGTCTCGGATTCCCCCTGGAGCTGGAGTTCCTGTGGAATTGGAGTTTCAGATGGCTCTCGGCCACCATGTTGGTGACTGGGACAAACCCTTCCTCTGTAGAGTGTCTCGGGAGCTCTTAACCACGAGGCCACAGCTCTCCAGCCCACAAGAGACTTTTTCTTACTCCCCCCCCATGAAGAAAGAGAAATATGAGGATGATGAGGTCGTTCTCCAGCTGTAGAGTGGAGCCAGCGTTATAGAAGTATTCTCTTAAAAAAAATCGTAAAACTGCCTTCTTTAATTGACTAATGGACATAGAAATGTGAAAAGGATTATTCTCTATTCAGAACCAAATATATTTTTTTTTCCGTCACCTACGTCTTGAATCAAGCCTATGCACTTAAGCAAAATATATTAATACAGGAGCTCTGACATCAACAATGGATTATTCTACGAAGGAGATGTTGGCCAGGGGATCCAAGCCCCCACAAAAGGTAAAGGCTCCTTGCCTCCAAACTGGGATATCTGCAGGAAGAGAGGCGATAAGGCTCTGCTGTTGAAGACCTGATATAAACATGGGAAAGATGTATGGAGACTGCACTTGCAAGCATACGGATGGTCTCTGGAATGCCAGAGAGTGTTACCAAAGGCCACTAAACCAATAAAGCAAATATAGGTCTCCTTGAGTCAAGCAAGACTCCTACATCTGAATTTCTGCTGATACCTCTGGCCCATCCCTTCCAGTGGTACTACTGCCTGGTCGTACTCTTTACACTCCAGGGGAGATATAGGCATACCTGGGAGATCAGGAAACTTTGGTGAGGTCTTTAACTGTCCACCATCCCAGAACCAAGCCGGTAGCCACACTGGCAGTTTTAGTGGACATCAGCCTAGTCTCTGTGGTTGCTGCCCCCAGGATACCTGTGGGCAGTTTGGGACACACATTTGTCACAGCTCAGCATTTTTCCCTAGAACTCCAGCAACTGAACACAGCTTGTAACCACTGTGGAAGCTACTGCTTAACCCATTCATTTCCTACAACAGCAGCTTTCCTCTTTAGCAGAAGTTACCCTTCAGAATAGGTGGAATTTACACTTGCTTATGGCTGAGAAGGGGGTACCTGCCTTTTTCTAGGAGAAGAGTGTAGCTATTATGCCAATAAATCAGGAAAGTTAGAACAAAATATCTACCATCTGCAGAAAGCAGAGCATAACCTGTCACAGAGGACCCCCAATGGAGAGGGCACCTCTAATTGGGCTCCCTGGGCAGCAATCCTTCCTTGGATAATGCCTTTACTAGGCCCACTGATAGTAGTAGTAATTTTGTACACAGTGACTTCACGCCTTTTATAATATTTCCAAAACCAAATCCAACGCCTCACTCATATGAGATTTAAACAGTTTCTTCTCTCAGTTGCAGAAGGAAAAACTGCCTACGAGCAGCTGACCACTGCCAACCAAGATTGGGCACTGGACACCCAAAGTGACTAAGATAGAGAATAACACCCTGACTTTCCAGACTAAATTCCCCAACCCCCATGCTGAACATCCATATTCAGCTCTGAAGCAGTTACAGAAGACAGATCTTCACACATTTTCCTATAAAAAACAAAAGGCTAGAATGTCAGGGTGTGGATTTCAAGAAGACCAAAATGCAAAGGCATTCAAGGCCAGAGTGCTGAGGAACCTGCTCTAGCAGCCTGCCTTTGGTTATGGAAAAACAGGTCATCACAGAATACTCAGGAACCTTTTGACCCTTTAAAAAGCCAGAGCTTCTGCTAAATGCGCTACCCCCACCTCCTACCTGAGCCCCCACCCTATCTTCTCCCTTAAATTCCTGGATAGAGCCATGCAGTGCTGGCTCTATCTTTCCTTTGAGCTTATCCCTGGCTACCCTGAGTTAAACTCTACTGGAGTGTCTAAACCCTGTGATTTCTTATTCTGTCTGGGGGAATGTGCAATAACCTAACATTTATGAACTCTCCAGCCATGTGTATTTGGCTATGTTTATAGTACCACATATGACTTTCCTTCCATTGAATGGGCTACAAGTCCATTGATTACCCCCAAGATAAAAGTGCCACTACTTAACCATGTCATATGCTGTGCCAGTCATTAATATGGTTATTTGGTCTTAAATCTGGTATTGGATTCATGTTCTCTCCTAGAAGCTTAGATATTGCTCTCCAAAGTTATAGTAGCTAGCTTTCAGAGGTAGTGGTTTCGTGATCAGTTCCAGTTCAAAGTAAGTCCTGTCTTCAGCACTAAAGTCTTACCTCCAAGTCCTTCAAGTTCTGAGAGGTAATCAAGGCTTGTGGAATAGCCTGTGAGAATTTTGGGGTCTATCCCAGGCCACCAACTCAAAGGAAGTTTTCTCTTGTCTATCACTGTTTCTTGTTATAAAGCTTTCAGCTATATACATGGACACATGAAATTTGTCATTAGGTTGTTAGACTACTGTGATTCATTGTGGTGTTTTATAGGAGCAAGGCATTATTTATCTATCCTCTCTCCTTCCCCTGATAACTCTCACTCTATGCCTTCCCCATTTAAGCTGTCCCCATATGCCAGAATTATTCCTTGATAATATGAATCTCCTATGATTGTACCTCTCTTGAGCAACTTCTTTCACTTTATCCCTAAATTTCCTTTTATAACTGTCCTTCCCCCCTCCCATTTAAATACTAGTATTCTTTCCTTTTACTTCCTTGTTTACTTCCCATTATCATGATTTCTGCATGTACATGAGGATACATACATATAAGGATTTGGTGCTAGGATCCACAGATAAGGAATAACATACATGGTTTGTTTTCCTGAGTCTGTGTTACTTCACTTGGCATAACAGGTTCTATTCCAGTCTTTACCTGCAAATTTCATGATTTAATCTTTCTTTATGACTGAGTAGCACTCCCTTGTATAATGTACCACATTTCCATTGTCCTCCTTCCAATTAAGGGACACTTAGGTTGCTTCCATTTCTTAGCTATTGTGAAAAGGACAGCAACAAATATGGATGTACAGGGATCTCTGAAGTATGAGTCCTTTGTGTATATGCCAAGGAAAGGTATAACTGGGTCAAATGGTAGGTTCATTTTTAGCTTTTTTAAGACTTCTCCCACTGCTTTTCATAATGGTCACACAAGCTTGCAATCCTGAAATCAGTTAATAAGTGTTACCCTTTAACATATCATCTCCAGCATTTGTACCACTTGTTCTGTTGATCTTAGTCACTCTGACTGTGACAATAAGAAATATTTTTTGTTTTCATTTTAGCAACAGAAAAATATTTTATAGATTTTATATTATATTGTTTCATACATAATTTTTCAGTCAGTTTTAATCACCAATATACCTGCTTCTCCCTTGGCACCTTTCTGCAGCCCCCACTCCCAGAGTTCATACATTTTATCATTTGAGCTAGGGTCCATTTTGCCAAATTACCCTACCCACTCACTACTCAGTGCTAGCTCATTTCCGGAACTCTAGTCAGCTTATCTGAAGTTTCTTTTCTAATGAAGGCCAGGTCTTCCTCGCCCACCCATAATCTGCTGCCAATATTTCATCAGCCAATATTGGGCTCTGCTGCTCATTTCTGCAGTTCTGTGCTAGGTTTTTGTCCATCCAAGCTTCCATGGGTATTGTGCATGCTGGCACCAATGCTATAGGTTCATATGAACAAGGTCCCAGGTGCTTGTAGGATTCATTTACATTTGGTCTTACATCACCTCTCTGGCTTTTACAATCTTTCTGCCCTCTGTTCCACAAGGTTCCTCAAACCCTGGGTGGATAAAGCTGAATATAGGCAGCCGGTCTATGGAACCACACTCTATAGACTCCTAATCTTCATCATTTGGCCATTCAGGCTCTTTTGAGCTCCTGGTATCCTGTTGCATGGAGGAGATTTCTTAACAAGAGTTAAGATGTAGTTAAGGCCTTCTTGGATCCTTGTTCTTTGATGCTTGGGGTTTATGTGTAGAGGTTGCATTGTAGATGAGTCATCTAGGCATGAGCAATTCATAGACTGTGTCTCTGTGTGTCCAGTTATAGGACTTTGTACTCATCTGATGCAGAAGTTTCTTTTATGAGTGGTGTCTGGGATATTTGTCTGTAAATATAAGGATACTTCTTTTGTAGTTAGTAAAATTTTACCTTAGAATAGGGATGAGTCAACCTTAGGGAATTGTCTACCATCTATGACCTCTCCAATTTTGTGTATATGGCTATGTTAACAATACTACACATGAGTTTCCTCCCACTGAGTGGGCTTTAGGTCCAATTGGATAGGCATTGATTTCCTCCAAGACAGAAATGCCCTTATTGCACCAATGTCATATGTTGTGTTGCTCATTGGTATGAATATTTGGTCTTGAGGCTGATGTTGGACCATTTATTAATGCTCTCCCTTTGTGGCTTGCATACTGCCAATTGGAATGACAGGAGAAAGCTTGAAATATAGAATGAATGAAATGGAAAACAGAACATCAAGACAGACCATAAAGTTGAAGAACTAGACAGCTCAGGAAAAGACTATGAAAATTGAAAAAAAAAGAAAGGAATATGCTGTAAATGTGGAACACCATGCAAAGACCAAATTTACCCATCACAGGAAGGAGAAGAATGTCAGTATAATGGTATTGACCATGTCTTCAATAGGATTATAGAGGAAAATTTCCCCCAAATTAAGAAATATATACTCTAATAATTTTAAAAACTTAAATGAAGTGAATATATATATATATATATATATATATATATATATAATCGTGGGAACTAACAAAGCTAAACCAAGAAGTGACCAACAGCTTAAACAGACTCATAACAGATAAGGAAATAAAAACTCTATTATAAAACTTCCCTACTAAAAAAAAACCCAGGCCCAGATGGATTTACAATAGAATTCTACCAGATATTTAAAGATCTACAGTCAATACTACTGAAATTATCTAAAAAGTAACAGAGGGAGAAACCCCAACTCCTTCTATGAAGCCACCATCATTCTCATACCCAAACCAGATAAAGATACAACCAAAAAAATAAATAAAATTGTATATCCATATACTTAATGAATATACATGCAAAAATTCTGAACAAAATACTTTGAAACCATATAAGTTACACAACAAAAAGATTATCCACAATGATCAAGTTGGCCTTATTCCAGAGATGCAGGGATGGTTCAATATATGTAAGTCAATAAATGTCATAAATCATATAAATGGGCTCAAGGATAAAAAAAAATATATGGTCATATCAAGAGATATATAAATGGCCTTTGATAAAATTCAACCAGCATTTATGTTAAAAGTTCCAGAAATAGTAGGAAAGGAGGGAACATACATCAATATAATTAAAGCGCTATGCAACAAACCCATGGCCCAAATCATTCTAAATGGAGAAAAACTGGAAGCAGTCCCCTTAATACAGCAACCAGACAAGGATATCCACTGTCTCTACTCCTTTTTAGTATAGTGCTTGAATCTCTGGTTACAGCAATATGCCAAGAGAAGGAAATTAAGGAGTATAAATTTGAAAAGACAAGATCAAATTATCCTTTTTTGCACATGATTTATTATATGTAAGAGATGTAAAAAATTACAAAACTAGCAATGATTAGCACTTTAATTTAAGTGACAGGTTATAAAATCAATCTCCAAAATCAGTAGACTTTCTATAAACCAGTAACAAGCAAATGGAAAAACTGTATATGGAAACCCTTCTATTCACAACAGTCACAAAAAAAATCATGGAATATACGAAAAGATTTAAAGCTACAAAAACTTAAAATCTTTGAGGAAGATATTGAGGAAAACATCAGAAGATGGAACAACTTCCCATGCTTATGGATTGGAAGAATTAATATTGTGAAAATGACCATCCTACCAAAAGCAATATAGAGATGCAATGCAATCTGTATAAAAATCCCCATGATATTATTCACAGTACTAGAGAAAAAAATGATAAAATTCAAAAGGGACCACAAAAGACTCTGGATAACTAAAGCAGCCCTGAGCACAAGGAGCAATTCATGAGAATTACTACACCAGATTTCAAACTATATATTACATAGCTAGAGTCATAAAAAAACAGATGAACTGGCACAAAAATAGATCCTTTGATAATTGGAATATAATTGAAGACCCAAACACGAATTCATGCAATTTCAGCCACCTGATATTTGAAAAGGGAACCAAGAACACCCACTGTAGGAATCTTCAGCAAATGGTGTTTGCAAAATTGGATCTCCACCTGTAAAAGAATGAAACTAGACGCTTATCTTTCACCATTTACAAAAGTCAGCCCCCAATTGATCAAAAACCTCAATATTTCTCTTTTGTGAATTCAGTCAGAAGTTTATTCCTACTTTCTTTTAGTTCTTTGATTTGTTGCTCTTTAAATTCATTGGATTCTTTGATTGCATTTAGTATTATTCTTTTAAAGTCTGCATCCTGGATTATCTCTAGAGGGTTCTCATTATCAGACTCCTGTATAAGGCTCCCCTATATGTGGTATTTGGTGGTCACATATTATTTGGGTTTTCCATATTACTATTTTTTGTGTGATTTTGTCATGTGGATTTCTTTTGCTGTTTGTGAATTAGATGTGAAACTCAATCCTTCATTAGTTGAGTTCAGTCTGATTCTGTTTGTACAGATGATATACTTGGTTGTTTCTTGTTGGGTATGAAAAACTGGTGGTCCAGGCTTCCGATTCCTCTTTTAATTTGGATTTTGTTATTTATTTATTTATTTATTTATTTATGTATTTATTTATTTATTTAATCTTTTTGGAGACCGGGTTTCTCCCTGTCCCCCTCTATCCTGTCCTGGAACTTGCTATGCGGATCAGGCTGACCTTGAACTCACAAAGATCAGCCTGCCTCTGCGTCTGAAGTGCTGAGATTAAAGGTATGCACCACGAAGCCCTGGTTCTCCAAGGCAGAGTGGGGGTAGGGAGAGCCAGAGCAGAAGCATGCTCTCAGAATTCCAAAGGCTAGATATGTGTGGAGACTGTTTGTGGACGGATTCTAAACTGACCAACTGAAAACTGAAACTCTGTGCGTATAACAGCACCGGGGTGTTGCCCACCAGGAGTGTAGTTAAGGGATCTGAAGTGCCAAAAGGTGGCCTCTGACTTTATATGCTTTAGGTTCTTGCTTCCCCTAGTTATGACCATATATTGTTATAGAGAAAAAGCTAAAATTAGTATCGAACAATGTTTTTTGTCTTCTAACTTGTTTTCTTCCGATGATTTTTTTTAATAATTTTTATGATGCTTTGTGCATTTCATACATTTTTTCCATTCAGTTTCAGGCTTATATCCCTTTCCCTCCCCCCCACCCCCACCCCATCCCAGATCATGCATTCTGCCATATATGTCCTGATCTTTCTCTCAGTTTTTTTTTTTTAATTTTAGCTATAAGTGATAATCTGATACACGCCTCCTTCATGCAACACCTATCTTCAGGCTGTTGTGCCCCAAACACCCTACCAGCCCCACCATCCAGTGGGGGGGAGGTGACACAGGTTGGTTTGTTAAATCAATTTGATCAAATGAGTGCCCAGAACTACATTGCTGTAGTTTCACCATTCACCCCAATCCGCACCCTTACATTCTACCCCGCCCCCTCTTCCGCATGTTGTTCCCTAGGTTTTAGAAACTAGGGGGCACAGGTGGATGAGAGGTAAAACAGTCCCCTCTCTCTGGAGCTGTTGACTTGGCCTCTGGTCAATTCTGGGTTTTCCTTCATGGGATGGGACGTTTGTACAGGAATAACCTTTCGATCCTACTAATGAAGAACAAGCAATTTAGCATATAGGTATTTAAGCAGCACTAATAGTTATGGGTAGGTTACTTTAGATAGACCCATGTTTGGATATGTTAATCCATGAATTACCAATTTTCCCCCCTGTAAAATATGACAGTGTCTTACCGTGGCTTATAACATCTAACCTGTAGAGGAGCGGAATGTAAGCTTGTGTCATCAGCCATGGGTTATTTCCAAGGGGAGAGGCAATAGCCCATTAGATTTGGAAATACAGGCACCAAATGGCTGCCTCTGCTGCACCAGTATTCCAGCAGGTGAGGTGTAGATGGTGCTGATGGTGTGATGGAGTCTTGCTTGACTCAGGGAGACCCATATTTGCTTTATTTGTTTAGTTGTCCTTTGGAAACACTCTCTGCATTCCAGAGGCCATCTGTTACCACTTGCATGTGTCGGTCTCAATACATCCCTCCCACGTTGAGGTCAGGTCTTCGGCAGCAGGGTCTTATTGCCTCTCCTCCTGTAGGTATCAAAACTTAGAGGCAAGGAGCCCTTAATTTTTGTGGGGCCTTGGATCCCTGGCCAACATCCACCTGGTAGATAGTAGAAATATTCCATTTCTGATATCAGAGCTTTCCTGGATTAATATATTTTGCCTGAGGTGCATTAGCCCTCGGACTTTAGTATTATATTGGTTCTGAACAGAGATTAATCCCTTCCACAGTTTCCCATGTCTAGTAGTCAATTAAGAAAGCAGTTTTTACCGGTTTTTATAAGAGATCACCTCTTACAATAGTTGTCTCCCTTTACAGTTGGGGAACGACCTCATCCTTGTCATATTTCTCCTTGTTCTAGGGCGGGGACGGCAAGAAAGTCTCTCATATCATAACCTTTGTGGCACCTAGCAGGTAAGTTTCATTAGGACTCATCTATAACTAGTTGTCTTACAGTAGGATCCACAGCGGGTTTGATTGTTTTATGGCAATCTAGGCTTTCTTCCTTTGAATGTTCGGACGGGTCAGCCTTTCCGTTGACACTTTTTGGTACATCCTACTCAATGCAAACCAGTATCTTTTCTTTCTCAGCCAAAGTTGGTTGCGTTGTCCTGTTGGTACAAACAAATCTTTTCCCATTGTTAGTTAAGATTGAATGCAGGGGTTTGATGAAAAGGTTTCCTGTCTTTCTGTATCCCCCCCCCTTTTGTTTAGCGTATGATTCTCCAGAAGATAGTTGTATTCTACATGACTTATAGAGTGGAGTCAAGGCATAGATTTCATCAAATTCACCCATGTTGTTTTGGGGACTATATGATTAACTTGGGGAAGCAAACTTAAATCTTTTATCGTTTTGTAAGTCATTTTAAAGAGAATGCTACAAGGTGTACTGTACAACAGAGAAAATTTATGGAGAACATTTGTATGTGTCAATCCCAAAAGTTCTTGGCTCTACAGATTTATGTAAAGCAAATGTGGACAAAAGCGATTTATATATCTCCATTTAATCAAGATTTTGAATACCATTTTTATCAGAAATCTGTCAACACAATGTTGTTTTACATCACATGTTTACTTTTACTTTTACTAAGTCCCAAAAAACCATGTGGTCCTGTATATGACAGTTGTCTAGACGATAACTGGCGGGGTACCTTGCTTGAGCTCCCGTCAACTTGATTAAATATGCCTTAATCAATATACACCGGTTGTGTCCCCTCTCCCACCCCTCCCCCTTTCCAAATTCACCATTTCAGTACATTTTCTGCTGCATCTTTCTGTGTTCTTTGCTACTGCCCTCACTCCCTGAGGAATATTTATATCTGGGTTTTGGTACTAGCATCCACATATGATGGACACCATTTGTCGTTTGTCTTTCTGGGACGTTTTACTTCACTTAACATAATTTTTTTTTTTTTTTTTTTTTTTTTTTTTTTTTTTTTTTTTTTTTTTGTTTTTCTTTACCTCTGCATAGATTCCATTGTGTAGATGTACAACCTTTTCTCTATCCACTCGTCAGTGAAGGGCACCTGGGCTGTTCCAGCTTTTTGCTATTGTGAACGAGAGGACTTGCAATAAACATAGCTGTGCAGTATCTTTGAAGAGTAAGTTGTGTCTTGGGGTTATACCCAGGCAGGAGTGTTATGACTGGGGCAAATGGAAGGATCATTTTGAGTAGGCGAAGGGGTGATCAAAACGGTTTACATAGGTGGATGTCACAAGGTACCATGCACAACAAGGAAATGGAGCGGGTTACCCTTTCCCCACAACCTGATGATTTTTATGCTATGTATTTTCTACAGTTCTGAAAATAAACACATTTTATTTAATTTTTTCAAAGGTGAAGAGAAAATGTTGTAAAGTGATCTTTTATAATACGTTTTCATCTGCATAATTATGCTGGTGCGACTAGGGTAACAAAAAAACAGTCATTCCAACTTACTAAGGTGTTAAAGTAGTACATTTTCTTCCATTAGGATGGTCTAACTCTGAACATTTATGTGTTCTCGTTCTCTGCTGTCACTAAAGCAGGGAAGGAAAATGGCGTAATCATGAATCTAAGCTTGTGATCAGGTCTGACAATGTGTTGTTGAAAGAAACTCATTTTACCTAGCACAAGGCTAAAGAGAGACCACAGAGCTAATTTATCTTCTGATGGAGTCTGAAGTCTAAATGAGAGGGGAGATTGCGATGCATTAGTCTATGTCTCCCATGTCACAGTCCTAATTTAACACATTATTGAGAAGATAAATCTTTGCACATGTCCTGCATAAGCAGCATATTGTTACAGTTGTTAATAGGACCTGAACAGATAGCCAGGGATTGATAATACTTTTTAAAATTTTTTCATTATTAGTGAATAGTGAGGTGAGACAAATAAAGATAGAGCATATTTAACATATAAAAGAAGTACTTCATGAAAATCAGACAACCTATTTCAATTCTCCATATGAACATCTCTGTTACCCGTTATTGTTCCATTCCTTCTGTATTTATTAAATGCTTACTTTTCTTCTGGTATGTTTGTTTTTCTAAAATGACGCTGTTTGGTTCTGCATGTTTTAAACTTAATATAATCAAGTTTTATATCCATCTTTCCATACCAGTTTTTGGTGGGACTTCATGTCCTATAGAGATATTTTTATTGGTAAAATGAATGAAATTTTTTATTGGGCAGATAGTATTTTGTTTTAAGAATACAGTACAAGTATATTTGTTAATATTATCTTATAATTGACAGTTTTGGTTGAAATTTGACTTTTCTTTCAAAAACTGTATCATTGCGATATCTTTTATGTGTACACATGGCACTCTAGGGAAACAGTTTCATCCTGTGTGACTGAAAGTGTCATTGTTTGTTTCCATGGCATTGTTGGGACAGAGGATAACTAGATCATCAAAGTTTGATGTCAAATTATTTCTAAAAGATATTTCTAGGGTTTTATTTATGTCAAGAAAACTTAATTATTTTTAATTGCTAAAATTTATTCTCTGACAATTTTGAATATTTAATCTAGATCTCTCCTTGAAATTTGCATACATTTTAATTATCTGTAATGTTCTTACCAGTTTCTACTGTTAAAGAGGCATTTATATAATGAGCTACAGAGTATATTTATTTTTCTAATCTGTAAAAGAAAGTATTTAGATTTCTCAGTATCTTTTCTTGCCTACTTTTTAGGATTTCCTACTAAAACTCTTCCTAGAGAAATTTTAGTTTCAAGATCTTGAACTAATTATTAAAATTAATTTCATCTTTTTGAGACAGGGTCATCCTGGAACCCCAGCTGGCTAGCTGGTCTGGAACTCAGTATGTAGACCAGGCTGGCCTTGAAATCACAGAGATCTGTTTGCCTTTGCCTCCTGAGTGCTGAGTTTAAGGTCATGTACCACCACATCTGACATTATGATTAAAATTTTAATTGCAAATGTATTTTATATTTTAGATACAATGTTTATAAAACTGTTATAAAATTATATACTAGAATTATAGTTTTAAGGATATATAGGTTTTATTTTTCAAGGACTTTTGGTTTTATACTTGGGACTGATATTTTTCAGTTTTGATATTTTATTGAATTTTTTATGTATTTCCTATAACCCAACTTGGTCAAATTTTGATCCCCTCTCCCATCCTTACCCCATATAGTACCCCCTCCAGATTTTAGATATTTTGTCATATGTGTTAAGTTCTATCCAGTCAAGCATTCTATCTTGGTGTCCTTGGATGCAAGTTCATACACTGGGATCTAGTCAGGCTATCTAGACATACTCTCTTAAAGGTCTACTCTCCTTCACCCCACAGTCATCATTTGCCAATAGTTCCTTGGCTAGGTTTGGATGCTACTGCCCGTCTCTGCTGCTCCATGCAGGGGTTTTGTCTGAATGGGTTGGCCTGGGTCTTATACACGCTGTCAGCATTGCTACAAGATCATATGAGTGCGTTTCCAGTGGCCTGAAATTTTGTTCATATGTCAATCCTGGCTCTGACAACCTTTCTACCCCTCTTCCAAAATGATCCCTGAGCTGTGGGTGAGTGAACTTAATATAAGAGTCCTTTCCAGAGACATGCATTCTGCAGTCTCTTATTCTCTAAATCTTATCCAATTTTTGC
Source organism: Rhizomys pruinosus (assembly GCA_009823505.1). Classification (NCBI taxonomy): domain Eukaryota; kingdom Metazoa; phylum Chordata; class Mammalia; order Rodentia; family Spalacidae; genus Rhizomys; species Rhizomys pruinosus. Next base: position 686,134 of record VZQC01003661.1, read on the forward strand.
CTTCTGTGTGTATCACACTATTTCATATGAGGAAGCTTCACAGGTGAAAGTTGAGGGATGTATTTAATGGCTTCTATTTTTGTGACCCAGCATGTCTGCAGTTACTTGCACTTTCAATTTGTTGGTGTTTTTGTGATGTTTCACTTTCTTTGTCAAAAAACTTTCTACAGAATAATGTTAAAAAATAAACTAATATTTTGTTAGTGCCTCTACTGTATCCATGTTTCATATTTATTTCTGCTTCACATTTTCCATTTATAACTTTAAAAACTATTGTATTTATATATTTTTATTTTGTATCTGTGAGTATATTGCCTGCATGTATGTAAGTGCACCTAACCATGTTGTACCATGTGGTGGAGGTCAGAAGAGTGTGTGAAATTCCCCTAGAATTGTGGAGATCATTAGCTCCCATCTAAGTGCTAAGAATTGACCAGGGTTCTTTGCAAGAGCAGCCAGTCCTATGAACTACTGAGCCATCTCTCTAGCCACACCTCACCATCTGTAAATTTTATACTTACAACTATGTTGGGATTTATTTTGCTAGTTCTTAAAATCCTCCATACATCAGTTATTTTCACGTTAAAATTTCCCTTTTACAGATGCTGTTTGATATACAATGGTGTCATGTCACATTAAGTCCATCTTAGGTTGAAAATGCAATGAACAGGAGATGTATTAAGGTCCCTAGACCACCAACATGATAGTGCAGCCACTCAGCACACTCCTGACCCATTATTGCTTACCCTCCTAACTGTATGCTGATGGGAAAATGAATTCTGATGAGTCATCAAGAATTTGGTAATATGTGTTATTTTTTGGTGTTTTATGGTTTTAAATTTTTATTTATCTTATCAATCATTCTATAAGTACTCTACTTATTTCCTGAAATACTTTTCCCAAATACCTGTTTGCTATAGATCTCTAATTTAAACATATTATGGTAGAAGGTTATTTTTTATAATGAATCCTTCAAACTTTACTTGTGATTTATGTTCGTCAAATTGTTTTCTTCCTTCAGAAATATTCTATGTGCCCTTGTAAAGAATATGTGTTCCACAATTACTGCTTCATAACCTAATTTTCTCCTACCATTGGTCAAATCTATTTACTTAAAACTTGTTAAAGTATTTGAGCTAAATAATTTGCACTTACATGAAATATTTTGAAGCTACATTATTAGGTGGAAAAGTTTAAAACATTAATTTTGATATTTAATCAGCTGTCTTGTCATTAACTAGAAACATATTTCTGCTCAGTAATGCTTAATATATTTTTGCTCTACAATCTAATTTATCTTCTATTATATGATATCATCAGGTTTATTTTGTTTGCTGATGGACTTTTTTTTATTGATGCTTTGCGTATTTCATACATCATTTTCCAATTCAGTTCAGGCATATTTCCCTTTCCCTTCCCCCCATCCCACCCCACCCCATCCCACATCATGCATTCTGCCATAACTGTCCTGCATCTTTCTCTGTTTTTTTTTCATTTTTTAGCAATAAGTGATAATTTATGAGTACAAGCATCCTTCATGTAAAACCAATTTGTAAGTTGTTGTGCCCAAACCCCCACAGACCCACCATTCAGCAGGGGGGGGCTTGTATGTTCAATCAAGTTGATCAAATGAGTGTCCAGACTATATTGCTGTAGTTTCACCATTCACCCCAATCGCAGCCCTTACATTCTAACACGGCCCCTCTTCCACAGATTGTTCCCTAGGCTTAGAAAAGGGGCACAGGTGGATGAGAAGCAGAACTGTCTACTTTCTCTGGAGCTGTTGTTGCTGATGGACTTTAAATTTTTACTGTTTTCTTTCTTATAGTTAGAGTGTGTAGAATTTAATGATACTGAAAATCTTCATCTTTCTAATAAAGAATTTATATTGAATTTGAAAGAATATTGTGTTGTAGATTACTACTAACTTTTTCTATCACCTTCAGAGTTTGGGGGTTCACATTGATGTCTTTGATCTACTTGCAGTTGATTTTTGTACAGGGTGAGAGGTAGGGGTTTAATTTCATATTATACACATGGTGATCTAGTTTTGCCAGCATCATTTACTGAAAATGCTATTTTTCCTCCATTGAGGATTTTTTGGCCCCTTTGTCAAATATGAGGTGGCTGAAATTGTACCTGCTCATGTTTGGATCTTCAATTTTGTTCCATTGATCAACAGGTTTGTTTTTGTGCCAGTACCAGGTTGTCTTTATGACTATAGCCCTGTAATATAGCTTGAAGTCTGGTAAGGTGATCTCCCCTACATAATATTTTTTTTGCTCAGGGTTATGTTAGCTACTCTGGGTCTTTTGTCTTTCCATATGAATTTTAGGATTTTTTTTCCAACTCGGTGAAGAAATTCTTGGGGATTTTAATTGGGATTGCACTGAATCTGTATGTTAATTTGGGTAGAATGGACATTTTTACTATATTTATTTTTCCAAACCATGAACTTGGTAGGTTTTTCCATCTTTTGATGTCATCTTCAATTTCCTCCTTCAGGGTTTTAAAATTTTTGTTGTAGAGATCTTTGGTGTTTTTGGTTAGATTTGCTCCCAAGTATATTTTTTGAGGCCATTTTGAGTGGGAATGTCTCTTTATATTCCTTCTCCAATTGCTTGTTGTTGCTGTAAAGAAAGTCTACTGATTTTTCTAGGTTAATTTTGTATCCTGACACTTTACTGAAACTCTTAATTATTTCTAGGAGTTTTCTGGTAGAGTACAAAATAAAAACAAGTTATTTTTATTTTATGTTTTTTAAATGCATTCGTTAAACAGAAGTATAGAAATCAATAACATACAACTTGGGAAAGTATAATTGTGTTTCCTGATTATAACATCTACTTTAAAGTTTATATCACTTAAGTATAAAATGCCTATCACAAAAGTATATAGCTGATGGTAACACTAGATCACCATTTTCCAGACCAAACCTGAAGTTACTGGAGAAGCACTCTAAATACTGTCTTCAATTAAACACAAGCAACACCCTCAGGGAAATCCACTTGATGACCGTGTTCATTTCTCAACTGATGACTTTAGATCTGGAGCTCCTGTATCAATTCCAGTATCAATAATTCACTAGAGAATACAAACAGCTCAGAAACTGGCTGTACTTATAACCATAATGTGTAGGTAGAGGGAGGCAGTCCACCTGTGGCTGAATTGCCTTAAATTGCCTGCCTGTCTTTTACATGTGACCCTGCCACCTAAGTGAGAAAGGCTCCTGATGCACGTCATAAGACAAACTTGTGATACACTCCCGATGTTTACAGCACATAGGCGTGGGTCTGGGAGTGGCCACTGAGAGATGACATAATTCTGTCTGTATAAGGGAGGTATGTATACAATAAATGGACTCTTCATTGCCGCCAGACAAGAGTCCCCAGTCTGTTAGTTAATTGTCCTGCAATTTAGGTGCCAGTTAATTGTGGATCCATCAGATCCACAATTGGGGTTCAGCTAGCTCAACTGCTTAAGGGAGCATTCACCCCCTAAGCCAAAGGTAAAGCTCTAAGGATAATCAATCCTTTAGCTTGGTTGAGGCTATGAAGCCAGAGTCTTGAGGGGGGATACAGTTACATACTAAAACTTATTGTCAGAAACTTTCAATTTAATCTTAAGACTAACTATGGGAAAAGATTTGTATGTTCCCACAGGTCAAAATGTCACCAACTCAAAGGCTGAGAAAGAAAAGATACAGCCTTCCATCGTGTAGGTTGTACCAAGAAATACCAGCAGAGAAGTTGACTCATCTTAACACCAGAAGGAAGAAAAGCCTCAGACTGCTACAAGCATAAAACATCTCTGAGGACCATAGGTGTAACATCTGTTTACAGTGAGTCCTAATGAACTTTACTTTCTAGGTGCAGCACAGTTTCAATATGAGAGACCTCCTTAACTCTTTTTCATAGAACAGAGAAAAACATGGTGGTAATGAAGTCATCCTCTAACTGTAAATTAGAGCTGACTGTTATAGAAGTAATCTCTTATAAAACTGGTAAAACTGCTTTCTTTAATTGACTAATATACATAGGAACTGTAAAAAGGATTATTCT
>VZQC01003661.1:692089-793399 GCA_009823505.1 Rhizomys pruinosus
TTGGCTATTAGCTCTCTCCTTGGAGGAATAACTCACAGTGGATGCCACAAGCTTATGTCCTCTAGTGGTTAGGAGATGTTATAAGCCACAATAAGAACTTGTCACCCTTTATAGAGAAACCACAGTTTGCGGATTAGCATACCATCCAAGCATCTGTGTCTATGCTCACAGCTTAGCTTGACATAATAATTAGTACTGCTTAAATGCCTGTACATCCAATTGCTTGTGCTTTGTTAGTATGACTAAAAAGGGTATCACTGGAAAAGCTGTCAACCCATGAAGGGAAACAACCTGAACAGACTGGAGTCCAAAATGACAACTCCAAAGAAATTAGACTGTTTTATTCTCACCCACTTGTGCCCCTTTCCCAAAGCCCAGGGAACAAATTGCAGAAGAGGAGGCATGATAGAATGTAAGGGCTGTGGAGAGATAGGGGTGAATCATGAGACTACAGGAATATAGTCTGGACTCCTAATTGATCAACCCTCCTGTGCATACAAGCTTCTCCAACTGGACTTTGGGAACCTTGGGTTGTTCAAAATTTGGACATAGATACTTGCAAAATGCACCAATTACCTAATTGTATGACAAACTGAGTAACATCAATGTTATCTGCAAACAACTGTGTTATTATATTGTAGAATCCCTTCAAAATAAACAAATAAAATAATTAATTTTAAAAAAAGGAGTAACCAACTTTTTTTTTTTTACACAGGGTCTCCCTGTATCACCAGCTGTCTTGGAACTCACTCTGTAGACCACACTGGCCTTGAACTTACAAAGATCCGCCTGCCTCTGCCTCCCGAGTGCTAGTATTAAAGGCACGCGCCACCAATTTTGTGGTCATAGGCTGCTGCTGAAATGTCCCAGCCTTTCAGAATAGCTACCAGCTTTGTTGGCAGTCTTAATCAACAAAGAGAGTGTGTCAACAGCTTCCCTTCTTCAGCGGCAGCCCCTTCAATGGTGTACTTATAACTAACTATGATCTACAGCAAAGGAATCATATAGGAACTAGCCAAATTCACTTATAGCTAGTAGAAGACGGTGAGTGTTCCCAATGGAAGATACTATAGTTCTTGCAGACAATAAAGTATCATGTTACAGAAAGAACTGAGTAGGAACTGAAGATCTGGGAAGAAGCTACATCTATAACTATTTGCTCTCTGTCCCTCTCGCTCACTTGCTCAATCTCTTGCTCACGTTCTTGCTCTCTCTCCCGCTCTTGATCTCGTTATTGCCATAACTATCGCTAGTTATGACAAACCGTTAGAATGTAATGAAATGCTTAATACGTCTGTAGCTTCCACAACCTCTAATGTAAAGAATGCAGGAATATCATATATGAATGTCTCATTATAAGAGATTTGCTTACTCTGTAATAACCATAAGAAGACTTATATCTTTTTATTCTGTGACTATAAAAGCTGTAACATCTTCCGTGGTGTGACTTGTCTTTCAGGGTAGTCTGTGAATATGAGTCATTCATATTTGACTCAGAATAAAATATTTTATTTCTTTTGCAGCAGTTATTTATAATATATATGTATACATATAGCAGTTAATTATAAAATTACTAACCAAGGAACTTCACTAGAGCATTGATGTCAAAATTCATATGTAAGTTTACATATCATGTAAGTGTTCAGATGGCTGAACAGGAGTTCTCTGGTATTATTCCCCCAACAAAAATCCGACTAACAACTTTCTTTAGGCAATGATACCACTGTGAATATCTTAGAACTAGGAAGTGGGACTGAGACACCTCCTTGGACTGCAGAAGTAAGAAAAGCCCCTGTCATGCTGAGAGAAATGGTTCTTTGACTATGGGGCACCTCTTCCCAAGCCATCAGAATTCTTCAATTTACATTTTATAGAACAGAAAACAGAAGCCTGAGTCGACACTCAGCTTATACAACTATTCTAGATTCCTTTGCCAAAGGTTAACTTCTGTCTGATATCCTAGGGGAAGCACTGGGAGTACTGTTTGGGCAAGACTATGTGGATTCAGTTAGAGACAGAAGATTGAGCTGAGGCCCACCAGAACAAGGGCTCAGGTGTTGAGAGTTGTTTGGTATTTATGTCAGCAGAAGTGCCACACAAGAGAAAGAAGCCAACAGAATTATGACTGCACAGGTCTTCCAGACTCCAATCTCTAACCAGCTTCCCTACATAGCCAGTAAGCTCTTCCTAACATTTACTTAGTTCTACAGGCTACTGAAGGGCATCCATTTAGCTGGAAGGAGAACTTGACCCCTGTTAACCTCTGGGCTAAATATATGAAACCGAGGCTGGAGAAATGGGTTTGCAATTAACACTTCCTGCTCTTGCAAAGAGGACCAAGAATCAATTCTCAGCACCTACATAGTGGGTCACAACCATCTGTAACTCAAAATCCAGGGAAGCTAGTGGACTCATCTGGCCCCTATAGCAGCAGGCACAATTGTGGTATACATGAATACTTACAGGAAACATATTCATAGAGATAATATAAAACTGAATAAAATAATCTTAAGAAATAAAGAAAAAAATCCTTTAAAATAAATGACTAAAGGTAAGTAAAATCCATGATCAGAGCTGAGGAAAATAGTTATTTATATTCATGGAAAAGAGAATGTCTAAAAATTAGTCACGTCTCAGTTTAGAGAAAATAAAATCTTTCAAATTAATTTTGGAGGCATGTATACTTTTGAACACATAATATATTTTTCTTTTGTTTCTATGTAAAATATAGCCAATGCATGGCACATTTTAATAAAAATGGAAAGCACATTTACTTTTAAAGTCTTATTTGGGAATAATAGCAGATTATTGGAAATATAAAAATATGTGTAAATTGCACATTTTCATATTTCCATAGTTTTATAAAAGAAATATGATAATCTGCCTATTTCTTTTGAATTCCAGAAAAATGCTATGTGGGGAATTCAAAGGACTTAAAAATATTCTTTCTTGGTTTTAATAACATTTAAAAGAAATCTATACTTCATACACAGAAATAAAATTATCATAGTAAGAAACTAATACTTTCACTTAATATACTTCTAAGTACTTTGCAATTATTTTTATTCTGGCAATTTACATAAATAATGGAAAACCTTAATAAGGATTGTCAAACACTATATTATAAATTAATGGGAAGGCAAAGAAGTAACTAAATTCTGACTCACTGAATGTACTTTTCAAATTATTCTAGATGCTAGATTTAACAGATGAATTTCTTTTTAAAAGTGTAATTAAGAAAAGAGCTAACATCATGTCTGTGGAGCATGGGTGATGTAGATATATTCCTCATGCTTCATAAAACAATTGTGAACTTTTATTAAGGAAAGCCATGTTGAATTCAACCAACTAAAGCTATGTCTGCATGAAAATGTTCACTTTGTAGTGCTAATAGTTTAAATAAATCAAATTTATATATATAATTAGTTCTCATATGAGAGTTCACTTTTTGTGAATTCATTAAATTCATTAAAATTTATTTTTAAACATAAAATCCATACTCACAGTGCTTTCATGTTATTTCCTGACATTCTCAGTGTTGGAAATTTTTTAATCACTTGATGAGCATATTACCAACTGAAGTTCAAAGCCGCTATCCAGTGTCTTCATTCTCTGTTTCGTTTCAAATCTCAGAGATGACCAGAGGATGGAGACAGTGGAAAGAATAAGTTCATACTCAAGGGAGAGTAAGGGAGATGTGGGTGTCCACGTGTTAGTGATACAGTTTCAAACAAGGCACATAATATTCCTGTACCTTGTTTACCTCTTTGTAAAATAAAGATAATAGAACCTACCAAGATTAGTTGTTTTTAGGAATTAAGATAATAGCCTAAGTGGGAAATGTGTGTGCACACACAGTGGCTTAGTATTTGTTAAATTAATATTCATAGCAACTTCATTGAATGCAACTACTACCAATACTACAATTTGCCATTTCAAAATGTAGGAGATACATAGAATAATATAATATATAGATAATATAGTAAGAGTGTTTGTGTGTCTTGTGTGTATGAAGATACCACAAAAAAAATTGGCAAAATAGCTACATGGCCTAAAATATTCTTGAACTATATTTTCATCTGCAGCATTCCTAAAGACAATCACAACTTGGAACAGAACAAAACATGCACTCATGAGAAAATAAACTGTGCACTTATGATTAATAAAAATCTGCTGGCATAGAAATATGAAAATATCTATGCCAAGTGAAGTAACACAGACCCAGAAAAACAAATGATGAATGGTTTCCTTCAATTGTGGGTGCTAACACCAAATCCCTAGTTGAAAGCCAAACTGAGCAACGTTAATGCTATATTTCTTTATATCAGAAAGCAACTGTGCTGTTATAATGTGAATCCCTTAATGGGCTCAAGAAATTAAACTACTATCAGACTTTGTAATTTGCATATATGGGTGGAGGGTACATATTCATATTTTAGAGTAATGTAAAATTAAAGGGAAAATGTGAATTCCTAAACATGTTTTGGAATTAACATATAGTTTATTTTCCAGAAGCCATAATTTTGGTATATATGTGACATATATATAGGCGAATTTTGGAGCAATACAAATTGGAGGGTAAAACAACAACAAAAGGACTGGGTCAAAGAACTGACTCAGACAGTTAACTTATACCCAAAGCAGTAAATCTCTGCAGAGAAAAATCTTTAAAAGTACTGAGAAAATAATGCCAGACATGTATGGCAGAATGCATGAACTGGGGTGGGGTGGGTGGCATGTAAAGAGGAGTAAGTCTAAATTCGACTGAGAAATGTTGTATGAAATACACAAAAAAATCAATAAATTATTTTATAAAAAATAAAGAAATATGAAAATTAACCACAAAACCAAGCACTTCCTAAAATGTGGAAAGTGCTGGAGATATGGCTCAGTGATTAAGAGCACTGGCTGCTCTTGCATACGATGTGTGTTTAATTCTAGGCACCAAAATAGCAGCTAATGCTCATTCTCGACTCTAATTCTAAGGGATCTAGCACTCTCTTCTGGACTCCAGAGGCACTGCAGGCACATAGTGCCCCTACATGTATGCAGAAAAAACTGGCCTACACATCAAATAAAAATAAATTTAATTTTTTAAATTCACTGCGTTTGGCCAGTTCTAGAACTCTGTAATGCTCTCCATCTATTGCAAAAAGAAGCTTCTTTAATGTGGAGTGAAAGATATTCTTGTCCATAAATATGACGGTGGATATTTAGAATAAAGTAAGAAATTGCATTGGTCTAGGAATGTGGCTAAGTAGGTTCTCTAGGATCTATGTCCTCTCCAGCCATGCGCATTTCTCCATGTTTACAGTTCCACACATATCTTCCTTTTGATTACTTGCAAGATAAATGTGCCGCTACTACACCAATAACAATAGTTTACTGGGCCAGTCATTACAGGTTATTAGAACTTACTGCTGTGGAGGACCATTGATTATCCCCCCCCTTTGGCAACTTATATAGTATCCTCTAATACCATGAGAGCTATTGTTCAGGGAGGAGGCTTCCAGGTCAATTTCAGTGTGATTGCTCCAAGTCTTATGTCCCAAATATAGTCTGTCTTCAACAATAAATCTTACCTTCAAGTTCTGGGAGTCAATTAAGGGCTGTAGCAATAGCCTGTGTTATCTGGGGAGTCTCTTTGACTACACTGAACAACACAAAGGGAGGTTTCCTCTAACTGGCACTGTGTTTTTGTCTCTTTTTTTTTTATTTTTGTCTTTTAGAGACAGACAGGGGTCTCCCTGTAGCCCCAGCTGTCCTGGAACTCACTCTGTAGACCAGGTTGGCCTTTAATTCACAAAGATCCACTTGCCTCTGCCTCCAGAAGGCTAGGATTAAAGGCATGTGCCACCATGCTCAGCTTGGCACTGTTTTTTTGTTATATACTCTTTAGCTTTCAGCTTAACTCTAAGAGACACAGCATCAATGCAACCTCTATACATAGGATAAATAAATCACTTCTCACTAGAGAAGTTTCCTTATGGAGAAAAAGATGATTATCACAGAAAACCACAATTGGCCAATGTCTAGTGAACAAGAGGCTGCTCAGTGCTGAATAGCACACATATTTCAAATCCCTGTTACCGAAGACTCAGGGATCATTGCTGAAGAAGTGGGGGAAGATTATAAAAGCCAGAGTGGTTAGATGACCATGAAGAAACAGAGCTTACCAGGCACCTGGTCAGTTAGCCAGCACAACAGAAGGGACAAGGAAGGGAGACCAACATGCAGGAGAGATGAGCAGTGGGCCTGTGGCCTTTTAGGAAGCCAGCCCTCAGAGGCCAGGGTTCAATCACCCAGGCATGATCAGCATGGGCAGATTGTCCCAGTCAGCACAGCAGAAGGGACAAGGAGAGGAGACCAGCGCTATGGCCAAGGAAGAAAACCTGCCCCCCCAACTTCTGCTGAGATGCCTGAGATGCAAATATCCTATGGGGAATAGAGGTAGTCAGTCCAAGGTGCAAGGAAGTAGAAGAGAAAGGAATCTTCCACAACTCTAATCCCAGCACACTAGGTTTCACAGCCAACCAAAAGGAAGTGGCCAGAAGGAAACAGTGCATATTGGGCTCAGGGGTGAACTGACCTGGTTATTACTTATCCAATCTCCAGAAAACCTTCAGAACAGAAAGAGAAGTGTTAGATAGACCTTTCAATATGTAACCAAAAGTGAAAACCTGAAACTCAGACCAGCCAGCCCTACATAAACAAGGAGAAGGCAAACATAGCCCCTGAAGGAAGCAAGCAAAGCAAGCCTCCAAAGAAATTAAAGAAAAGTTGTGATTCGCCTCAGAATACAAACAGTAAAATAAACCCACATGCCAAAAACACAATGAAAAAACAAAATGTGAAAACAGAATAAATCCACACAAAATTCTACCAGTCCTGTAAAAGGAGACGATTTTCTAAATCAGACACCAGCTGCACAGTAGCACGAGATTTCCCTAGAAACAACCCAAGACATGGATATTAGAAGAACTATCTTAGACATACTCAAAGAAATCAAGGAATGCAAAAAAAAAATCAAAGGAATCAAGGAATATAAAGAACAAATCAAAGAACTAAAAGGAGATAATGACAAACTCAGGAAGGAACTAGGGGGAAAGAATGACAGTCTTAGGAAGGAACTCAAGGGAGAGAATGACAAACTCCGAAGGAAGTGGAAACACTGAAGAGATAACAGGCTGAAATGAAAAAGGAAATAGACCAGACAAGCAAGGAGTTACAACAAAAGAATGACAAGCTCCAAAAGGAAATGGAAATACTAAAGAAATAACAGGATGAAATGAAAAAGGAAACTGAACAGGAAATTCAACAGGAAAAAAATGGGAGACAGCCTCAGGAACAGATTGGAGGAAGCAGAAAATAGAATATCAACACTGGAAGATAAAGTGGAAGAACTAGAATGCACAAGAAAAGAATATGAAAGATTTTTAAAAACACAAGAGTGGAACAATGAGAATATGTGGGACACTATGAAAAGACCAAACCTCTGCATTATAGGAATAGAGGAAGGAGGAGAATCCCAAGACAACAATATTGATCATATCTTCAACATAATAATAGAAGAAAATTTCCCCAAATTGAAAAAAGACAAACTCATACAAATACAAGAAGCACATAGAACACCAAATAGACAAGAAAAGAAACTCCCCATGCTATATCATAGTTAAGATGCCCAAAACAAAGACAAAATACTGAAAGCAACAAGAGAAAAACAACAAATTACATATAAGGGGAAACCCATCAGAATTACAGTGGACTTTTCAATGCAAACTATGAAAGCCAGAAGAAAGTGGACCAAAGAATTCCTAGTATTAAATGACTATAGATGCCAACCCAGATTAGTATACCCAGCAAAAATGTGGATCATAATTGAAGGAGAAAGAAAAATCTTCCATGACATAAACAAGATAAAAGAATACATACATGTCCAGGAAATCAACCCTTCAGAAAATACTTGAAGCAATTCATAGGAGAGAAGAAAAGATCAACTATCCACAAACTGAAGAGAGAAACTAACAAAAGTATTACTAGGAAAACACAAACCAAGACCAAAAATGCAAACAGAAAATAGGATGAAAAGAAGCAACACACATATCTCAATAATAACATTAAATATTAATGGGTTAAATTCCCCAATCAAAAGACATAGACTGGGAGAAAGGATTAGAAAACAGAATCTAGCTATATACTGTCTACAGGAGACACATCTCACCCTAAAGGATAGGCATCAACTTAAAGTGAAAGGATGGGAAAAATATTCCAAACAAATGGAACCAAAAAGCAAGCAGGAGTTGCCATTCTAATATCAGACAAACAGACCTCAACGTAAAACTAATCAGAAGAAACAAACAGGGCCTTTTACATCCTTATCAAAGGACCAATTAACCATGAAGATTTCATAAATATATATGGACCAAACTTTATAAACACAATCCTGCAAGACCTTACAGCACAGATTAATCTCAACAAACTAATAGTAGGGGACTTAAATACTCCACTGAGCCCTTTGGACAGATCAACTTGACAAAGAATAAACAGAGAGACATTTGAACTGAACAAAAAATACACCAAATGGACCTCACAGACATCTACCAAATATTCCACCCAAACACCAGACAATATACTTTCTACTCAGCACCTCATGGAACATTCTCCAAAACTGAACACATACTGGGGCACAAAACAAATCTCAACAAATACAAAAGGATTGAAATAATTTCATGTATTCTGTCAGACCACAGTGCAATAAAGCTCAATATTAACATAGGATAAGCCCTGCCACCTATAAGAACACACGGAGACTAAACACACTACTGAACAATGAATGGGTCAAGGAAAATATTAAGAAATAAATAAAAGCATTCATGGAACTAAATGAAAATGACAATACAACACAACAAAACTTTTGGGATACTTTAAAAGCAGTCTTAAGAAGGACATTTATAGCCCTGGGTGACTACATTAAAAAAAAACAGAAAGAGCACAAATACAGGCTCTAAGACTGCAGCTAAAACCATTTGAGAGACAACAACAAATGAACCTTAAACCCAACAGACAGGAAGAAATGGCAAAAATCAGAGGAGAAATCAATGAAATAGAAACAAAGGAAAACAAAACAAAGAATCATTGAAACCAAAACTTGGATCTTTGAAAGGGTAAACAAAATAGACAGACCTCTAGCCTAGTTAGCTGAAAGAAAGAAAGAAAGAGCTATTCCAAATCCATAGAATTTGTGATGAAAGGGGAAACATCACAACAGACAATGAAAAAAATCCAGACAGTCATATGGGAATACTTCAAAAACCTATACTCTACTAAACTTGAAAACCTAAAAGAAATGGATAAATATTTGAAATCCAGGGAATCAACAACGCTTAACCAAGAGGAGATAGACAGTTGAAACAGACCCATAGTATTTGAGGAAATTGAAAATGTAATAAAAATTCTCCCAAATAAATAAATCCCAGGTCCAGATGGGTACACAGCAGAATTCTATAAAATATTTAAAGAAGACTTACAGCCATTACTTCTCAAACTGTTCAGAACAATACAAACAGATGGATATCTCCCAAATTCGTTCTATGAAGCCAGCATCACTATAATACCAAAACCAGGCAAAGATACAACCTAAAAAGAAAACTTTAGACCCATCTCATTAATGAACACAGATGCAAAAATTCTCAACAAAATACTTGCAAACCACATGCAGACCCATATCAAAAAGATCATACACCATGACCATGTTGGAGTCATACCAGAGATGCAGGGATGGTTCAACATATGTAAATCAATAAATATCATAAAACACATAAATGGACTGAAAAGTGAAAACCATACAATCATCTGTAACAATGCGGAAAAAGCCTTTGATGAAATCCAGCATCCCTTCATGCTTAAAGTCCTAGAGTGAATTGGACTGGAGGGGTCATTCCTCAATATAATCAGTGTCATATACAAAAAATTCCACAGCCAGCTTCATCCTAAAAGGAGAACACTTAGAAGTACTCCCCTTAAAGGCAGGAACATGGCAAGGCTGCCCACTATCACTGCTCCTCTTCAATATAGTGCTTGAAACACTTGCTAAGGCAATAAGACAAGAAAGGGAAATTAGTGGAGTACTAATTGGAAAAGAGGAAGTCAAGCTATCCCTTTTTGCAGATGATATGATAGTTTACCTAAGGGATGCTAAAACTCCACCAAAAAACTCCTAGAAATGATCAAGACTTTCAATAAAGTGCTGGGATACAAAATTAACTTAAAAAATCAGTAGCCTTTCTTTACACCAACAACAAGCAACTGCAGAAGGACTACAAGGAGACCTTTCTACTCACAGTAACATCAAAACAATAAAATGCCTGGGAACAAACCTAACCCAAGACACCAAAGAGCTCTACAACAAAAATTTTAAACCCCTGAGGAAGTAGATTGAAGAAGAAATCAGAAGATAGAAAGACCTCAAATGCTCATGGACTGGAAAAATTAATATATTAAAAATGTTGGGGGCTGGAGAGATAGCCTAGAAGTTAAGAGCACCAATTGCTCTCACAGAGGACCTGGGTTTGATCCCCAGCACCCACATGGTGGCTGATAACCATCTGTAATTCCAATTCCATGAGAACTCCAGTTCCAGGGGAATCCGACACCCTCTTCTGACCTCTGCGGCATTGCACAACATGGGTGCACAAACCTACATACAGACAGTACATTCATACACATAAATAAATAAATAAAATAAAATAAAAATGTCCAGGGTGCTGGAGAGATGGCCTAGTGGTTAAGAGTGCCGACTGCTCTTTCAGAGGACCCGGATTCGATCCCCAGCACCCACATGGCAGCTGAGAACTGTCTTTTACTCCAGTTCCGGGGGAATCCAATGCCCTCTTCTGACCTCCACTGCATTGCATGACACGGGTGCAGAGAGTACATTCATACACGTAAAAAGTAAATAAATAAAATTTTAAAAAAATGTCCATTCTACCTAAATTAATATACAGATTCAATGCAATCCCAATTAAAACCCCCATGAGTTTCTTCATGGACTTGGAAAAAAGTCCTTGAAGTCATATGGAAAAGCAAAAGACTCTGAACAGCTAAAGCAACCTGAGTGAATAGAGCAATACAGAGGGAATCACTATACCAGACTTCAAACTATATTACAAGGCTATAGTCCTAAAAAGAGCCTGGTACTGGCACAAAAACAGACCTGTAGACAAATGGAAAAAATTGAGGATCTAAACTTGAAATCTAAATTTCAGCCACCTCATATTTGACAAAGGGGCTAAGAAGACTCAATGGAAGAAAGACAGCATCTTCAGCAAATGATGTTGGCAAAACTGGATCACCACTTGTAGAAGAATAAAGTTAAACCCATACTTCTTGCCCTGTACAAAAATCAACTCTGAATGGACTAAAGACCTTAAAGTGAAATCCAAAACTCTGAAAATGATAGAAGGAAAGGTTGGCAGCAACCTACAAAACATAGGCATTGGAGAAGATTTCCTCAATCAGACAGCAGCTCCACCGGAAGTGAGGTTGGCAATTGATTAGTGGGACCTCATTAAACACAAAAGCTTGAAGTACAGCAAAAAGAAAAAAAAAATCAGTGAAGTGAAGAGAAAACCCACAGAGTGGGAGGAAACCTTCACCAGTGATACATGTGACAGAGCACTGACTTTCAGAATATATAAACTACTCAAAAAGCAAAGAAAGAAAACAAATGACTCACTCAAAAGATGGGGTAAAGAGCTGGCGGCTGAGAAACATTTTAAAAAATGTTCAACATGGGCTGGAGAAATGGCCTAGCGGTTGAGAGTGCCGACTGCTCTTGCAGAGGACCCGGGTTTGATCCCCAGCACCCACATTGCGACTGAGCACCGTCTTAACTCCAGTTCCAGGGGAATCTGACGCCCTCTTCTTACCTCTGCGGCTTTGCACGACATGGGTGCACAGACCTGCATGCAGACAATACATTCATACACATAAAAAAATAATAAAATTTAAAAAAAAGTTCAACACACTATTGGAATTCATCAGAGTAGGATAACTTTATGAATAGCCAGAATGAATTGCTAGAGACGGAGCATCCACAAAAATAAGAGGAAACCTGGGGACTGAGACCATAGCTCTCCACACTTTCAGGAACTTTCTGACCCCAAGTCCCTCACAGAGAAGACCCAAGCAAATGCCCTTCAAATCTGGCAGAGAGAGAAGTATAGCCTTTGCAGAATACAAACCACAAACAGGTCATTAAACACATACCACAGTTGATTTGTTTGCTTTACCTTTACCATAATTCTTCATGTCATTCAAAGTTTCTTTTTAAATTCATGCCACTGAATTCTTATTACACTGATTTCTTTCATTTATTAAATTAGAGCGATGTGTCCTATTATTTTTATAGGGATAGGTGAGGAATGCAAATGACTTTAAAGCTAAAATCTGAACAACACAGTCATTGATAATCTAATGGTGTTAATACACAGCTGCTACTCAAGTTCACCAAAATAGTGTATGTCATGATGTGAGCTAGAAATGAAGAAGAAATATTTCATGTGAGCTCCATCATAATAATATGTCATGTGATCCTGAGCAATTAAAGGACACTTCTATTTTGTTGCTTATTCCATTAAGATCCAAGCCTTTTTCCCCAGAGTAGTTTTCTGATAAAGCATCAAGAGTTTCATTTTATTTCCCTACTAAGCAAGACAAATACATACAATCCAGAAGAATTTAGGGCTGAAAAAACAGTAGATAGAACAGTTCATGGCTGTTATTTCTCAGTGTGGCTAATAGACAAGACATGTATGGCAGAACCACAGAGATACATGCACATCGATGTTTACTGAAGCTCTCCTCACAATAGTGAAAAGCTAAAACCAACCCAAGTGCCCCTCAATGAATGAGTAAAGAAAATATGCTACAACTACACAATGGAGTTCTGTGCAACAGTAAAGAAAGATGACATCATGAACATTGCAGGTACATGGATGGAACTAGAAAATATTATGTTAAGTGAAGTAACACAGTCCCAGAAAAACAAATGATGAATGGTATCCCTCATTGGTGGATGCCAGCACCAAATCCCTAGTTGTAAGGCAAAGTGAGCAATGCTAATGTTATATTTCTTTTTATCTGAAGGCAACTCTTCTCTTATAATGTGAATGAATTAGTTAATGGGGTCTAGAATTAACCTATCACTTATATTCAGACTTTGTAATTTTGGTACATGGGTGGAGGGTATGTATGCATATTTTAGAGTAATATCAAATTAAAAGGAAAATGTGAATTCTGAAATATGATTTGGAAGTAACATACAGTTTATCTTCAGATGATATAATTTTAGTCCATGTGATATATATACTTTTTTAAAGCAATACAAATTGGAGGTAACCACAACAACAAAAAATACTGGGACAAGGAACTGACTGAAACAGTAATGTTCTCCCCAAAACAATAATACTTTATAAAAAAAAAAACGTTAAAAAGTCTCAGAGGGACTGGAGAGATGGCCTAAGAGCCCCGATTGCTCTTGCAGAGGACCCGCCGGGTCTCCTTTCCCAGCACCCACATGGCAGCTGAGAACCATCTTTAACTCCAGTTCCAGGAGAATCCAACACCCTCCTCTGACCTTCACAGCATTGCACGACACAGGTGCACAAACCTTCATGCAGACAGTACATTCGTACACATAAAAAAATAAATAAAATTTAAAATATTTAAAAATAAAAAGTCACGCAGGGCTTGGTGGCGCACATCTTTAATCCTAGCACTTGGGAGGCAGAGGCAGGCGGATCTTTGTGAGTTCAAGGCCAGCCTGGTCTACAGAGTGAGTTCCAGGACAGCTGGGGCTACAGGGAGACTCTGTCTCAAAAAGACCCAAATAAATAAATAAATAAATAAATAAATAAATTAATAAATAATAAATAGTCTCAGAAAAAAATATAAGACACGTATGGCAGAACACATGAACTCAGGTGGGGTGGGGAACATGGAAAGGGGAATGAGTCTAAATTGGACAGAGAAATGATGTATGAAGTACACAAAACAATACAAATTTAAAAAAGAATTAGGGTGGGTTAAAAATAACTACTAATGAACTATAACTGGAATCTGATTCTTATCATCCCTTCCTCTGAGACTATTGAAATTATTATTTTAAATATTACTGGTTGATTCCTAAGTGTCAATTTTTAAGAGTCTCTCACTCTAGCTTTCAAAAATTCTCAGCATGTATCCAACTATCAGTTTGAGAGCTGCCAGTCACATGGTTCTTATTTCCTAGTTGTATACAAGGCACATATTAACTGTATTTTATTTGCACTCTGGCTTTTAATAGTATATTCATTTGAGCAAATTGTTTCTTTTCTGTTTTAGAAATGCAAAGCATATCAGTATATTATTTCTGACATGCATAAATGTTTTAAAGTAATTCTGTATTAGAAGACAACTATGGATTTATGGCATCTAGTTTTCCCATGGATATCCTCAAATCCTATACATACACACTACACAAAAATATATCATGGTTAAAATATATACAGTACTACCTTGATTGTTTCTTTTGCTGTGCAAAAGCTTTTGAGTTTGATGAGGTCCCGTTTGTCAGCTGTTGTCCTTATTTCCTGTGCAGCTGCTGTTTGATTTAGAAAGTCTTTTCCTATACCAATGTCTTGTAGCTTGCTGCCAACTTTTTCTTCTATCACCTTCAGGGTTTCAGGTTTTAGGTTGAGATCTTTGATCTACTTGGAGTTTATTTTTGTACAGAGTGAGAGGTAGGGGTTTAATTTTGTTCTTCTACAAATGTTGATCCAGTTTTTCCAACACCATTTGCTGAAGATGCTATCTTTCCACGATTGAGTTTTTTGGCCCCTTTGTCAAATATGAGGTGGCTGAAGTTATATGAGCTCAAGTATGGATCTTCAATTTTGTTCCATTGGTCAATGGTTCTGGTTTTTTTGCCAGTACCAGACTGTCTTTATGACTATAGCCCTGTAATATAGCTTTAAATCTGGTAATGTAATCCCCCCAGTATTGCACTTTACACTTAGGGTTGCTTTAGCTATTCGGAAAACAGCTTTAGCTGTTTTTCCATATGAATTTAAGGATTTTTTTCTAAGTCTGTGAAAAAGCTCATGGGGATTTTGATTGGGATTGCATTAAATCTGTATATTAATTTGGGTAGAATGGACATTTTTACTATATTAATTTTTTCAATCCATGAGCATGAGAGGTCTTTCCATCTTTTGATGTCATTTTCAATCTCCTTCTTCAGGGTTTTAAAATGTTTGTTGTAGAGATCTTTGGTGTCTTTGGTTAGGTTTATTCATAAGTATTTTATTTATTTTTTAGGCTATTGTAATAAGGAAGGTCTCCTTATATTCCTTCTTCAGTTGCTTATTGTTGGTGTAAAGGAAGGCTACTTATTTTTCTAGGTTTATTTTGTATCCTGCAACTTTACTGAAACTTTTGATCATTTCTAAGAGTTTTCTAGTGGAGTTTTAGAGAAGAGAAAACCCACAGAGTGGGAGGAAACATTCACCACGGATTCATCAAAGCATTAACATCAAGAATATATAAGTTACTTAAAAAGCAAAGAAGTAAGAAAACAAATGACCCACTCAAAAGATGGAGTAAAGAGCTGAACAGAGACTTCACCAGTAAGGAAGTACAACAGCTGAGAAACATCTTAAAAAGTATTCAACATCATTAATAATTAAATAAATGCAAACTAAAACCACACTAAGGTAACACCTCACTCCAATAAGTCTAGCCAAGATCAAGAAAACAATAGACACCAAATGCTGGAAAGGTTTTGGGGAAAGGGGAACACTCGTCCATTGCTGGTGGGAATGTAAACTGGTACAACCACTGTGGAAAGCAGTGTGGAGAACCCTTAAAAAACGCAAAATGAGCCTACTGCCTGACCCAGCCATACCACTCCTAGGTATGTACCCACAAGACACATCCTACCGCAAAGATACATGCACAGCTTTGTTTATTGCAGTTCTCTTCACAATAGCAAAGACCTGGATCCAACCCAAATGCCCCTCAACAGATGATTGTCTAACAAAAATATGGTACATCTAAACAATGGAATTCTATGCAACAGTAAAGAAAGATGACATCATGAGTTTTGCTGGTAAATGGATGGAACTTGAAGCAATTATACTAAGTGAAGTAACACAGTCCCAGGGGAAAAAAAAAAAAGGTGAATGGTTTCCCTCATTTGTGGATGATAACACCAAATCCCCAGTTGGTAGGCAAAAAACTGAGCAACTTTATTATTATATTTCATTGTATCTGAAAGCAACTATGCTATTACAATGTGAATCTATAAATGGGCTCTAGAATTGTCTTACCACTTATACTCACACATTGTAATTACCATGTATAGATGGAGGAGATGTAGTCATATTCTAAGAAAAGAATATAAAGTTATATGACTTTATAGCTGCATGCAAATTTACTGTAAAAATGTGAATCTCTAAATGTGTTTAGGAATCAACCTACAGTTTAGTTACAGAATTTTTAATTTTGACTTATGTGTGGAGTGTATATATGCATATTTTGGAATAATATAAAATAAAAAGTATTGACAGATTTACAGAATAATTTCAGTATAATCCTTGAGTTTTGAAATATCACAATAATGTATAGTTTACATTGTAAACTGATTGTAAAATTTACATTAAATTCTTATAGAACCTTCAAAAATTACATTAAAACATACATGTAACTTAGAATGTAAAGTTATATTTCTTTTTACCTGCACACAACTTTACTGTTAAAATGTGAATCCCTAAACGTGTTTTAGAATTAACCTATAGTTTATTTTCAGACTTTGTAATTCTGCTTTGTGTGTGGAGTGTATATATGCATATTTTGAAGTAATATAAAATTAAAGGGAACAAAAAAGAGAGAAAAAACTGTTCAAAGAACTGACCAAAACAGTAAAGTTCTGCATCCAAAGGAAAAAAAAATACTGAGAAAAAGATGCAAGACAGGACTTAACATGCATGTCAGAATCCATGGGCTCTGGCGGGGGGGGTCAGGAAGGCATGGGGGGAATGAGTCTAAATTTGATTAACGAATGTAGTATAACATGATAGTACATATAAGCTCCCCCAGATGGACAATGGGGCCTCAAGTTGTATAAGTTTGGGCATAGCTACTTGAAATTGGTTTTACATGAAGGATGCCTGTATTCATTACTTATGACCTATTATTAAAAAATTTAAAAATGAAAAAAATAAAAAATAAACAAATGTGTTTATAAATGTAACAACAAAAAAAGAAATGTTGTATAAAATATGCACAATAAAAATTAACTTTAATAAAAATATATACAGTATTATATTACTGAGAGTTTGGGAATTATTTAGTCAATTTAAGTTAGATAAAAAACACATGTAGATAGATCTGATATTAAAATTCAGCCATTTTAGATTACTAAGTTGAGGTGAAAATTTTTATATTAAACTTCAAATTAAGATTACTGCCCTAGTCAGATTTCCATCACTATAGTGAAGTACCTATGATAATTGACTTTGAAAAAAAGAAAGGTTTATCCAAGCTCATGACTTCACAGGCTTTGGTCCATGTTTGTTTGGCCCACACCTCCTGGATGACGGTCAGAAAAGCAGAGTGTAGAAGGTTTGGATCTCAGTGCTCCCATCAAAAGCACAGCTTGGGGGACCACTCATTAGCCAAGTTTCCATTAGCTTCCAAGAGGGCCAAGCCTAAAAAGGAACTCATGGCTTATCACATAGGCCTTAGGGGGACAATTCACATCTAAACTGTAACAACACCTGTATTATGGAATATGTCTTTATCTCATAGTTTTCTTGAGAGAATTATAGCTTTATCTTAGTGAGCCACTAAGGCAATCCTTAAAACAGTTGCCTCCCCCTCTGACACTCAAAGCCATTCCTGATTTATTTTCTTAATGGGTTAAAGTTGAAAAAAAAACCTTTGTTTTAACTGAATACCAATTAAATGTTACATTTTAAATAGTTTAAGTTAAAAAAAAATAAAGTGAGAAACAGATACTGACTAACTAAACTGGACTCAGGTAGGTGAGCAACTTATCTAAGATTTGAAATTGAGATACTGTGCCATATCATAACACCCTGTGCAACCTCCTTGGCTAGCCTATTTCACAGGTGGATACATAAGATGTGAGAAGTATGAAGGCAAAAAGGATGTATGAAGATTTCAGATATTCAGTAGCCCTGTTGTCTATGGATACGTTTTACTCTCCACAGTAAGTCACAAGACTGAATTTAGACGTGTAACTCTGGGTTATGACATATTTGCAAACAGAGCTTTAGTTTTATCTTGATAGGAGAAACTTTCTTCTTTTAAACATATCCAAACTAACCAAATATGTTTGGTCTTAATTGATTGAGGCTATCATCGCAATTCTAATCCTTGAAAAGCTTTTGTAAGAAGCCTCTCTAAATGTCTTATGGTAGAAGAAATGACCTAGGGAAGTAATGTATTTCTCTTATTACAAAAATGTTTGATACCAAGGACTCATTTTCACTTTGAGATTTTAGTGAAATCATATAGCTAGGAATAAGATATGAATAAACATGAGTGATAGATTTGAATTGTCTAACAGCCAGCCTCAAGCAGGAAAACCGACTGACTTGAACAAAGGATCTCAGCACAGGGAGATTTATGTTCTTCATCTGAATTACATTCCTTTATAGACTGCTGCAGATGGGCTGCAGGAAAAGCAGCAATCTATCCGATTTAAATAGACTGCGTGCTAGTACTATAGATACACCATTAATTCATTGCTGTGAGTTCCTGTAGGCATAGAACTGGCTTTGTTCTCTGACATTCTCCCCAGTTTAAATAGAAATGCCATTTACCAGTGTCAAATAGGTAGGACCCATATAACACTATAATCAAGTTGCAATGGCACTACATATTTTAGCCTCAATATTGAAAATGGTAAAGTCAGCAGAGACTTCCAATCTGCAGAACTCTGCTGACCACTGAAAGTCACTTGTAATTTATCAGGTGGCTACTGTCTTCTATGTGTAAATAATAATTCTATGTCTTTAATTTGTTTTCCATATAGCAGTTAAAATATGGTGCCTCTTTTCTACAGACTCTCTTTAAACTTTTGCAAGCATGTGCAATACATAATATTATATTAAATTTAGAGAAAAGAATATTGCACAGAAGAAGTCAAATGAGTTTTCCAAATTATACACATGGAAAGGAAAAACCTAGCAGCTCCAATATTGTTTCCTTGGCACTCTGTTAGGTTTTCTGGGGTAGTCTCAGGATAAATGAACAGTGTTGTAGAGCATTTTACATTTTAAATTGTGGTTGAATTATGCAGGTAGCACCTAACAGGGAAAATTATTGTACATATCAAGGAAAGCTAAGTTTTGAAAATATATCTAGGATCTCAGTTATTCAAGTCATAGCAGAAAGGGATAGTACTACTGTGATGTAAACCATGGATATATGTATGTGAACTGCTTGAGATAATAGAGACACAGATTTAATCATGTATATTAAGATTGTTATATTTAATCCTATGCTTAAAATATGCACAACATCACTTACACACAGCTGATGTAAAAGCACATCAGGCCTCTTCTATGCATGTGGTGTCTGAAAAAAGTGAGAATATAGCCAGCTACTGTGATAAAGCACTTAACTTTTAAGTTTGAAATGATTCTGCATTTTAGACAAAAATTAAGCAGTACTGCTAGCAGATGTGATGTAATGTTTACTAAATGATCTCAAAGTGGAAATGAAAGTCAGATATTCATAAAAAGCATTTCCTAAAATTAGACAAATCAGAGACTTTCCATTTTAAGCCATTAATGATTCAGTGTCTGCGTTTCCAACTCAGTAGAAAGCATTGTCTTTCCTCTGTTTTCCCATTATGGGGAGACTATCTGTCAACATTTAATGCCACATGCACACACCTCTCCACCTGCAATTTCAACCTCAAATGACTCTGTAGTGATGAGTAAGTATCAACACCAGTGCAGAGCCTTGTTTAGGATGCACAGTGATCAGAATGATGAAATAATTCTTTTTCAGTAATCAGTGGATTGGATACACAAAAAAATAGTTGTTCTGCCCCGTTAAATGATAACCTCTGCATGACCAGATGCTTAGCTTATCAACAGACATTCTGGTGCCTAATAAAAACATATAACCTTCTCAGAATTCCTTGGAAAGGGCACATTTTAAAACAGGGTTATCACAAAGCAGAAATAGCTCAGGTTTATTATGAGGCTTGAAGAAATCTTATACATAGTCCATGGCTTAACGTGTTACACATCTTTAATATTCTTTATGTTACCAACAAAATGTATTAAAATATAAAATATTAAATTAAAAGTTACTATAAAATGAAAAGAAAATGTATATTTACAAAATATACAAAAGCTTAGAAGAAATTGAAAAATTTCCATTATTGGGAAAAGGTTCAACATCTTCCATCATCTTTCATTGTAAATGAAAATTTGGGAGATATTTTGACTAAAATATCTGCCAACGACTAGGGTGAGACAGAAGCAGATCTGCCTGTGTTTGTAATCTTAATTTAGTCAGTATTTTTCAACTATCATGCTTTGAACTGTTCTAGACATTTTGGAAACTTAAAAAGTAAATTTTCTTGAGCCCTACAGAAGCTTACAGCATTTTCATATGAATTATGTACATTATATAATGCAACTCAAAAATCGTGTTACAAGTTAAATTTGGGGCAGAAACAGCAAGTGAAATAAAAATTACTCAAGAGCAAAATAAGATAGTGCAGTCCAATTTCATTCCTAAATTAATTTGTTTTTACTGTTTTATGTTTTGTATGAAAATGTTTCTACTACCCACATTATGGATACATTCAAGGAATGGAAATGATTAAAATTCTTTAAAAAAAAAACTCTGAAAAGGCAACACACTGATTTAGATTTATTCACCACACACACACACACACACACACACACAAACCAAATTCTATAGTCATATTTAAGTGGTTGGGTTGCCATTCCTCCAGAATTTCCAATCCATGAAAATCAATACATCTTTTTACCACACATAATCAGGTTTCATGAAAATCATGTACATGAGCGATGAGTTTTATTATCATGAGATATAGTATGAAAATTGCCTCATTTTATGTTGTCTTAAGACATATATACCTGCACTTATAATACTGCAGTTTAAGTTTATATATTTATATTGTATATTTTATTAAATATCAAATGTACATAAACAGGCAAAATGAACATATAGCATAGCTATATCTGTGTTTATGTAAATGCATGAATATTACTTTATTCTGGTACACTAATTCTCTTCTTTATTCTCTTCTTTATGTTAGAAATCAAAGCATCTAGAAAGTTTCATGAAACTTAAAACAGTAGGCACTACAAAATAATAGCAAATATATTGTTGACAAAAGTCATGCCATGAGAAGTCTTTTATGGTTATTGGTTTCTCAGCATCGCAAAAATCATAACTATCACTACCACCATCCATATCATCTCCACTTGAAATGAGCCTCAGAAGTATAAAAGACAAATAAAATATATAAACAAAAAAAAACCTATTTTAGTTCTGTTCTCTGGTGTAAGCAACTCTTTAGAAGTGAATTAAGTAAACATGAGCTTTGTGCATTTGATGAATATGCATGTCTTATTTCTCCTATCCCATTGCTTTTCATCCAGCTGTGGCAGGGAACTGAGCAATAAATACTATTTATTCATTTTAATAGTATGCTTAGTGGAAGTATTACCAATATCTCCTAAGCTTAAAACATCCCCAAATGCATTTTACTGTTAGGCTCAGCATTTTCATAGTAATTTACAACTTAAAAAGGGTAAACTCTATTGCTCTATGTCAAACCAACAACTGGGTAAGTGCAGAATGTTGCCCCATGAAGTATGACCAAATTTATTGCTGTAGTCATTAGTACATATTTATTCTGTTTATTGCAACCAAGAGGGAATAGTAAACCTATTATGCCAGTGCTTGGTCTCTCTGTCTGAGAGACATGAGGCTAGGCACAGCCAAGTTTTAAGCAACATCCAGTTAGTTCAGCAATCAACAATTCTTCTTTTCTTTTGGTTGTTATTAACTTAAAGTTCTTGGACTGTACCTTACAGTCAAAACTGAGCATAATTATTCCTTTTCTGCAAAGACAACTTTATAATCTCACCTTTAAAATATGGCTTTTTCTGTTTATTTGTTTGTCTTCTATAAAACAGGGCATTCAAATTGATAACACTTTTTACTGAACGTAATTTTTTCTATGCTCTTTTATTACTATACCCTAGATTTTAACATTATATAACCATATTAATTTTATAGACTCCCACTTAATCCTAATTAACATGTTTGGAAATTAACCTTCATAATCTAAGTTTCTTTCTTTTTTTTTTTTTCACTCAGTACGAGTGAATCCATGGCTGTACTATAAACCTAACCAAATGTAGCTGGAGAGGTCATAGACCCTAGAGGAGAACCTACTACTGCCACTCTCCTAAACCAATATAATTACTGTTTTCTACTTATTCTTATTCCCACAGGTGTGTAGTTCCTACCCCTCATTAAGGAAATTCTTTTTCACCAGCTGGAAATGATTACAGCAATCCACAGTCGTCAACATGCAGAAAATAAGTGACCATAGGGTTCCCAGCACCAACTGATAACATCTACAATGCAACCTCTATACCTACAGCTTCAGAACATAATGGAAGAGGAGACAGAAAGATTTGAAGAGCCAGAGAGTCAGGACACCTACTGTTAGATAGTATTTCTGGAAATGACAAGGAAACTGCACCTAAAAGCTGCCAGAACAAGACCTACATTATACAACACTACTTGACAACCTGGTGTGGATGCTGGAAACTTCACAATGTCCTTCTTCTAGATGAAAAGCTCCAAGTAATCAGAGTCTGAGGAAAGATGGAGAATCAGTTTTCCCCAAGGGTAAAAAGTTCTTTGAAGAGAAAGCAGTTTCTGTTACCATTTCCCTACCAAGTAAGGGTCTTTTATCCCAAGAAGGGATATGGCTTTCTGACTGGAGAGATTTCAGAACTCTGGTTCTTAGACTAGTGGGGAAAGTAGAGAGTAGGGTTTACTTCATTGTGCCAAAATGTTGAGATAATTAAAGATCTGTAACATTTACATTTGGATTTAAGGGAATAAAAAATCACGTATATCTTTTTGGTCTGTAATGTATGTTTAAAAAACAACTTGATAAAGCTCTGTAATGGAGTAACTAAGTATACTCTTGTCTTATATCTTGTATTCTTCGTATTCAGAAAACACATCAGATCCATATAACAAACAAGTGCCAACAGCAGGGCAAATGTTGTTATATAATGAGGAATTCTTTGTCAGAAAATCCAACAAGCATCATATAATTAAAATCTAACATACATTTCCCCAACTCAAACCTACAAATGAGGTAACAATTTTAAGGTAAGTAATATGACAACCCTTCAGTATTATTTTCTTTTATCTAGTATAAATGAGATGTGACAGGGACAGTATATAAACCAACTGCTTTTTTTGAGACTCATGGGTCAAAACTAAACACCTTAAGTAAAAAAGGGGGATATAGATAGATATGAAAACTTTTTGTCAAAAAACCTTGCAACCCAAATCTTAAAACTAACTATGGGAAAGGATTTGTATGTTCCAACAGGCCAGAGTATCACCAACTTAATGGCTGAGAAAGAAAATGCAGCTTTGCAGTGAGTAGGATGTACCAGAAAGTGCCAGCAGAAGGATTGACTCCTCTGCGCATTGAAGGGAAGAAATGCCTCAGATTGTGAAGAAACATCAAGCCCCTCCGTGGATCCTACTAGTAACAACTATTTTTAATGATTCCTAATGAAGCTTACCTTCTAGGTGCTGCAAAGATTTTAATACAAGAGACTTTCTTAACTCCCCCCCATAGTAAAGAGAAATAAGAGGATGATGAGGTCATTCTCCAGCTGTAGATTGGAACCAGTGTTATAGAAGTGTTCTCTTGTAAAAATCAGTAAAACTGCCTTCTTTAATTGACTAATGGAACTAGAAAACTGTGAAAAGGATTATTTTCTATTCAGAACCAAATATAATGCTAAAGTCTCCTTAAGCTATGCACCTAAAAAATATATTCAATACAGGAGCTCTGACATCAACAATGGATTATTCTACCAAGGATATGTTGGCCGGGGATCCAAGCCCCCACATGTAAAGGCTCTTGCCTCTAACTGGGATATCTGCAGGAAGAGAGGCGATAAGGCCCTTCTTTGACAGACCTGATACAAACTGGCAAAGATGTATGGAGACCGCACTTGCAAGTATACAGATATGGTCTCTGGGATGCAAGAGAGTGTTACCAAAGACCACTAAACCCAATAAAGCAATATGGTCTCCTTGAGTCAAGCAAGACTCTTCCATCAGCACCAGCTACACCTCTCTGCCTGGAAATACTGTGCAGCAGTGGCAGCCATATGTCTGTATATCCCAAATCTAATTGGCTATTGGTTCTCTCCTTGGAGGAATAACCCATGGCTGAGTCACAAGCTTACATCCTCTAATGTTAGGAGATATTTCATAACCACACGAAGACCCTGCCATACTTAACAGAAAGAAAAATGTAGATGCATGAATTGAACTACCATCCAAAATCTGGGTCTATACCAAAGTAACCTACCATAACAATATACTGGTTTAAATACCCATATATCTAATGTGTGTGCTTCATTAGTAGGATCGAAAGGCTATATTATTATACTGTTTAAATACTAATATCTAATTGCATGTTGCTTCATTAGTGGTCGAAGGTTAGCTGACAAGCTGCAGCCCATGAAAGAAAACAGCCAGAACTGACTGAGACCAAGACATCAGCTCCAGAGAAAAGTAGAATGTTTTGCTTCTCATCACCTGTGCCCCTTTTCTAAGCCTAGGGAACAATCTGCGGAAAAGGGGGCGTGGTAGAATGTAAGGGCTTCGATTGGGTTAATGGTGAAAACTACAACAATATAGACTGGACACTCATTTTGATCAACTTGATTGAACTACAGCCCCCCCTTTCAGGATGGTGGGACCCATGGCTGTGTGGTTTGGGCACAAACTGCTTGCAAAATTGGTTTTACATGAAGGATGCTTGTACTCACAAATTTCACCTATTGTTAAAAAAATGAAAACACAACAAAAAAAAGCAGAGAAAGTGCAGAAAACTTACGGCAGAATGCACGATCTGCGATGGGTAGGAGTGGGGTGGGGGGAAGGGAAGGGGATATATGCCTGAAACTGAATTGAAAAATGTTATGAAATACACAAAGCATCATAAAAATAAATTTAAAAAAAGGGCAACCAAAAATAAACTCTGAATATATACAATGGACTCACAAAGCCAAAAGTATTTACCATCAGCACATTACAGGAAAATGTTTACCTGTTCCTGTCATTTGTTGTACTTTATATAATGCCTTTATACTTCCTAGAATAGTCTCTAATATGTAATCAGGATGGATAAGTGAATGAATGTAATATAATCTGTCATGAAAATTATATAGATTTGGAAGAAAAAAATTGTCTTGGAGTTTAACGGAGATCATTTTTTTCTTTCTCCCATCTCCTTTTTTATTTTCTTCATTTTCTCCTTTTTTATTTCCCTGTCTTGGTTTGTTTGTTTCTAGGTTTCTTCCCTTCCTTCCTTCCTTCCTTCCTTCCTTCTCCCTCTCCTCCCTTCCTCCTCCTCCCCCATCCTCCCTCCCTCCCTCCCTCCCTCCTTCCATACCTCCCTCCCTTCCTCTCACCCTCCCTCCTTTCCTTTCTTCCTTTCTTCCTTCCCTCCCAAGCTCCTTTTGTCTGCTTTTCTGGGTGAAGGAAAAAAACATATTAGCAGTAACTATTCTTAAAATTTAGGCAAATGAGGGAGTACCTCACAGACAAAACACATCTATCGTAAACATGTCAGCAGAAGACCCTCACCCAATTTATTCTAATGAAATTTGGTAATATCACAAGATTCATGACATTTATTTTGTACGAGTGTACAAATAAATCATTGTTGACACAAATCTAAAACTTATGGAGAGTTCTTACGGATAGTTTTTGAAAACCACCCAGAAAGCCTCTTAAATTCACATTATTCATCTCTCTGTTTAGTGTGGCATCCACTAGTACTGTTGAATAACATTTTTCACAGAAAATCAGGGTCCTTTCTCGGGGTTCTTAGTCTCATTAATGAATTTAAGGATGAAGTCAAAAGGAAGCAAACTTTAGGGCAATTTTATTAGCATTCAAAAGACAAACCCCATAGTATGCAAGCTGTAAATCTCAGCATCTCTCCTTAGGAGGAAGGGTGGAGAAGAAAAGGAAGAAAGGGGGAAATGAAAGGTCTTTTTCGTTAAGCAATATAGAGGTGAGCCACTAGGTGGCAGGCAGCCACATGGTGGAGAGGGGACCTTCCAGAAGGAGTAAAGAAGCCCTGTTATGGAAAGCATTGATTAGATCATAGCTAGAAAAAAGAAAAAGAAGCTGGTGTGGTGGCGCACGCCTTTAATCCTAGCACTTGGGAGGCAGAGGCAGGCGGATCTCTGTGAGTTCAAGGCCAGGTCAACAGAGTGAGTTCCAGGACAGCCAGAGCTACAGGGAGACCCTGTCTCAAAAAGACAAAGACAAAAAACAAACAAACAAACAAACAAACAAACAAAACTAGGAAAGTAATTAAGAAAAGTAGGGAGAATAACACATCTGCATTATCTAAGTCCTGTAAGCTATTGTAAAGTGAGGGAATTCTGGGAAGGAAAAATACAGTATCTCATTAAATAGAGAACTTCCACATATCATTTTTAATTGAATTTTTGTAAGGTTCATAATTATAGCATTATAGTTAGATGGTACTTAGATCTTCTCCCATATCTACACTTTCCACCACAGTTTCCTCTTTCCCCACTCAATTTAATGTACACACATATATAACACGGCCTATAGAGTCCGATTTGTGTCTTCAAATTTACTTCAGCATATCCTTTTACCTTAGTTTAAGGTAAGCCTGCCTTCCTATGGGTGGTCTGCTGACCTGTGGTGTGGTCCACTAGCCAGGCCATTGACCCTGTTCAACTGGAATGTTAGGTCTCCACCCAGACTAGAGAGTTCATCCCCTTGACCAGTTTTCCTTTAATGGGTTTTTTTAATGCTACTCTGTCAATTTCAACCACTCCAATTTTAAGCCTAAATATGTTGATAGTGGCATTAAATGGACAGGCAGTATGCAGAGTAACTGGCATCACATGTCTGGAGCACAGACGTCTCTCGTATCAGTCCCATTTCTAGCTACTCCACATTTTTTTCAGATCTTATGCTTAACAGCATTTTGAAAGTTGCTATGACCTGTTCAGCCAGAAGGAGCTGCACCATTATACCCCAATTTATCATCTCATTTTCTACAAAATAGACTTGTTTTAACTTTGAATATAGGAATATATGTATTCATTTATTCCACTATATATTATTAGTATTTTGTAAATGAGTGAAGCTATCATAGTCTTTTTTCGTTTCCCAGTACCAAAATAATAAGCTTTCTTCTAAATCACAGATCTGCTTTTGCTAAATTCCACAAAAATTCTGAGAAATAATTATTCCTAATTATTTTGCTATGTACTTTTCTCTCCCAGGAGTAACTAAGTTGTGAAAAGAACAGTGTAAATGGTCGTCAGGTATAAATTCTCCAGCGATTATCTAATATATTTGCAAGACTACCAGTATTAATTTAATGCTTACCAGAGCACAGGACTAAATAGGTAAGTTGTTTATTGATTAATAGAAAGTGTCAGACATTATCTGCCCAGTCAACTGAGAACAAGCACACAAACAATAAAAATCAACTAAGAAATGAAGTCCCTCAACTTCCTAAAGTGCTGGAGAGAAGCCACTGACATGCCAGACTCTGCCCTAAATCTCCAAACCAATTTTCCCTGGCTCTTGAAATACACTTAACTGCTTTGTCCTACTTCATATCTTAATCCACTCAGAATATAAAAGTGTATGACTACAGTGGTTCTAGTCCTTTCCAAAGTACTTTTTACATAAATGAATACTCATTGTATGAAATATATCAAATGCTTGAAAGATGAGCTTGTACCCCAAAAAGACTCAATAGAATAATCAAGGAACCAATTATGAGAGAAGTATTTAAACCCTTGTTTTATTTGAAAAATTTATTTTTCTTTAATTTCTCTCTATTTGATCTCTCTTATTATGTGGTCAAATCTTAATATATTTTCACAACTGAATTATTAAACAAATATATAGCTAAAGTGTTACATATCTGTAAGAGTACAAACATACCAACTGGAACATAATAAGACATGGTATTCTATTAGTAGGGGGAGGCTTTCTTTTTGTAGTGTCTTCTTATCATGGTTCATTCAATATTCTGATTTATCTGCTTTGATTTCTATTCCCAGGGAAATACTCGATGTCTTATTAGGAAGCACATTAATGACATTTTATTATTTGTTACTATAATGACAGAGCAAATGTTCATGAAAGATCCACTCCATCCCAACATTGGTGTACACTAAAGTTCCATTTGGAGATATATTTTAATAGTGCAGGAAACTAAGGTTTTTATGGATCCCTAGGAAGGAGATTACAACAGCATAAAGAATAGAGGGATGAGACCTGCAAATGCTACTCTTTTGTGCTATCTCTTTCAGCGTCTGGTTCCTAGATTTACCTCCACCCTTCTGGAAGATCTGTGTTTTAGAATGGAGGGTTATTTGTATCTTCCTTAAGTATCTTATTGACTACTTTGTACAAGATAAATGCTGAAACTGGCACTCATCTGCACACTTTACTAAAATAATGTTGAGTAAATAAATCTATCAGAATGGGAAATAGGTAACATTGAAAGATTTTTAAATGAGCTCATCTGCCTGCACTCTATGGCCACTGCACTAGGCCCAGCAGACACAGACTCCCCTGCAGTGCCAGACACTCCCAGTCCTCCTCTCTTGTCCAGACATACCCTGATGTTCTTTTCCAGTCCCTCTCCTGTCTCTGAGCCAATTACTGACATGCTTAAAATCCTAATTTGAAGTTCTATGTGTCTTGAAATTGAAAGATAAGACTTCAGGAGGATATTTAAGTAAATTCAATTTATTTCCTGCCTCTCAAAACTCCAAACAACTCTGAATTAACATCTTATTTGGCAGAGCTGTAATTACAGGGGGAAAGTCAGCTTTCAATAACATTGCTCTTAAAAGTACACATCCAGCGTCTTAAGTAGTGACTTGCTTTGAGAAAGTTAAGAGTCACTGAGGTGTCCTTGAATCACATTGGCCATTTCTCTCAGTGATGACCCGAAGACAAGGATGTGCACTCAAAAAGGGGATTGCCACAGGTTTTAATCTGACTGCCTTTCTGATCAAGCAAAATATAAATCATTTAATCAGCTCCCGACTGCACATCAGGTACAACTAGTATAAATTTTCCTTCATAAAAGTTTCATCAAAGCTATGGAGAGTGGTACTGACTTACCTTTTGCTAGAAAAATTACAGCCTGCAAAATTGGCTGATAGTCATATATGACTGATGGGCTTGGGGTAGATAGCCTTCATGCAGAGGATTCAAGACTAAATGGCCTTTGAGGCTACCTTAATCTTTCCTTTAAAATAATGCTTTGCTTCATTTACTGCAAAGAAAAAGTTAACAATTGGTGGCATTTTTTTTTTCTGAAAACATTCTTACTTTCATCAATTTGCACCTATAAAAAGATGGCCAACTCGAGCTGGAATATGGCAATTGTTTCTTCTTTTTTTTTTTCCGTTCTTTTTAAGACAGGGTCTCTCTGTAGCTCTGACTGTCCTGGAACTAACTCTATATAACAGGCAGGCCTTGAACTCACAGAGCTCTGCCTGCCTCTGCCACCCGAGTGCTAGGATTAAAGACACATGTGATAGCTAACTCTTCTCTTTCAGTTTTATATTAAAACTAACATCTTTAAAATAGAAATACTACTTGAAGTATCATGAAGTGTTCAGAAAAGAATGCAGAGTAAGACTTTCTCAATGACCTAAGACTTCTTACTAAAAATAAAGAAAAACAGTCAGTATAACATTTCTCTTACATACTGGTAATATCAAGAACTACAACAGAAATCAGTACTAATATGTAAAGATGTAAGCTAACCTCAAGGATTTTACTTTTCAATGAATTAATTTACTGTTTTTTTCACGTGTGTACGTGTGTATGTATGTGGGTGTGGGTGTGAGTATGTGTGGTATAGTGTGGTATGTATGCTTATAGGTGTGTTCACATATGTATATGCATATCCACATTATCCACATGTGTGTGTGTGTGTGTGTGTGTGTGTGTGTGTATGTATGTAGGCTCAAGATACATAATGGGAGCCTTCAGAGATTGCTCCTCATTCTTTGGAAAAGCATCTCTCATTTGAACTCAGAGCTTCCTGATAGCACTAGTTTAACCATGCAGCTTGCTCTTGGGATTTCCTGGCTCTGCCTTCTGAACACTGGAATTCACAGGTTTCTGTATGATCCACACAGCATTTACATGTGTTCTGGGATTTTTGACTCTAGTCCTCATACTTTCAATGCAAGCACTTTACCACTGACCCATTTCTATAACACTTATTGAACTTAAATAACTCATAATGGATTTCAATTTAATCAGTACATGCAAAACAGGCAAGATACCTCAGTGAACAAAGGCACCACTTCCAAGCCTGAAGACTTGAACTCAATCCCCAGACCTCACATGGTGGAAGGAAAGAACCAACTACTGTAAGCTTTACTCTGACTATCTCACATGCCCTATGTCAATGCCATCATATATTCACATAAACATAGGCACACAGACAAAATTTAAAATACTGATCAATTCTTATGTTAATACATTACATTTTAGCACCATATACATTTCTTTAATGCATTTTTTGAATTATAGTAAGTTAATTGTAAAATTTAAAACTAAATGTCATATGTAAAGAATATGGTAAATGTTCAACAATATTTGCCTCAGAAAGTTTTAAGTATATAAACTGTCAACATGAGATGAACCAAAAATCACTGACAGAAGGAACAAAGTGCCTTAAGTATCCTAGCCACAGAAGGACTGTCTTCCCCATAGCAAATGTACTCTAGCTGATACAAAGTAAGATGTCTCTGGTGAAGGGAAAGTAGAGTATGATCCAACAAAGGGAAAAGAGTAATACGCACTGATTATATTGAACAAACACAGCTACCAAAGACACACCTTTTATTTTTATTTTTTTTTAATTTTATTTATTTCCGTATGTGTATGAATGTACTGTCTGCATGCAAGTCTGTGCACCCGTGTCGTGCAATGCCGTGGAGGTCAGAAGAGGGTGTCAGATTCCCCTGGAACTGGAGCTCTCCTGGAATTGGAGTTTCAGATGGTTCTCGGGCGCCATGTGGGTGCTGGGGATCGAACCCGGGTCCTCTGTAAGAGCAGTCGGCGCTCTTAATATTTATTTATTTATTTATTTATTTATTTATTTATTTATTTATTTATTTTATTTACTTAGTCTTTTTGAGACAGGGTCTCCCTGTAGCCCCAGCTGTCCTGGAACTCATTCTGTAGACCAGGATGGCTTTGAACTCACAAAGATCAACCTGCCTCTGCCTCCCAAGTGCTAGCTTTAAAGGTATGCACCACCATGCCCGGCTAAGACACACCTTTTAATGGACAGACTCTGCTATACTTCAAAAGTCCTCCATCTAATAACATATTCATTAGAAACTTCCAAGTGTAGTCATTTCTTAAATATTTAAATATTCCTTAAATTTATGAATAAAAATAAGAACATGCATAGAATTTTCATTCATAGTTCTAAATTTTCCATCAGCAAGGCACAACAATTTTTCTCTTAAATATTCTCCATTTCTAAAAAGCTATCTCTGTAATTAAATTCTTTTTTATTTATTTTTTATTTTTTTTATTTTTAAGGGATTCTACAATACAATGACACGGTTGTTTGCAGATTAATGTTATTCAGTTTGCTATACAATTAGATAATTGGTGCATTTTGCAAGTATCCATGTCCAAATTTTGAACAACCCAAGGTTCCCATAGTCCAGTTGGAGAAGCTTGTATGCACAGGCATGTTGATCAGTTAGGAGTCCAGACTATATTCCTGTAGTCTCACG
This sequence comes from Rhizomys pruinosus, assembly GCA_009823505.1. NCBI lineage: Eukaryota > Metazoa > Chordata > Mammalia > Rodentia > Spalacidae > Rhizomys > Rhizomys pruinosus. The sequence continues at coordinate 724,279 of VZQC01003661.1, forward strand.
GTTCACCCCTATCTCTCTGCAGCCCTTACAATCTACCACGCCTCTTCTTCTGCAGTTTGTTCCCTGGGCTTTGGGAAAGGGGCACAAGTGGGTGAGAAGAAAACAGTCTAATTTCTTTGGAGTTGTCATTTTGGACTCCAGTCTGTTCAGGTTGTTTCCCTTCATGGTTTGACAGCTTTTCCAGTGATACCCTTTTTAGTCATACTAACAAAGCACAAGCTATTGGATGTACAGGCATTTAAGCAGTACCAATTATTATGTCAAGCTAAGCTGTGAGCATAGACACAGATGCTTGGATGGTATGCTAATCCGCAAACTGTGGTTTCTCTATAAAGGGTGACAAGTTCTTATTGTGGCTTATAACATCTCCTAACCACTAGAGGACATAAGCTTGTGGCATCCGCTGTGAGTTATTCCTCCAAGGAGAGAGCTAATAGCCAAATAGATTTGGGATATATATAGACACTTGGCTGCCACTGTTGCACAGTATCTCCAGGCTGTTGAGGTGTAGCTGATATTGACGGAGGAGTCTTGCTTGTCTCAGGGAGACCAATATTTTGCTGTATTGCTTTAGTGGCCTTTGGTAACGCTCTCTAGCATTTCAGAGGCCAGTTGTATGCTAGCAAGTGACGTCTCATAACATTTTTCATGCTCACACCAGGTCTTTGACAACAGGGACTTACTGCCTTTCTCCTTGCATATATCCCACTTATAGGCAAAAGGCCTTTATAATTTGGGGGGGTGGGTTTGAATCCCCTAGCCAACATCTCCTAGGCAGAATTATTCATTGCTGATGTCAGAGCTTTCCTGTAGTAATATATTTGCTTAATTACACAACTTATAAACACTACTATTGAATTTGGCTCTCGATAGAGAATTATCCTTTCACAGTTCCTATGCCTATCAATCAATTAATAAGTTAGTAATAAGTTAATTAAATTCTTTCATTGCCCAGCTCAGCTCATGTACACAGATAAAATTATAGACTAAAAAACAAAAGTTAGAGAAAACCCCTTACCAACTCTATTCAGTCTTTTATAGTTTGGTCCTCCCATATCTACTTAAATCTCATTTTTTCAAATATATGTTTTATTTTTATTTTTTATGTAGATGAGTGTAATGCCTGTAGGTAAGCCCCTGTCATACACTGCCTGTAAAGCTCAGAAGGAGAGGTCTGATTCCCTGGAACTGGAATTATTGGTGGTTGTCAGCCACCATAAAGGTGATGGGACTCAAATTCGGATCCTCCAGCCCCAACACTTGAATCTCTTGTTCTGAATTTAGCCACATATCATCACTGTCTTCATTCATCTTCCATCCCCACCACTTCTCCCTGTCCCATTCTTCCAGCGAAATTTTTTTTTCCAATCCATTTCTTCTATGTGAAACAATCCTTCCTCTCACCACACTATATAAATGAGGCATATTTCAGATTTTGTCTCAAATATAATTTCCTAGGGGAATCTTTCCCATCCTTCCCTCTGAGGTCAAATCAAAATGCCACAGGAAGAAAGAAAATATATAGTTGTCTTTTATACATTTCCATAGAGAAATTTTGCATTCTCACTGATAAAAAAATTGATAAAAATTTCTCACTGAAAAAAAAATTGATAAAAATTATTTGACATAAAGTACAAAATTCATATTTGTACAAATACTGCTTTTATAACAATTTTAGCACACATTTGGGAATTTGGGAATTCTTGAACATGTGAATTAATGAGAGGACATCTGTGCATATATGGAAAAAGAGTAATTTACTCCAAAAAAGAGAGAATGATGCATACATAAAATGGAAAAAAGAAAAGGAAAAAAGTAAATGCAAATATCTAAGGAGGTAACAATGTTCGGTATAAAATCCTGCATGCCCTTAATTATTGAAGATTCCAAAAGGCCTATATTTACATTTATATATTTATGATTATTTTCCCTGTTAGCCATTAAAATATGTATAAAAAGATATACTTATTTAGGAATCCATATAAAATAACACAAAAATCCAGTATGTGTTGGTACAGATAGCATGCTTTAATGAAAAATTACTGAGCATGCTTCCAAAAACAAGCAAAATGAGCAGAAGTTATTTTGTTTCTTGTTATGCAGACTCTTTAATAGTTAGCATAATATAAGGCAACTGAATTCTTAGATCTGCTACTGTATTCAGTCTGTTGCAATATTACACATCATGTAGCCTCTGGAAAGCTCACTCATAAGAAAATGAGAATGAAAAAGAAAAAGAAATTCAGAGTATATTACAAAAATAACTTTGAGATTTCTGACATCACGAAAGCATCTAAGATTTCTGTTATTGACCTACGGACTACAATTTATTCTTAAAACAAGGACATTTTGCTAATAAAAGAATATAGTAATTATACTAGCATATCAACATGATTAGTAATACATAATGTGTTAGTGAATTATTATAGATGCATGCTAATTAAGATATCTCAAATTTTGAAACAAAACTATATGGCATAGGGGTTTATTAGTACTAAACTGTAAAATTTCTTAAAGCTGGATGTGTTTCCTGATGCACACAGAAGATAGCGTAGTACCTTCTACAGAATAAACCATCATGAGATATTTAAATAGAAGAATGAGAGGCTGGAGAGATGGCTTAGCATTTAAGAGCTTTAGCTGTTCTTTCAAAGGATCCATGTTCAGTTCCCAGCACTTGTATGGTGGCTAATAACCATCTGTAACTCCACTTCCATTGGATCTGATGCCCAGTTCCTCTATGAACACTCCACAACACTGCACTTACATACATGTAAACATTACACTCATACACATAAAATAGAAATAACAATAAATAAAATATTTTAAATAAAAGAATGAACTAGTGTGTGTAGAAACAACTAAATGGAAACTGAGTACACATTCTCTAGAATGTTTACTCTATTTGAAAAAGATAAAACAGAGTAGATTTGTACTGTTGCACTAATTCTACCATAATATTCTCCACTTTCTCCAAGTTGTTCTAAAAGTTTTCCATTAAATCCATCAAATAATGAAGAATCTATGGTGCAAAATTCAAATCTTCTATATGGTATGATGGGAGAGGCAAGGGATTTTCAACAAGAAAATGCATCCTTAACAATAGCCATACTTGAATTATACTGGCCATAATTGGCAATTTATCAAATATCAAAAATTGTCTAAAATTTTTAAAAATAGAATTTTGCTTGAAACATTTCATCATTTTTTTTTGGTCTTTTTGAGACAGGGTCTCCCTGTAGCCCCAGCTGTCCTGGAACTCTCTCTGTAGAGCAGGCTGGCCTTGAACTCACAAAGATTTGTCTGCCTTTGCCTCCTAAGTGCTAGCATTAAAGGCGTGCACAACCATGCCCAGCTGAAACATTTCATCTTTCAATTAAGTACATACTCAACCTTTTTAACATTCAACTAACTATGATTTTCCTAGAAATTGTCCAAATATGCATATTTGTTTCCACATATATAGGGTAAATAGTCTTGAAAAATGAATCATTTAATCAGCAAAGAAAACATCCTGAATATCTAATGATCTCGGATAGTCTCTCTTTCATAGTGATAACCTTAAATAGAAAAGAATTCTTGAACACAAATAGGTTTTGGGGTTTAAGAAATATGAAGAAAAAGGCAGCTTTCCTAAGTTGATAACTCTAACTCACCAAATAAGTCTTTTTCACTAAGCTCAAGATTAATCGTAGAATGCCTAGTCTGTAAACATCTTTAAATATATTTTTAGAAAACACTACTTTTTCTGTAGGTAAGTTAGGATAAAATGTTGATGCCCTTTGTAATTGCTGATTGTTTTGAAATTTTTACTATAGTTAAATAATATACATTGAATAGGATTGTTTTAATTGTCCACAGACATTGAAATTAAACACTAAAAGTTAAAAATACGGGCTGGAGAGATAGCCTAGCGGTTGAGAGCACCTAATGCTCTTGCAGAGGACCTGGGTTCGATCCCCAGCACCCACATGGTGGCTAAGAACCGTCTGTAACTCCAATTCCAGGAGAACTCCAGTTCCAGGGGAATCTGAGACCCTCTTATGAACGGAAGAGGAATTTGCGGGGGGGGGGGTGTCATGGCTGATTGGTGGTTGGGTGGTTGTTGTTGTTGGGTGGTGTTTGTGTGTTTGTGTTTATGTTTTTTTTTTTGTGTGTGGGTGTTTTTGTTTTTGCACCTTCCGCACTTCATTTGTCGACACGGGGGGTTGTTGCACAGACCTGCATTTGGCAGACTAGTAGATCAGTTCATTATGACACATAACAAAAAAAAAAAATACATAAATAAATAAAAAATTAAAAAAAAACGTTAAAAATACAAAAAGTGGTAGATACAGTGTACGGTACTTTCATATGAGTGAAAATCTTTTACTCACATTCCAAATATTGATATTTGGATATTTGGAATGTGAGTAGTCTGGATTTCCTGATTTGATTTCTCCACAATAATGAGCATAATCTGGAATTGTAAGCAAAAATAAACACTTTTCTACTCAAAACTTCTTTGTGTCAAGCTATTTTACCACCTCAACAGAAATGAAACTGAACAAAACCTGGAGACATGAGGAGCAGGAAGTGATTCTAGTAAAAATGTTATCAGCACCCAGATCCATTCACGAATTCAAGATATAAATCAGAACAGTGTTAGGTTCAATAGCTAGCTAAAGTTTCAACTAAGTGAGAAGGTAAGACACATGCGTTGTAGAAGGAAAAAAAAATTTCATTCATATCCATATCTCTAGAATCTACAGTGTTTGGGGGATCTTAGGCAAATAGTTATTGAATGTGAATTAAATCTTTAGAATTCAGTCCCAGCTTGATGGTGGGTACCAGTGGGCACACATCTGAAAAAGACAATTGAACATAGACCATAGAATTATCGATGTCCACACAGAGTATACTTCACTGCATTCAATAGATTCCACATTAATTAGAGTTTTGAAGAGAGATAAAGCCAATAACATGGACAAATGATAGATAACAGATAGAGATATATAGATGATAGACAATACATACATAATATGCATACGTACATAACCTATAGTTGAGAGATAAGTGTAGATACACAGAAAAAGAAATAAAAGCAGTTGCTCACATGATTAGATACTGTGCAGTCCCACAGGAGACTTGCAAGCTGAAGAATAAAGGAAGCTAGCTGATAGCATGGCTCAGCAGTAGTATAAGGGTTCAGAATGAGAGAAGGTGGTGGTGCAACTCAGTTCAAGAATGAATGCCCAGAACACGTGAAGTTGTTCATGCAGGTCTTGGAAAGCAAATCTAAAGAAACTGGAAACTTATTGACAAAGAAGAAGAGAAGAGACGGTTGTCCCAGCTTCATAAAAGAGCCAAATAGGCCATTTCCTTGCCGTTTTGTTCTATCCAGGCCTTCTGTGCACTAGATGTGCTCATCCAGATTAAGAACACCTATTTAGTCCAGCAATTTAAATGTCAGTCACTTCTAGAAACCCCCTCACATTCATAATGAGAAATATTGTTTTGTCAGCCATGTGTATATTTCTCAATTCAGACAAGTTGACATCTAAAATTAACCATCAGTGTCAAAAATCATTTTAAAAAATGAGTACTATTTTAAAGAAATTTCTGAAGCAACATCATGTCACATGCTGGATAAACTGGAGCAAGAGATTTTAAGCCATAGGTGTCATTTCTATTAGAGAAAATTACATATTTGGGTGAGGGAAACAAGGAAGTAGCTAAAAAGTTAAAATTTACTGAATTTGGTGAGGGCAGGAGGGGAAGGGCTGCCTGTGAAATGTTTGCTAATTTCTTCCCCTTTCTCAATAATGCTTTTAGCCACAGTTTATTTTAAAATTTGGATTTCAGGGGCTGGAGAGATGGCCTAGCGGTTAAGAGCGCCGACTGCTCTTACAGAGGACCCGGGTTCGATCCCCAGCACCCACATGGCAGCCGAGAACCATCTGAAACTCCAATTCCAGGAGAACTCCAGTTCCAGGGGAATCCGACGCCCTCTTCTGACCTCCACGGCATTGCACAACACGGGTGCACACACTTGCATGCAGACAGTACATTCATACACATACAGAAATAAATAAAAAAATTTTTTTAATTAAAAAAATAAAATTTGGATTTCAGATATCAACAGTAAAGAAATATCCCCAGAGAAAGTAAAATATGGAATGCATCTAGAGTTTTAGTCTATAGTATGTGTAATTCCTAACAAAAGTTGCATTCTTGGAAATGTCTATGTCAAGGAAACTGAATGGAAGATTTTAGAGGAAGGTCGTAGGATGGGTGCTATTGGTTAATACCTTGGATTCATGGCTATCCTTCCCATTTAGATGTACGGAAGCTTTCCTTACTTTCCAGTATATGCAGGTGCTGGGCCTCCTTTTGACTGACGGGTCATGGTAGAAATGGCATCATGCACCATCCAAGCTGTATTGTTTGTCTTGGAATTTTGATCCACATATTTTGGAATTGCCTGCTCTGGTGAATACAGTCACCACCAAAAAAGTCCAACTCTCATGAAATAATGAAGCTGGGAAAGCCTGGCCATGGAGAGCTATGAGTGGACTGTGCAAAAGAGGAAAATGTCCTCTCTGAAGAGAAAAGACACTCAGACAAATGAGTGATGAAACGTTCTTGAGAGCTCCAGTCGCCCCACCTAAATCCAAGAGGATAAGACACTCAATTTCGAGACAGTCTTTCTTCAGTTTTGGCATCTGAAACAATTTAGTTTTTGGAGCAAGTATATTTTGGGTTGAATTATTGAACAATAATAGATAATGGGAAGAGTTAGAAATAAAAAAGTCCTCCAATTCAAGTGATATGTGTATGTATGTATATATTTATGTATGTATAACTATGTATATATGTATACATACTAAAGCAATACAAGTAGTAGAGAACAATAACAACAAAAATAAACTGATAAAAAAACTCTGGAAAGACAGAAAAAGATGCAGGACATGTATAGCAAAGTGCAGAGACTTGGGTGGAGTGGGGGGCATGGAAAGGGAAGTAACTCTAGATTCGATTGAGAAATGATGTAAGACTTATGGAAAAAGTTTAATAACAATAAAAAAAGAAATAACAAAAGTCACAATAAGACTATTGGCTTCTTAAAACGATGAATCAAATGGGGCTGGAATTCTTTGTAAATGAGGGTTATCTAATGATTGATGAAATAAATGTTAAATGTTTCAATAAAATATCTTCATACACGTATGCACATACAAGCATGCTGACACATACAGGAACCAGCTCGACGGGGAGCAGGTGAAAATTAAATGAGAGAAGAGAGGAAAATCCTAGTCGTCAGCAGTGAGCTGTCAAAGAGGATGCCCTGGTATTTGCAGTACTTCATCTCTAAGGGTCATTTTTTAAATCTTCCTCACCTCTGTGGGAATCTGTAGCCCGGGAGACCAACTTTCAGTGGCCTAACTCCACAGCAAGGTCAGTTAAAATCAATTTTCCGTTAAAAATCATCCAACAAGGAAAAACTTAAAGGAAAAGAGGGAAGATTTGACAAAGGTTTTATTGAAATCTCGCTACACATTTTGGGTCTAGAAATGGAATGATCTTTTGCTATTTTCTCTGCACTCAGCTAGACCCAAAGAATGAGGCCAAAATGCCTTTTCTAAAAATATCATTTTTCAAAGAAACATATTAGAGCATAAATTAAGAAAGGTGCTGTGCTTTCAAAAAACAATTCTACTAAACTCATTGATTGTTTCCTGCCCATAGATAATCCTGAGTACATACGCTCATTGATTTATGTCAGTTCTAAAAGCTCCAATTCTCCTGAATTATGCTAGTGCACTTCAAGCCAAGCAATTCTAATTCATTTCTTTAGTCTGTGAGCTGCATAGAAATTTTAAACTGTTTCAATACAGTTTTTAGAAGAAGAAGAATTTATGTGAAGTTCATTTTTCCTTTTTATTTGATAGTTTTCATGCTTATATTTTTAGTCTGATAATTAGTTTAACTTACAATTTCCCATTAACAAGCACAACATTTTATCACATTTCCTTAAAAAGCAACACACCCCAGTATACTAGGTCTCAGGAAATTATGTAGGACTCTAGTATTTTGTTTCTATATATTTTTACTTAAACGTGCTACTAATTATAAAATTTTTACTATCATTTTTTTCAGTTTGCATACTAAATAACGTTTCACTGTGGACTTTTCACACATAATTTGTTCCTGCTCTCTGTTTCCTGCCCTCCTCTCTCTCTGCCCCTTTATAAAACATATTTTAAAATATCCATTTCTTCTGTAAGTACTTCACATTTTTTAAATGATCTCTTGATGTAAGCCTTGGTTCTTTAAGTGGAGTTTAATATATGTGAGCTTGGCTCATATACCAAGATCTGTCAAGGATATTTAGTGCTTCTGACAGCACTTAAAGGTTTGATCAGGGCATTTGTTTCTATGTTGTCTCCAGTGGTAGCACTCAATCAGCATAAGATTCTAGAAGTCATTTGACTCCAGATAATATCAGGGGTAAATCATTCTTGTGGCACATGTGGGCAAATGTGTGCTCCACTTTAACTAGGCATGATGCTCTATTTCTCTTTCTTAAAGTTCATCATAAATATCAGCAATTGACTGATCTTGCTTTTCCATAGATTCCCTACAGCAAAATATTGAAAAACAATGACCTGCACACATTTCTAGAGGTGATACACCATATTAATACAAATAGAATGACTTTTACAATTCTTCATTTATGCCCGACCCTATATGTCACAAGTAAACGGATTTATCATGTTAACAGATTTAAAATATATAAGGTCAAACTGAATAGAAAAAGCAACACCTTCTTTTTGCTTATGTCAAACCTAAGGAAACTAGACAAAGAGGTCTCAGGCTGACTTGTTCAGCACTTTATCTCCCACATTTTAATTGCATATGTAGGTGCCCACAGACAGCTATTGAATGAGCTAAAAACTAAGTAGACATTTTAATTTTCTGCAAGTGATTACTAGATGATGAATTCAAACTAGATAACCATGACAATTCTCCTTTTGCTTTTTTGTGAACAGTCACAAGGTACAGAGCCATCCTAGGAATAATTAGGATCCTTAGATGAAAGGAGCTAGCATCCTTGGTCACAAGTAGGGACTTGAAAGTGACAACTATTCATATATTTCAAATGATATTTTATAATTGTAGATTTCCAGAAATGGGAAGATCATTTGCATATATCTAGCTCACTCATTAAAATACTGGAAAAGCCCATAATGTTTATAGTATTACAAACAGATGATGGCAGTATTAAGTCTAGAACACATGCCCCAAGCCTTCGCACCCAGTGCTCCACCATCTAGCATCCTCTACTCCTCCAGGTCAACATTCTCCATCAACTTTCTTTAGTAGGACACATACAAAAAGTATGTGTCTTGGTATACAAAAGTATTTGAGAAGAAGGTAAATCAATGACAAACCATTCATTTTAAATACAGAATTCACTTTCTCTTCCTTACATCCCACAGTATGTCTTTATGTGCTAGTACATTTCTAGAGAATTTACCAGAGATAGGACTGTTCAAGGGAAGAATGCTGCCATTTACTGATAGGTAATAAGTTTTATCAGGAATGAACAGGACACTGGACAAGCAATGTTTTATATTGTTCTTCTTACTTAAAACAGCATTCACATGTTGTATAGTTACACTTCCTAGATTTTAAATTGCTCAACCATATCTGTTACTATTTGGTTTGCTAAAACTTTTCATTGTTCTTTAGGCCCTCTATTCTGTTTCAAATTTTTGTTTTGCCCTTAATGAATCCTCTTTGGTTTAAACTGATAGCTAAATAATCCATCTTATAGTGATAATGGAAAATAAACAAACAGAATGACCTTCTCAGGCACAATCCTACTTCAGTGAGGAACCCTATTATGTGCAGAACTACTTTAAACCTCTCCAGACTAAAAGTGTGGAGCTTAAAGTACTGTGCTTTGACATGCTGATTATTGAAGCATTTGGTAATTCTCAAGGACTCAAGGCTGCCCAGGAAGCAGTCTTTCTTTAATTCTTTTTGTCTGTTACATGTTTTCTCTGCTTTGATTCACGGAAACCAGAATACCCCAAAGTATGCCATAGAAACTGGAATCCCTCTTCCTCTAAGCAAATCATAAAACAATAAGATCTACATTCCAGGGTGGTCCTGCCCCATACGTGAATGGAGAAAATGCTACATGGATTGTCCAGAAATTATTGATCACACACATCTCCCTCAGCACCTTGTCATTATCCATTATAGCATAATCCTGATCTAATCACATTGCTTCACAACTGTTCATTGCTCATTGAAGCTAGGCTTAAGGACGTAACATATATGACAGAATGCATGAAATACAGTTGAGGGGCTATGAGGGGGGCAGATGAGGTATGGGTTCAAATTTTAAGTCCTATTATATGAAATACACAAAACTCAATAAAATAATGAAATTAAAATAAGTACCATTTAAACTATTTTATTTGTTATTATTTTTATTTTATGTGTATGAGTATATTGCCTCCATGTGTGTTAAGCATACCCATCTCATGCAATGCCCACTGAGTCAGAGGCATCAGATTGTCTTGGAGCTGAATTTACAGAAGGTTATTAGCCACCACCTGGGTGCTGGGAAAAAAGCCCATGTCCTCTGCAAGAGCAGCTGGTGCTCTTAACCAGCCATCTCTCCAGCCCCAGCCCCACCCCACCCCAAAATACAACTTTAAGAAGAGAATTTCTTTTTTTTTTGAAAATCTGAGTCATTAGTTTGGAAAATTCCTGTGTCACATAAAACATTTAAAAATGAAATTACCATATTTTCTCCTGTCAACCTTTCTCTTGTGATATAAAGTTTGTCTGTAAACCTTATGATGAATAAGGAATTTCACATTATTTCCATCAGAACAAAAGCCAAATAAAAAGTCTGCTCTGTCTTCTCTTTAAAAGCTGACACACCTTCTCAGCATATCCAATCTCATGTTTTCTTTCGTATGCTAAGCTGTGATAGATATATTTTATGCCATGTTTATTTTTATCATCTTTGCCTACCTTTAAGAATATAAGAAAAATTTGCAGGGCAACTGTTTTTTGATTCACTGATGTATCTCAAAACCTAAGGCAGTAGATGACAATGTAAGATATATGGAATACATGTGTTGAAAATAAAAACATTATATGAGTTTACTTAAAGCTGTACTTATATAGATACGTATGTATATTTGTATTCTATTCACTTTAATGACACACTAGTTTCATTGTATTCTGAATAGTATCACTCAACCATCTAATGTTTGAAGTCATGAAGTATGTATTGCATCTAAGCATCCAAGTCAGCTCAGAAAAATATTTGCTATACTATATGGAGAAATCTTTGTTCAAGATAAGAAAAATGACTTATAAATAAAGAAGAATGCATGTAATATTTTAAAATTCCATAACATTTTAAAAATGTACTGCAAATGGCAAAATAATACTCAAATACATGGGAAAATTATATGTTAAATATATAAGTAAAATCAGTCAATATAAAACATTCTTTTATTAATATCAACATAAAAAATAGAGCATTTTAAATTACATTTGTGTTCCTCCAAAATTCCATCCATTTCCCTGATGTGTCAGAGATGACATACTAAAAGTACAAAACACTGACTGGAGACATACTTCAGGGGTAGGGCACTTGCTGACCAAATATTCAACCACACCATAAAGCAGATTGTCTTAATCCACACAGAATTTTTCATCCAACAGCAGTGAGTAATGTTATATTCAAGTATGTATGAAACATTACCCAGGATAAATGTTAGACCACAAAATAAGGCTTAATAAATCAAACATTTTCAATCTCCTTCTTCAGAGGTTTAAATTTTCTATTGTAGAGATCTTTGGTGTCTTTGGTTAGACTGGTTCCCAGGTATTTTTTGAGGCTACTGTGAGTGGGAAGGTCTCCTTATATTCCTTTCCAGTTGCTTGTTGTTAGTGAGTGTAAAGGAAGGCTATTGATTTTTCCAGGTTACTTTTGTTTCCTGCCACTTTTCTGAAACTCTTAATCATTTCTAGGAGTTTTCTGGTGGAGTTTTTAGCATCCCCCAGGTAAACTATCATATCATCTGCAAGTAGGGATAGTTTGACTTCCTCTTTTCCAATTAGTACTCATTTAATTCCCCATTTATTTCCTTATTGCCTTAGCAAGCATGTTAAACACTATACTGAAGAGGAGTGGTGATAGTGGACAGCCTTGCTGTGTCCCTAGCTTTAAGGGGAATGCTTCTAACTTTTCTCCATTTTGGATGATGTTGGCTGTGGGTTTCCTGTATATGGCTTTGATTACATTGAGGAATGTTGCCTCCAGTCCAATTCCCTCTAGGACTTTAAGCATGATGGGATGCTGAATTTTGTCAAAGGCTTTTTCTGCCTCAATTGAGATGATCATGTTGTTTTTGTCTTTCAGTCCATTTATGTGTTTTATGATATTTATTGATTTATGTATGTATATTGAACCATCCCTGCATCTCTGGTATTAATCCAACTTGCTCATGATGGACGTTCTTTTTGATGTAGGTCTGTATGACGTTTCCAAGTATTTAGTTGAGAAAATTTTTTAATTTTATTTATTTTCTTATATGTATGAATGTACTGTCTGCATGTAGGTTTGTGCGCTCGTGTCGTGCAATGCCACGGAGGTCAGAACTGGGTGTTGGATTCCCCTGGAACTGGAGTTAAACACGGTTTTCACCCACCATGTGGGTGCTGGGGATCGAACCCGGGTCCTCTGCAAGAGCAGTTGGCGCTCTTAACCATTAGGCCATCTCTCCAGTCCCTAGTTGAGAATTTTTGCAACTATGTTCATTAATGAGATGGGTCTATAATTTTTTTTGGTTGTGTCTTTGCCTGTCCATGGTAAAGATGGAAAAACCTCCCATGCTCATGAATTGGAAAAATCGATATAGTAAAAATGTCCATTCTACCCAAATTAATATACTGATTCAATGCAATCCCGATTAAAATCCCCATGAATTTCCTCATGGACTTGGGGAAAAAAATCCGTAAATTCATATAGAACAACAAAAGACTCCGAATAGCTTAAGCAACTCTGAGCAAAAAATGCAATACAGGGGGGATCACCTTACCAGACTTCAAGATATATTACAGGGCTATAGTCATAAAGACAGACTGGTACTGCCACAAAAACAGACCCACTGACCAATGGAACAAAACTGAAGATAAAAACTTGAGCTCATACAATTTCAGCCAATAAAGGGGCCAAAAAAGCTCATTGGACAAAAGATAGCATCTTCAGCAAATTGTCCTGGCATAACTGGATCACCATTTGTAGAAGAACAGAATTAAACCCCTACTTCTAAGCCTGTACAAAAATCAACTCCACATGGATCAAAGACCTGATTGTGAAATCTGAAACTTGGAAGGTGATAGAAGAAAAAGTTTGTAGCAACTAACAGACATATGGAGTAGAAAAGACTTTCAAATAAAACAGCTGACAGGAAATAAGGTCACAGCTCATAAATGGGACCTCATCAAACTCAAAAGCTTCTGTGCAGCTAAAGAAACAATCAAGAGTGACAAGAAACCCATGGAGTGAAGGAAACCTTCATCAGAGATACATCTGACAGAGCATCAACTTCCAGAATTAATAAACTACTCAAAAGCAAAGAAGTAAAAAACAAATGACTCACCAAAAGATGAAGTAAGAGCTGAACAGAGGCTTCACCAGTGAAGGAAAGTAAAGATGGCGGAGAAACATTTAAAACTGTGTTCAAAAATCGTTAATAATAAGGAAATTGCAAATTAAAAACACTCTAAAGTATCATCTCATTCCAATAAAAACTGGCTTAAAATCAGAAAACAAAAAGCACACCGAATGCTGGAGAGGCTTCAGGGAAAGGGGAACACTCATTCACTGCTGTAAGCTCGTACAAACACTGTGGAAAGCAATGTGGAGAACCCTTCAAAGACTCAAAATGAGCCCACTACCTGACTCAGCCATACCACACTCTTATGTATATACCCACAAGACTCATCCTACCACAAAGATACATGCACAGCTTTTTTATGCAGCGCCCTGTCACAATAGCAAAGAGCTGTAACCAACCCAAATGCCCTCAAGTGAAGATGGATATAAAAAACTGTTGTGCGTCTACACAATGGAGTGCTATTCAGTGGTAAAGAAAGATGACATCATGAACCTTGAAGGTAAATGGATAGAACTTGAAGCCATTATGCTAAGTGAACCCCCCCCCAAAAAAAAAGAAATGAGGAATAGCTTCCCTCATCTGTGGATGCTAGTACCAAATCCAACAATTGAAAGGCAAGCTGAGCAATGTTTTTGTTATATTTCCTTCTATTTGAAAACAAATGTGATGTTATAATGTGAATCTCTTAATGAGCCTTAGAATTAACTTACCACATACTTTCAGACATGGTAATGATGTATATGGGTGGAAGGATCTATTCATATTTGGAGTAATAATAAAGTTAAAGGAAATGTGAATCCCAAATAGATAATATTGTAGTTAACAATACAGTTTAGTTGTTGGAGACATAATTCTATTACATATATGACATTTATGTATGCAATATTGGAGCAATACAATTGGGAGGAACCACAACAAATAAAGACTGGTCAAAGAACGGACTGATTATAGTAATTCTGCCAAAAACAATAAACCTTTGCAGAGGAAACTTTAAAAAAGCTGAGAGAAAGATGCAGGAAATGTATGGCAGAATGCACATGGACTGGGGTGGGGTAGGAAGAAGGGAAAGGGGAATGTCTAAACTGAACTGAAAATTGAACTCTGAAATACACAAAACATCAATAAAAGTATATTAAAAATAAATAAATCAAACAATACAGAAATTAAAAGAAATATATTTCCTGCTACAATATTATTGGAAATCTATAGCAAGATGAATTCTAAAAATTTACATAGCATAAAATTGAAACAGTACACTACCCAACAAGCAATGACTCAAAGAAGACATTAAAATGTAAATACAGGGCTGGAGAGATAGCCTAGAGGTTAAGAGCACCGACTGCTCTTGCAGAGACCTGGGTTCGTATCCCCAGCACTCACATGCGGGGAAAAACCGTCTTTAACTCCAGTTCCAGGGGAATCTGACACCCTCTTCTGACCTCCACGGCATTGCAACACAAGGTGGTAGCACAACCTACATGCAGACAATACTCATACAGCATACAAAAATAAATATTTTTTTTAAAATGTAAATACAAAGAAAATCATGAGACAAATTAAAATCATACAGCATATCAAAGCTCATGGATATATCAAAAGATATTCAAAAGGGCAAATATGATTAAAGGAAAAGTGATTGTGATTGGAATAAACATACATATAATTGAAACTGGACAACAAATAACATGACAGATGCAAATAAGAATGAGTGTTTTACATTTTTAAACATTCAGATTATTTTAGTGGCAAAATCAGTCTAATTCTAAATTCAGTACACAGAATGAAAATATAATAATCTCAGATCTAATATTTCCACCTTAAGGAGTCAAATTTTTCACCTTAAGAGGTCACTATGTTGCAGGTACTTTACACAGAAAGAGAAAATACAGAGGCTTTTTTCCCATCCAAAGCCCCAGGCATAGGTGGGTTTACCGTTTGTATCATTCTAGCTCGTTAACGTCCCTTTCATGGTAATATATATCTGATTGGGTATCACAGGGCTGTGACATTAAGAATAAAGGAATATATACTGGATATGTTGGCATGTGCCTTAATTCCAGACCTGGAGAGGCAGAGGCAGGTGAATCTCTGTGAGATTGAAGCCACCCTGGTTCTGACTTCAGGTAGGCTATAACTAGGGAGACACTGTCAAAAAAATCATCATCATCAACGACAATGAAGACTACAGTAACATAACAAGTCTGCACATGCATATGTTGATGTTTATTAAATCACACTATCTTTCTATTTTATGTACGTTTTTATTCAGCGTTAGTGCACTTGTACAGAATTGCATTAAATCAATGGACCTCCAGATCTCTAGGCTTTTTTTTTTTTTTTTTTTTTTTGTCCTTTTTCAAGACAGGTTTTCCCGTGGCCCCAGCTGTCCTGGAACTGCACTTTGTAGACCAGGCTGGCCTTGAACTCCCAAAGATCCGACTGCTTCTGCCTTCCGAGTGCTAGGATTAAAGGCATGTGCCACCACGCTCGGCAGATCTCTAAGCTTTTATTGTGAGCTAACTTTTGTTCTAAATAGCTACTCTATATGTAGTGGTGTGTGTGTGTGTGTGTGTGTGTGTGTGTGTGTTCATGTATTTTGAATCACATTCAGAACCATTCATTTTTTTATCAAAGTAAAAAGTTGTAAACTAAAAATATACAAACGCAACCAGCAGACCTTTGAGCTGGACTAAAATAAAATAAAAAGACTCAAATAAATACAGATATATTGAAAAAAATAATGTTATAATTCACATGCCAGGAGAAACTTCTATATCTGCCCCAAAACATTCTCTCCCATGTCTCTTTCTGTTCATATATCTGTCAATATCTACTAATTTATTTTTTAGTAACAATACAAACTTGAAAGCTTCTCTATACCTGATAATGAAAAAAAATGGAAACCAGCATTGGAGAGAAACAGAATATATTTATTTTCTTATACATATTTACTTTTCTTATGATCATACTTTAGTGGAGGTTAATTTTCAGTTTGTAGCTGTACAGAAGGAAGGATCAAGCTCTTGACTAGTGGCAATGTCTTTGCATTTATATACACTTACTCTCCAGAGAAAAGAATCCCTTAATACCTCAGCTCAACTTTCCCACTCCTTTTTATTATTATTTATTATTTATTATTATTATTATTGTCTGGTTTAAAAATGTTCTAAGTACGTTGTGAGGAAAAAGCAGTGAAGAAAGAAGGTACAGATTTACAGAATTCTGTACATTTTTTTAAACCAGAGCAGCAGTTGTGAGATCACTATAATTAGTGCCATACTGTAAATAAGGCATAGATTTCCCCTATCTGGTTTTAAATTAACATGATGAAACATTGAAAAATCCTGAACAACCACAAAAAACACCCAAAATATTATCCACTGGGTAATAAGTAAAAAAAAAAAAAAAAGATAATATTTCTTTTTGTCTTTTTGAGACAAGGTCTCCCTGTAGCACCAGCTAGCCTGGAACTCTCTCTGTAGACCAGGCTGGCCTTGAACTCTCAGAGATCCACCTGCCTCTGCCTCCCAAGTGCTAGAATTAAAGGCATGTACCACCGTGCCCGGCTTAAAAAAAATCTATAACTTTTTTATGCGTATACATGGCTTTATCTTTAAATAGATAATTTTATTTTTATCTTTATCTTTTTATTTTATCTATCTTTTTATTTTTATCTTTAAATAGATACTTTTATTTAATACTTAGCTAAATTATGTATTGGGATCCCACTAGCTTGGTACCAAGCAAAAGAGCATGCCTCAGAAACTCCTTTTGTTTTCACTCTCTAAAAATCACTACATCACAGTGTCTTCTGTTACCAACAGAGAGCACAGCACCTTTAAGGTAGAACTGACATCTGCCTTTCAAAAGCCCTTCTGCTCCCTCTCAAAGATAATGTGCCTAAACAACAAAGAAACTTTAAAATCACCATTACATAACAACAACAATTTATGTAGATAGAGAGAAAGATAAGAGAAAAATAGCTATGTGGACAGATATGTTCCATAACAAAGTATGTGAATATGTACTAAATGTGTGGTATGTGATAGAATATGTGCTTATTTCTTATAGTCCTTGGATTAGAATAAAAATAATTCAATAATACTTGTAAAACCAGAAATCTTTAATTAAATGTTAAACACAAATTTAGAAGGTTAATTTTTAAATGAATAATTCATAGCACTTCCTATCTATTTTTCATATTCTATTTCTATGGATGGGTTGATTTAAAAACTTTTTTTAAATCTTTAAAAAATATTTTGAGCTGGGTGGCACACACCTTTAATCCCAGCACTCAGGAGACAGGGGCAGGTGGTTCTCTATGAGTTCAAGGCCAGTCTGGTCTACGAATTGAGTTCCAGGACAGCTGGAGCTGCAGGGAGATCCTGTCTCAAAAAAAAAAAATGTTTTTCTAATGTTTATTAAACTTCTCTGTATTTAATACATAACATCTTAATCATCTTTATACCCTCTTCCTGATTGACACCATCTCATAACTTCCCACAACTGGAATGCATGCATTCTTTCATTTGTGTTAATGTTTGCCCAGTCTAGTTAGTGTCCCCAGAGGTCCCTCTGTGGAAGTTCATCTACTGAGATCTAGTCAGGCTAGAGTCCACCCCTTTAAGAAGATCAGCTCTTCCTCACCCAGCAGTAATCAGGTGGCAATAATTCTTAGGAAAAGATTACAGCCTGCTGCTCATTTCCACAGTTCTGTGCTTAGTTTTTGTCTGCTTAAGTTTCCATGAGTCCTGTGCATGCTGACACCATTGCTATAGGTTCGTTCATATGAGCAAGGTCCCAGAAGCCTGGTAGAGCTCTATCCATATAATCATGCATCTCTTCCCTGACTCTTTTTTTTTCAGTCAAGTCATTTATTTTATGCATTTAAGTTGTTCACCATTTAATATCATGATCTTACAAATGTGAAAAATATTTAGTGAGATCAAAATATTCATATTACAGAAAGTGAACTTTGGGTGTCTTTAAAAAATGTGTTTTATTTATTTATTTATTTATTTATTTATTTATTTATGTGTAGGAATGTACTGTCTGCATGCAAGTTTGTGCACCCGTGTCGTGCAATGCCTCGGAGGTCAGAAAAATGTGTTTTCATAGCTATATCATCACCCAATATAGATTACCCATTTCTGGGCAAATACTATAAAGTGTTCAGGTAGTTTTATTTTATTAATATTGCTGTAAAGTTCCATATATGCTTTGGATGGATGTTATGAAATTAATCATAACAGATCCTACCATTTTTTCATAATATTGCTGATAAACACTTTCTATTTCATTTCCAAATATTTATCCCAGTGCAGGAATGCATGATTGCATATTCTCATCAAACTATACACATACAAGTTCTTACAAATCACATAAAATCACAATCGAACGATGAGCATAACCCATGAAAACAACAAGAAAATCACATGGTTACAAACGAAAGAATAATGTGCCAACAAAGCAGTCTGAAATTTTAAAAACTACTGTGACTTTTCTCGTAAATTACTATGGAACATTCTCTTCTTGCCCACAATCTCTATGCAGTCACTTACAAATGTTTGTTGTTGCCAAATATAAATCATCGCATTGATTTTTTAGGAATTTAATGCTGTGGACAGATATCTTGTTTAAGAATAATCGACACAGTAATATTTATATTTGATAAATTAAAAATCCCTAAATCCTGGGAATAAAAGAAATGCAGCTAGTACTGACATTACCTAATGGTTTATTCTTGCTATTTCTGTATGTATAAAGAAGATCTAGGATGGTAGCACATGCTTTTAGTTCTGGAGGGAGAGGCAGATGGATCCCTAGGAATGGCAAGATAAACTGGGTTTATATAGTGAGTTCCAGGCCAAACAGGCCTACAAAATGACACCCCTGCCTCAAAAAACCAAACTAGCAACATCATAAACAAACAAGAAACAACAATAAAAAAATAACCTGGAATAAAGATTGCAACACTGAGTGTTTATTTCATTTGTGGAAGTTGCAAAACTAAGATCAGGCAAGTTAGATAAAAGTAGAGCACGAATGTTCAATATCACGTGTGACCTTGAAAGGAAGGATAGCTATATCCAACCTGTTCCTCCTACAATGGAATGGAAGGAAGAATTATAGATTGAAAATAAAATTAAAATATTCTGAGTTCCTGATGATTTGAATGATAAAGAAATATCCAGCACAGCCTGGAAATTCTGACCCCTTTGCTGCAATGGTCCCTGAGCCCTGGGTGGGGTCATTTTAATGTAGGAACCTTGACCATTTGTGTCTTTTTGTGTTCATGGCACACTTGCATGAGGGAGCTTCGTCGATAGGAGTTGGTAGATACATTACTTTTCTTTCTATTCCTTTTACACTAGGTTTTGTGTCACTTAGGCTTGGGCAATTCACAGACCATATTTTTTGTATGACCTATTATGGAACTTTGTCATAATCTCCATGTGTTTACATGAGGCTATTTCGCACATAGTAAGTAATTACATTTGTCTAGGGATATGATAGCTTTGGGGTTTTCTCTAAGATCTATGACATCTCAAGCCATGTTTATTTGGCTATGTTTACTGTACTACACGTGAATTTACACCCATTGAGTGGGCTTCAAATGCAATTAGGTAGATTTTGATTACTCATAAGATAAAAGTACCCTTGATGCCCCAATAGTGTTTGTTGTGCCAGTCAGTGTACTTATTAGGCCTTAAATCAGGGATTGGACTACCAGTTGATATTCCCTTAGTGGCTTGTGAAGGGCTCTCTAAATCTATCAGAGATAGCCTTCAGGGGAGGTGGCTTCCAGGTAAGTTCTAACTCTCTTGCTCAAAACCCTATGTCTTAAGTATGGCCTGCCTTCAGCAATAGGGTCTTATTGGGAGGCAATCAATGGCTATAGAGGTAGCCTGTATAAGTTTGGAAATCTCTTGGAACTAACTTAGCCAACAACTCAAAGAGAGGCTTCTCCTGTCTGGCACTATTTCATATAATGTAGCCTTCAGCTATATACATTGACTCATGTAGAGATAGTGCATGCGTAAATTATCATTAGGTTGTTAGACTAATACAATTCTTTCTGGCTTTTCACATTCACTAGGCATTATTTATCTCTCCCCTCTCTTTTCTTGTCTAACCCACCCTACATAACTTCCCCAGTTAAAATATCAACATTTTCCCCAATTCTTCCTTAATAATATTGTCTATGTCTTATAATCTTGTGTCTCTTGAACTCCTTCTTCCCCTTTATGCCCACAGTTCCTTGTATAACTCTCCCTCTCCGTTTCACCCACTCCCCACTTAGTGGATCCTTTCTCCTGCCGTTCTTGGCTCTCAGGTTCGTTCTTTCCCTTCACTTCCTCTGTTCCTTTCTTTAAGTTATGGATGCTCACAGTGGCTGTGGAAAGGTGTCCACAAAAAAAGCCAGAAGAAGAAAAATTATTAAATATACTGATGAGTAGTTGGTTAGATTTATTTTCAGTGATGTATCAGATCTCATCAGAAGAAAATAATTTATCATTCCCTTGCTTAAATGTGAGTTCTGATATTCAGTCTAATTCATTTCCCTCAATCTAATGGATTTTGCAAATTAGAACAACATAACATATTCATGCAGTGCTCCTGTGTTAATCTGTACAATTTTATATTCATATTTTAAGGAAATTTATCTACCATAACCAGAGAATAAAAAAGCTATCATCCAACTGTAAAGTTCTCTCTTTAAACATATTCATTCCTTTAGTGAATCAACTGACATCTGACACAGCCTTGTTTATAATAACTCAACTCAGCAGCAATAAAATTTAGACTTGCCAATAGGTATGTGCTGCTAAAGAATCAAATCCAGGGCTGGGGATATGGCTCAACGGTTAAGAGCACCCACCTACTGCTTTTGCAGAGGACCTGAGTTTGATTCCCAACACCCACATGGCAGCTAAGAACCACCTTTAACTCCAGTTCCGGGGGAATCCAACACCCTCTTCTGACCTCCCTAGCATTGCATGACACATGACATGGGTGCACCAACCTACATGCAGACAGTACATTCATACACATAAAAAAACAAATAAAATTAAAAAAAGAATCAAATCCATGTTTAATATAAACTCATAGAGAAAACAGATCAAGGATTAATGTTCAAGGCTTTTATTTCACCATCATTTCAAATATTTTTAGAAGAAGCAAAAAATAACTAAATAAATCATAAGCATTTTTAATTAATACAGATTCTATAATGATAAAACAGGTTCTATTGCAGATCTTTTTAAATTGACAATTGTAATGCCTTTGTGTGTAGTTCTAAATTAAGCAACATTTTCACCATGATATAAATATCACTTCACTGAGTTGTGTCTCAAGAGCAGCAAATTTCTCCAAGTGGTAAAGTATCACTATTTTTGAGATAACTTACATTTTAAAGTCAGTATTCAATGGACTTTTAAGCAGTAGTTATCAAGATTAGAAATTCCAATCACAGCACCAATCAAAATGTTATACTTCTGCTTCTTCTAATACAGGCTCCTAAAGAAGCCAATTAAGGAAAAACTCAACATATCTTTTAAATTTCTGTGTAAAAAAATCAAAATAAGCAATGAAAATGCTTCTGTACATGCGGCTATTGAAACAAAAAGAACTAGAAAAAGATGAAAACATAAGTACATACAAGGTTTTGAATTCAGAGAACCGGGAATAATACTACACAACTTTAACCCCAGCACTTGGTAGGCTGAGACAGGTGAGTTTAAGGCCAGCGTGGTCTATATAACAAGTTTCAAGCCATCAAGAGCTACATAGTGGGAATCTCAAAAAACAAATCAGGATTCGAGTTCTTACTTTACTCCTTATTATATAAAATATTTCAAGTACTATGCTTCTCTCTTAAATGGGGGGGTTCTTTTATATTTTTTAAACATTTTATTTATTACTTTTATTTTATGTGTCTGAGATTATTATTGCCTGCTTGTTGGTTGGTATATCTGTATTGTGCAGTGCCCACAGTGGTGAGAAGAAGGTATCAGATCCCCTAGATCTGGAGTTATGGGTGATTGTTAGTCACCATATGGGTACTGGAAACTGAACCCAGGTCCTCTTTGAGAACAGCCAATGTTCTTAACACCCGAGCCATCCTTCCAACCCCATTTTTTCTTTTTTTTTTAATTTTTATATGTATAAGTGTTTTGCTGGCATGTATGTAAGTGAATCATCTTCATGCAATGCCTAAAAAGGCCAGAAGAAGGCATTGGATGCCCTGGAATTATAGGTAATTATTGTTAGGTGTCGAGTGGGTACTGGAAATGGAACTTAGATTCTCTGACAGAGTAGCCAATGCTCTTAAATCCTGAACCATCTTTCCAGGCTGAGGCCTAGTTCTTTAATGTCTAAAAGTATATAAATTCATATTTTAATAGTTTAATAGATTAAAATTCATATTTAATCATTTGAGGCTAGTTCTTTATCTAGATTCTTATTATTCAACCATCACACATACAAATTCACTGTTAATGACGACTTAATTAAAGACACTTGAAATACAATACTATAGTACCCCTCACATGGTACCCTAATCTCACTCATGGGTGTCTGTATTTAGATCCAGCCATGATAGAGCTTGTTCATTCTCTTTCATTTTTTCTCTCCTCTGTCATACTTAGGGAGAGATTCAGACATAGTTGAGTACAGTATATCGTTCAGCTTAAAAGAACAAACTCCACAGCTTTCGATGCACTACTGAATAGGCTTCACTTATGCAACCCTCAGGACAAGGGACTATATATCTGTGCTCAGAACATGGCATGGTCAATTAAGTGGCAGGTAGATGCATATGTACAGATAATTATTTGGGAGCCTGATGAAAAGCCCATTAAGAAAAATTCAACAATCTCTGCAATTAGCCAGCTTGGATTAATCAGGTGCCACCAGTGTTTATTCTGTTCTAAAACAGGCCTTTTGAAATTTGTGAAAAACAGTTGACTAGAATTCAATCTGGCTTCCACTACAGGGATGTTTCCATAATAGTATATGGAGATTGCAGTGCAATGAGCAGAATTCATCCCTTCTGTACTTACTTGTATATAACTACCAGAACTTGTAGAAATAGAGAAATAAAAAAATGGACTAGGAAATAGCTCAATCAATGAAGTGCTTGCCATGTCACTTAAGCATGTAAATCTGAGTTTATTTCTTAGATTCACATGTTAAAAAAACAGAATTGGGGAGGTGAATTTTGTAATCCTGGTGCTAGAAAGACAGAAATAACATGATCCCTGAGGCTCACTGGCCATACAGGCCAGCATAATCAATGAACCACAGGTCTCAGTAAAAGACGTTGTCTCAAAAAAATAAGGTAGGCAACTTTTAAAAAATATATCAAGGGTTTGCATTGAATTTGTATATTAATTTGAGTAGAATGGAAATTTTTTACTATATTAATTTTTCCACTCCATGAACATGGGAGATATTTCCATCTTCTGATGTCTTCAATCTCCTTCTTCAGAGGTTTAAAATTTTTCTTCAGAGGTTTAAAATTTTGGTTGTAGAGAACTTTAGTGTCTTTGGTTAGGTTTGTTCCTAGGTATTTTATTATTTTTGAGGCTATTAAGATGGCTGAGAAACATCTTAAAAAGTGTTCATCATTATTAATAATTAAGGAAATGCAAATTAAAACCACTCTCAGATATCATCTCACTCCAGTACAGCTAGTTAAGATCAAGAAAACAAAAGACAACAGATGCTGGAGGGGTGGTGGGGAAAGGGCAACACTCATCCACTGCTGGTGGGAATGTAAACTTGTACAACCACTATGGAAAGCAGTGTGGAGAACCCTTAAAAGACTCGGAATGAGCTTACCACCTGACCCAGTCATACCACTCCTGGGTATATACCCCAAAGACTCATCCTACCACAAAGATACATGCACATTCATGTTTATTGCAGCTCTCTTCACAATAGCAAAGAGCTGAAACCAACATGCCCCTCAACAGATGAGTGGATGACAAAAATATGGTACATCTACACAATGGAGCACTATTCAGCAGTAAAGAAAGATGGCATTATGAACTTTGCAGGTAAATGGATGGAGCTTGAAGCCGTTATGCTGAGTGAAGTAATACAGTCCCAGAAAGACAAACGGAGAATGGTTTCCCTCATTTGTGGATGCTAGTACCAAATCCTCAAGATGAAAGGCATGCTGAAGGACAGTATGATTATATTTTTGTCTATCTGAAAACAACTATTTTGTTATAATGTGAATCTCTTAATGGGATCTAGAATCCACCCACCAATTATTTTCAGACTTTGTAATTACTGTATATGGGTAGAGAGTATGTGTCCATATTTTAGAGTAATATTAAATTAATGGAGGAAAATGTGAATTCCTAAGCATAAAAAGGACTGAGAGAAAGATGCAAGACAGTTATGGCTGAATGCATGATCTGGGATGGGATGGGGTGGGGTGAGGGAAAGGGATAGGGGAATATGCCTGAACAGAAATGAAAAATGATGTATGTAATACATAAAACATCAATAAATAAATTGAGGATATCATCTCACTTTAATAAGACTGGCTAGAATCAAGGAAACAAATTATACCAAATGCTGGAGAGGTTGTGGGGAAAGGGGAACACTTATCCACTGCTGGTGGGAATGTAAACTCATACAACCACTATGGAAAGCAGTGTGGAGAACCCTTAAAAGACTGAAAATTAACTTACCACCTGACCCAATCATACTGCTCCTGGGTTTATATCCACAAGACTCACCCTACCTCAGAGATACATGCACAGCCATGTTTATTGCAGCTGTATTCACAATAGCAAAACATTGGAACCAACCCAAGTGCCCCTCAACCATCAAGTGGATAGAGAAAATGTGGTACATCCACACAATGGAGTTCTATGCAGCAGTAAAGAAAGATGACATCATGAACTTTGCAGGTAAATGGATGGAATTAGAAGATATTATGCTAAGTGAGGTAACACATTCCCAGAAAAACTAACCATAAATGTTTTCCCTCATTTGTGGATGCTAGCCTCAAGTAAGGCAAACTGAGTAACATTAATGTTATATTCCTCTTTATCTAAAAGCAACTCTTCTCTTAGAATGCAAATCCCTTAACAGGGTCTAGAATTAACCTACTACCTATTTTCACATTTTATAATTTCAGTACAAGGGTGGAGGGTATGTTTGCATATTTTAGAGCAATATAAAATTAAAAGGGAAGAATGTAAATCCCAAAATATGATTTGGAAATAACATGCAGTTTATTTTCAGATGACACAATTTCAGTACATGACATACATAAATGCATATGTTGAAACAATATGGATTGGAGGTAACAACAATAACAAAAGAACTGGGACAGGGAACTGACTGAAGCACTAGAGGTCTTCCCCCCAAAAAATAATCTTCTACTTTGAAAAGCTTTGAAGAGACTCTGAAGGGGAAACAGGATATGTATGGCAAACTGCATGATCTTGGGAGGGTCAGGGGGCATGGACGGTGAAGTGAGTAGCCTCTACATGCATGGCCACAATGTACATGCATGGAGGAATATACAGATATACATACACGCGTGCACACACATAGAAAAAAGGCAAAAATTTTTAAAATAACTGTTATATTATGTAACTGAGTGAAAAGGATTATATGGAGTTTTACCTTATTCCCGATCACTTTCTATTCCCTAGTTTATGTATAAACATTACTTTCTACAAAGTATCAAGACTCAGAGAAAATAATACTTGAAATTATTTTGCTTAAATAAATGATCTATTATGACAGCTGTGGTGACACACATCTTTGATTCTAGCAGCTAGGATTCAGGGCACAAGGTTCTCTGTGAGATAAAGGCCAACTTTGGTCTACATAATGAGTTCTACATCAGCTAGGACTGCAGGAATTCACTCTCAAAAAACCCAACAGAAAAAAATGGATTTTAGTTTTAATAATGTGTATGTCTATGCACAGGGCTTGGGTCAGGATTCAGGAGGGGCCACGTGAGCACAAGAGTGCATTTGTCTGAGGAGGCCAGAAAAAAGCATCAGATCCTCTGGATCTGGAGTTACAGGTGGTTGTGAGCTCCCCAATGTGGTTACTAGGAATCAATCCCAGGTCTTTCTACAAGAGCCACATATACCATTAACTACTGAGCCATCTTCCTTGAATCATAACAGAAATTCATATTTTAAAATTTCTTTAATTTAGCACCTTACAACCTGAAGCACATACCACTATTTATCTGTTGAGGGGTGTACCTTAGCATCACAAAATGGTGCTTGCTGAGTCCTGGATTTATCACACAGGTTGAATATGGAATTGATTATGGTTCTGGATAGTCTGTAGTACATGAGTCACCTAACTCAAATAGTTTCTCTGTTTTGAAGTAACAGGAAGCATTTTGTTTCTTCTTTCATGTCATATATATATATATATATATAATATTATCTTGGACTCACTAATGCTATTTCCTCCTGTGATATATCTGGGTCCTATACTGAGTCTTTTTATTTTTACTTTTTAGGAACCTCTTTACTGATTTCCATGGAGGTTGAACTAGTCTAAATTCCACCAGAAGTATCTAAATGATTCCTTTAGTCTCTGTTCTCACCAGTATTGCCGTTATTCCTTTTGATGACTGCCATTCTGACTGTTGTGAGGTATAGTCTTAAAACAGTTATATTACAGGCATTTTCTTACTGCTACTAATATTAAACATATTTTATATATTTTGGGCCATTTATACTTCATATTTTAAGAACTATCTGGTCATTTAATTAGCCCATATATTTTTCAAGTTATATGATTTATTACTTAGCTTTTTGAGATATTTGTGTATTTTAAATACTATCTTCCAGATGTATTGCTGGCAAAGATTTTCTTCCATCCTTTAGGCTGTCCTCTGACTCAAATGTTTCCTGTGCTGTACAAAAGACTAAATTCATGAAGTCTCATTTGTCAATTTTTGGTGGTATGTCCTGAGCAATTGGAATCCTGTTCTGAAAATGTTTGCTTAGGCCAATAACTTAATGAACAAAGGAGGCTAATGCAATGGAGGGGGTTGTTATATAGGACAATCCTCAGACATGTAGACAAGAGCATAGATAGATGATACCATCTTCCCAAGTTTGGTTATACCCATTACTTGTCTAGCTTGTTGATTGTTAATGTCAGCAAGAAAGATCAGGCAAGGAGAGTGAGCTGTACCTCCCAATCATCCAGTAGGCCCTACTTGCATAAGGGAGAGGTTATTAAGCATATGTATACTGAGAAAACCATGGGAAGAGTCTGTCACCATTTTGTGCAGCTGTGGGAAAATTATGGCCAACACCTGGATGGAGACTTTCCAGTGAAGCCTTAGGAGCAAACCACCCACATCCTGTAAGGAAACCTTCACTCACTACTCTGTAAGTAAGCTTAGTAAACTCACTGCTTTCCCAGACTGCAGTTTGATGAAATTGGACCTTGGTTTGTCTTTTGACCAAGGGAGGAGGGGAGCAGACATCATTTGTGCCTCTCAGAAGGAAATTTACCTACAGATGATAAAAGAATAAGGTGAGAATATGTAAGAACAATATACCTTGCATGAAAAGGCTTTAGTAACCCTTACAATAAAAAATTTAAAAAATACTATCAAGCCAATAAGGGATATATTATTCACATTGGAAATTAAAAGTAAATCTTTGCGGGGGCTGGAGAGATGGCCTAGCGGTTAAGAGCGCTGACCGCTCTTGCAGAGGACCAGGGTTCGATCCCCAGCACCCACATGGCGGCCGAGAACCGTCTGAAACTCCAATTCCAGGAGAACTCCAGTTCCAGGGGAATCCGACACCCTCTTCTGACCTCCGCGGCATTGCACGACACGGGTGCACAGACTTGCATACAGACAGTACATTCATACACATACAGAAATAAATAAAATTAATAAAAAAATCTTTTAAGTTAAATCTTTGCTATAAAAATGATATAACAGGAAACAATAAACAACATAGTTAATACATCTGTCACATACATGGTGAAAGAAGCAGAGTGGAGTTCAACATGGATAATCACTTTTCACTGTTGAAATATTAGCCTTGATTTGAGAACTTTTGGGACTTTTGTGAAGTGATAAGCCTAGAAAGACTCAAACTATGGTAAATACATTGATTTACAGTATTTAAAATAGAAAACTATTCTCAAACATGCATGTTGACGATGTACCAGTAACTGAAGTCACACACACACAAATAAATAAATAAATGCACATATAATATTTATGGTAAAATATATCTCATTGTAGCTTAAATCAAAGTAATGCGTTTGCCTTTGCAAATGCATTTTCATGTTGTCTTATTCGATAGCTTGGATTTACCTATAATGTGTCAGTTACACTAATGCTGATTGGGAATCAAGCAAAACCCAAAATTGTTCCAACTCTTGCATAGTGGACATCTCTCTTCATAGTGTTAATTCTGGGGCTTGGACTTATCTATAAACCAGTTTAAGACTTATCAAAATGCTGGGATATCATTTATATTAGTCTCATAGAACTATCACAACAAATTATTATCAACTGAATGATTTAAACAATGTCCCAGCATTCAGTACCAAGAGTGCCTCAGCTGTAAGGCCAGCATCCTACATACAGGCATTGGGCTCACTTCCTATGCTGACCTGTAGTATGCTCACTTCTTTCCTTCATTAGACACAGACTAGAAAGTAGCTACTACAGGCTAGAATTGAATACTGACATTTGCCACAAAGAAGCATAAACTTCTTTATGTTTACTAGCATTTACCCTTTGTTTCTTAATATCTATTCTCTCTCTCTCTCTCTCTCTCTCTCTCTCTCTCTCTCTCTCTCTCTCCACTTATTTTGGCAAGAGTATGTTTCTTGACACATTGGATGATATAAATATCTTTTTATTGTATTCAGCAACATAATCCACCTGTTTTTTCACAGGAAACCTTGGATATGGAATGAGTCCTGCTGTCCCATGGGACTGAATAACCACAAAAACAACGTTTTCAGTGTTTGTATTACTTTTAGAGAAGTTCACCAAATTTTTGTTTCTATCAAATATACTTATTTTTCGGTTGCATATCAGAGTACCTTTGAAGAAACAAAACTTCATCTTTCAGCTTCTCTTAATGAAAGAAATTAAAGAAAACAACTTCTGGCATATTGTTTTCTTAATTTTTGTGTATTAGTTTTTATGTGTATGAGTGTACTGTCTGCATGTAGGTTGGCGCACCTGTGTCGTGCAATGCCGCGGAGGTCAGAAGAGGGTGTCCGATTCCCCTGGAACTGTAGTTAAAAACGGTTCTTAGCTGACATGTGGGTGCTGGGAATCGAACCTGGGTCCTCTGCAAGAGCAATTAGCACTCTTAACAGCTGAGCCATCTCTCCAGCCCCCAAAAACCTCTTCTGGCATATTGTAACAACTCTCAGGGGAACCCGGAATTGAACAGTACAGATTTACTTGACAATACAACAGAAAAATTCATTTTTTCAGCTTTGCCTGAAAAATATTGCAATATTGGCCCAGTGTTTCCAGAGTTGGTTTAAATTATAATGTATGTTGAATATATGTGAAACGAAAAATAGTACAGGTAGATAGACTTTTAGGAGTAATTTTTATCTAATATTCTCTGTATGTCCTTAATCTTTAGCCCTAGTTTGGGTCAAGTTAGAGACATACCAAATGCTACTCCAAGCATGAGACATATTCTAAATTAAAACAGAATAATAACAACAGCTCTCATAGAAAACTATGCTATTTATTTTCTGAAAATGCCTTCTAGTTCCTATTGGGGTGTCTTATTACCTATTATTATGACTGTAAATAGTTGATGCTCAACAAGTTATGGAGAATGTACTCACTGATTATGAACACTGAATTACTACTAAGAACTTTTCAGGTCTGGTGTGACTACAACACTCTCAGATCCTTGAACCTTTGAAATGATCCACTTAAGGAAATGCCTTGAAAGTGAATTTCACCATAACGCTATTTATCCACATGTCTGCTATGACCCTTTCAGTCTTTTAATGTTTACCACAAACTTTATTTTGGAGAATTTCCCAATTCCTATAGTAATCTTTTCAATTAACTAAAATATTTAATTTTTATCTCTGCAATAATGTGCTAGGGACCCTCTTCTTTTTAAAGTAATTTCTGTTTATAAATAATATGCATGTTTTATTAGATAATCACAAAAGCTAAGCCCTTTGAAGTAGAATTTTAATTAGGCCAAGTGTACTGCAAAAGCATTTTTAGTATTTAATATTATATACTACATGAGAACAATATTTTACAGGGAAATCTGGGATTTTGCAATTAATATAATAATAATTAATTCTATAATAACTTAAAATTAAAGAAGTTACTCAAATGTACTTTCAGGAGTTGACAATACTTCATATTATAAGAGGAAAGTGATTTATCACTTGCTCATAATAGAGAGTAAAAATGGGGGAAAAAAACAAAAGTGATATTCTGGCTTAGTATCCATAGGAAAAAATCAACAAACAAACACACAAACAAAAAAGTGGTAATTCTATGGCTGCAGTAAATCTTTTAAAGTGACTATTGTGTAGACACTAACTTAAAATTTTTATCATTATACAATTTATTTATAAATGTATGATTTATTCTATTTATTTGTTTGCTATCTTAAAGCATTATGTAAGATATTTCATGGGGGAATAGTCATGATATTTTGGGAGAAATAATAAATTTGTACCCAATAAATATCAGAGGCTTCAGGAACATTAGTTACCATTTGGAGAAATACATTTAATTCTAATATTCTTATTATGCACTGTCTTACTATTTCATGGTTTAAGTTTTATATTTGGGGTTTATCTCCTATTGGAGATTATATATACATTCAGATACTACAAGAAGAAATAGCCTTGTAGGTAAAAACTAAGTGAGAATCTTTGAAGTGATCATTAGTTTGAAGATTAAATAAAAATTGAATTCTACAAGTATTTCTGAAAATCAATTAAATAATAAGCCTATTCATCTTTTTTTTTATATGATCAAATCAAATGAAGGAAAGAAGAAAGGAAATTGGGAAGGAAGTTAAACCTGTAGTCCTATATGGTAAATAAAAGAGAATTTTACTTAGCCATCTAAAGTTTCCCTGAACCTGAATTTCTTCTGATATTGATAACACAGCCATTACAAATATAGTGATAAAGAGGTCAGATTAGTGAAATGAATTGTGAGATGAGAGACAAACTTAAGAGCTCCTTCTTACACTACAAATGTTTGTGCTAATATCAGCAGAAAATGAATGATATTCTGGACATGTGGTGTATCCAAATGAACCTCACAGCTTGGTAAATTTGGTTGGATGATAAGGAGGAATTTTAACCCAGGAACATCAAAGCACATGCTACTCTTGACTCCTATAGTCATTCTCAAGTTCCTTACATTTTCCATGGTGTTCACAGTGCATACATTTCCTTCAGATTGATCAGTGTGCATTAGGCAGCCACAGATAACCTGGTATATAACCATACATTTGGGCACAGCAGTGGGATAAACTCATTCATCCATTTCACTTGGGTGGTCTTCCACCCTTGCTCTTTTGCTGGAAATGGAGGATATGAAAGGAGCCTTTAGAGTCTGCCTTGATTGCTGGTCTCAAGGCATATTACATATCAGCTGACATCTACTTGCTGCAAACATTACCTACTAAATGCTGGGTTTCTTAACAATGCACTTTAGAAAAAAGTCTTTTTTTTTAGGTTGGTATTATAACATTTATTAAAATAATGCTATGGGTTGAGAAGCAAAACAGTCTACTTTCTCTGGAGCTGCGGTCTTGGTCTCTGGTCAATTCTGGCTGTTTTCTTTCATGGGCTGACAGTTTGTCCAGGAATAACCTTTCGATCCTACTAATGAAGCACAAGTAATTAGATATATAGGTATTTAAACAGTAGGGGCCTTGAGGGCGGGACCCGGGCACTGCACCAGAGGGTCTGGATGAGTCCGGCGGCCAGGGCGGCTGCGCGCCTTTGGGAGGATACCCAGAAGCCACCTGGGCGAGTAGCTTGGGAGCTGGGCCTTGAGGGCGGGACCGCGGCGCTGGGCCAGAGGGTCCTTAGAGTCCGGCGGCCCAGGGCGGCTGCGCTGTTGGGCAGGATACCCAGAAGCCACCTGGCGAGTAGCTTGGGAGCTGGCGGCTCCTCTCTGCACCAGCGCTGGGCTGTGATCCTCCGGGTATCCTGGCCGCCACATAAGGGCGGCAGAGCCGCACTTGGAGCGTCGGGGCGGCACGGGAGACCTCTCCCAAGGCCCCGGTCCAGGGCGCCTACCGCGCCCTCAATATGAGGCAGGCGCCTGCCGAGGCGCGGAGCTAGACCTCAGGCATAACCCCCCCCCCCCCCCCGTTGGAGAAACTTCAGAACAAAAGAGAGGAGTTGCTTTAGCTCAAAAAATTAAAAAGCAGACAAGTCCATACTCCATTAAACAAGGAGGAGGAAGGAGGAACAAAACAACAACAACAAAAAAGTTATCTGAAGGAGGAAAGCAAAAAAAAAAAAAAAAAAAAAAAAAAAAAAAAAAAAAAAAAAAAGGGAAGCCCACATGCCAGGGGGACACGACGAAGGGACAACATGGAAAGGCACAGGAAAATCCAGCACCAAGCTCTTACCAAACCTTTAGGAGATAGCTACAATTGGAACCCCTTGGAGGAGAACCAAGGAACAGAATCTTAGAGGAATAATTTGCAGACCTATGCAGAGAAAATTAAAGAACATAAAGAGGGAATTTCAGAGAACTAAAAGAGAGAGAATGAAAAACTCAAAAAAGGCCTAGAGGGATACAATGACAAACATCAGAAAAGAACTAAAGGAACAGATTGACAAAACTCCAGAAAGAACTGAGGGAGAAAAAATAAAGAATATAGAGAACTAAAGAGAGAAATGAAAAACTCAAAAAGGACCTTAGAGGGATACATGACAAACTTCAGAAAGAACTAAAGGAACAGACCAACAAAACTCCAGAAAGAACTTAGAGGGAGAAAAAAACAAACTCCGAAAGGAAGGTAGAAACACTGAAAAGGAAAGCCAACCAACGAAGTAAGGAGCACCAAAGAAGAGATTGAGAAGCACAAGAAGAGATGAGGAGCTCAAAAAGGAAAATGGAAGTACCAAAAAATCACAGGATGAAAATGAAAAAGGAAATTAGGAACACACATTCAATCAAGGAAAGAAAGGAAGGAAAAAGCCTCAGAAGTAAGAATGAGGAAAAGCAGACAAAGAATATTCAGATATGGAAGATAACACTGAGCAATTAAAAAGCTCAAAAAAAGACTATGAAACATTAAAAAATACACAAACAGTAGGAACAACCAGGAATGGACACCCTATTGAAAAGTCAAACGTCCGATATCATAGGAATAGAGGAAGGAGAAGAATTCTCAAGGGAGAATAGTATTGATCAGATCTTGCACAGAATCTATTAGATGAAAAAACTTCCCCAAACTAAAAATAGACAAACCCATACAAATACAAGAAGCACACATAGGACCCCAAAAAACAAGATCAGAAAAGAAACACCCATGCCATATCATAGTAAAAAAAAAAAAAAAAAAAAAAAAAAAAAAAAAAAAAAAAAAAAAAAAAAAAAAAAAAAAAAAAAAAAACAACAAGGGAAACCCATCAGAATTACAACTGACTTTTCGCCTCAAACCATGAAAGCAAGAAGAACATGCGAGCAAAGCATTCCCAGTGTTAAGGACTACGGATGCCAACCCAGAATACTTTACCCAGGGCAAAATGTCGGATATACTTGAAGGAGAGAGAAAATCTTCCATGACATTAAAAAGATGAAAGAATACATGTCTGAAACCGATACTCTTCAAAAAATACTTGAGCAATTCAAAGGGCAGAAGAGAGGAGCACCAATCCTCAAACACCTAGGAAAAAGAAACTAAAAAAAAAAAAAAAAAAAAAAAAAAAAAAAAAAAAAAAAAAAAAAAAAAAAAAAATAAAATGAAAGGAAGCAACATCCATCTTTCAATTATTAACCCTTAAAATATTAATGGGCTAAACTTCCCAATCAAAGGGCATAGACTGGGAGAATGGATAGGAAACAAAACCCATCTAATATGCTGTCTACAAGAAACCCACTCATCAATTTCAATGATAGGCAACAACTTAAAATGAAGGGTGGAAGAAAGTATTCCAAGCAAATGCGTTTACCAAAAAGAAAGCAGTGTGGCTATTCTAATATAGACAAATTAAGACTTCAAAGACAAGAAGAAATCAAAAGAGACAAAGAGGGCCACTACATCTTAATCAAAGGAACAACCATTGACGATCTGAAAGTTTCACAATTATAAATATATATGCACCAAACACCGGTGCACCCAAACTTTATAAAGACCAATTCTTTCAGGATCTCAAGGCACAGATTAGCTCCAGCACACTTATACTAGGGACTCAATACCCCATTAGTCCCCTAAGACAGGTCAACAGGACAAAGGATAAACAGAGAGACATGCGAACCTAAATACCAAACACCAAATGGACCTCACAGACAGTCTATCGAATATTTCACCCAAACAACCAGAGAATACACTTTTCTACTCAGCACCTACATGGAAACATTCTCAAAATAGCCAATATACTGGGGCACAGAGAAAAACTCAACAAATATAAAAAGGATGAAATAATTTCATGCATTTATCAGACCACAATGCAATAAAACTCAATATCAACACCAGAATAAACCCTACATCCTACAGAAACACATGGAGACTAAACAACACTCTCACATGATAATAGTGATTGGGTCAAGGAAGAAATAAAGAAAGAAATTAAAAACATTCCTGGAAACTGAATGACAATGATTAAACAAC
The DNA here is from genome assembly GCA_009823505.1 of Rhizomys pruinosus. Taxonomy (NCBI): domain Eukaryota; kingdom Metazoa; phylum Chordata; class Mammalia; order Rodentia; family Spalacidae; genus Rhizomys; species Rhizomys pruinosus. The sequence goes on from VZQC01003661.1 coordinate 759,833, forward strand.
ACAGCAAAATCTATGGGAGACACTTTAAAAGCAGTCCTAAAGAGGGAAGTTTATAGCTCTAAGTGCCTACATATAAAAAAACAGAAAGAACACAAGTGACATTGGACCTAACACTGCAACTAAAAATACTGAGAAACAACAACAAAATGAGACCCTAAACGGAGCAGACAAGGAGAAATACAAAATTCAGAGCAGAGATTCAATGAAATAGGAAACAAAGAAAACCCATTACAAAAAAATCAATGAATCCAACAGCTGGTCCTTTGAAAGAAAAAACAAATAGCACAGACCTCTAGCCCAGTTAACAAAGAAAAGACGGAACAACTCCAAATCAACAGAATCAGTTATGAAAGGGGGAAATAGCACAACAGACAATGAAAAAAAATCCAACATCATAAACGTACTACTTCAAAAACTTAATTTAAAAAAACTTTTTCTACTAAGTTTGAAAACTAGAAGAAAGGTATGAATATCTGAAAATCCGAGGAATCACCAAAGCTCAACCAAGAAACAGATTGACAGCCTCAAACAGACCAATAGTACAGTAAGAAATCGAAGATGTTAAAAAGTAGCCTCCCAACCAAAAAAATGCCCAGAGCCCGGATGGTTTCACGGCAGGAATTTTATAAAATATTTCGAAAAGACATACAACCATTACTACTTAAATTGTTAAAAGGATACAAACGGAGGACTTCTCCCAGAATCCTTCTATGGAGCCAGCATTACGCTACTACCAAAACCAGGGAAAGATACAACCAAAAAGGGGAAGAACAGACCCATTCCCTAATAACACAGATGCAAAATTTCTAAACAGGATTCTGGCAAATCGCATACAGACTCACATCAAGAAAATCATTCACCATGACCAAGTTGGATCATACCAAGAGAGCAGGGATGGTTCAACATACGTAATCAATAAACATTCATCAAACATATCAATGACTGAAGGACAAAAACCACACCATCATTCAATTGATGCGGAGAAAGCCTTTGACAAAAACCAGCATCCTTTCATGCTTTAAGTCCTAGAAGGAATTGGCCTAGAGGGATCATTTCCTCAATGTAATCAAAGCCATATAAGGGAAACCCACAGCCAATATCATTCCTAAATGGGGAAATGACAAGAAGCATTCCCCTTGAAGTCAGGAACTCAGGTAAGGCTGCCCCTTCACCACTCACTCTTCAATATAGTGCTGGGAAACCTTGCAAGGGCAATAGGCCAAAGAAAAGGAAATTAAAGGGTGCTAATTGGAAAAGAGGAAATCACACTATCCCTATTTGCAGACAATATAAACATATACATAAAATAAAAAAAAAAAAACTCCACCAGAAAAAACTCCTAGAATGGATTAAGAGCTTCGGTAAAGTGGCAGGATCCAAAATAAATCTAGAAAAATCAGTAGCCTTCATCTACACCAACACAAAGCAACTGAAGAAGGACTTACAAGGAGAAACATCCCACTCACAATAGCCTCAAAAACAATAAAATCCTTAGGAACAAACCTTAACCAAGACACCAAGGATCTCTACAACAAAAATTTTTAAACCCACTGAAAAGGAAATTGAAGGAGACATCAGAAGATGGACAACCTCCCATGCTCATGGATTGGGGAAAAAAAATAAATATAGTAAAAATGTCCATTCCTACCCAACTAGTGTACAGATTTAATCTTGCAATCCCAATCAAATCCCCCAAGAGTTTCTTCACAGGCTTGCGAAAAAAAAAAATCCTCCAATTTCATTGGAAAAACAAAAAGACCCAAAAAAAAAAAAAAAAAAAAAAAAAAAAAACAATACAGGGGGGATCGCTCTATTACCAGAACATTCAAACTATACTAAGGGCTATAGTCATAAAAACAGCTTGGTACTGGCACAAAAACAGGACCAGTTGACCAATGCGAAATAAACTGAAGATCCAAACCTGAGTCATACAATTTCCAGCCACCTCATATTTTGACAAGGGCGGCCCAAGAAGACACAATGGGAAGGAAAGACAGCATCTTCCAGCAAATGGTGCTGGAACAACTGGATCACCACTTGTAGAAGAATGAAATGAAACCCCTACCTCTCACCTTGTACAAAGGTCAACTCCAGGTGGACCAAAAGACCTCAATGTGAAAACCCCAAAACTCTGGAGGTGAATAGAAGAGAAGCTTGGCAGCAGACTACAAAACATAGACGTGTAGAAAGGATTCCAATCAGACAGCAGCTGCACAAGAAAATAAGATCGACAATTGACAAAATGGGACCTCATTAAACTTCAAAGCTTTCTGTACATTCAAAGGAAGAATAAAGGAAGTGAGGAGAAGACCCACAGAGTGGGAGGGAAACTTTCACAGCAGATACATCTGACAAAGCATTAAATTTCCAAGAGTATACAGCTACTCAAAAAACAAAGAAGAAGAAAAACAAATGAATCACTTCAAAAGATGGAGCAAAGATCTGAATAGAGGACTTCAACAGAGGAGGAATTAGAATGGCTGAGAAACATCGTAAGAACTGTTCAACATCTCTGAAAATTAGGTAAAAGCAAATTAAAAACCACTTTGAGATATCAACCTTACTCCAATAAGGGAACTGGCTAGGATCAGGAACACGAATATTACCAAATAGTGCCAGAGTTGTTGCAGGGAAAGGGGAACACTTCATCCATTGACTGGTGGGAATGTAAACTAAGACAGGGCCACTATGGAAAACAGTGTGAGAACCCTTAAAAGACTCAAAAATGAGCCTTCCATTTGACCCAGTCCATCCCACTCCTGGGTAGATACCCACAAGACACAACTTACTGCAAAAGATACATGCACAGCTATGTTTTTATTGCAGCTTCTCTTCACAATAGCAAAAATTTGGAACCAGCCCAGGTGCCCTCAACTGACGAGTGGATAGAGAAAATGAGGTACATGTATACAATGGAGTTCAATGCAGCAAGTAAAGAGGGACAACATCAAGAACTTTGCAGGAACATGGATGGAGCTGGAAGACATTAGTTAAGTGAAGTAACACGATCCCAGAAAACAAACGACAAATGGTGTCCCTCATATGTGGATGCTAGACCACAACCCAGATATAAATATTTTCATGGAGAGGGATGCATAGTAAAAGAACAACAAACAGAAAGACTGCATCAGAAAATGGACTGAAAAAGTGAATTGGAAAGGGGGGAAATGGGTGGTAGAGGGACACGGATGTATATCCGATCAAGGCATATTTAATTGATGTGAGGTCAGCAAGTACTCAGTTTCACCTAGTCACTGTCTACAGGGATACATGGTGTTTTAGACTTAGTAAAAGTAAATAAAAAAGTTAAAAAAAAAAAAAAAAAAAAAAAAAAAAAAAAAAACGTAATGCATCTGAGTTAAACTGTAGACTATAATTTGCTGTTGTCCACATTTACACAAAATCTCTAGAGCAATAACTTTGGGATTGGCACATACAATGTTCTCTGTAATTTTCCTCTTGTACAGTATCACCTTTGTAGCATTCTCTTTAATATGGTTTAAAGCAAAAATTAAGTTTGTTCCCAAGTCAATCATATTATAGTCACCCAAAACAACATGGGTTGAATTTTTGATGAAATCTGTGCCTTAATTCCACCCTATATAGTTATGTATAATAAAACTGTCTGCTGGAGACTCATGGGTTAAAAAAAAAAAAAGGGCGGGAGGGGGGCGGTACAGACAGACATGGAAACCTTTTAGTCAAAAAACCTTGCAATTCAAATCTTAAAACACTAACTTATGGGAAAAGATTTGTTTTGTTCCAACAGGACAAAATGTCACCAATAACGGCTGAGAAGAAAGATACAGCTTCTGCATTGAGTAGGATTACCAAAAAGTGGCAACTGAAGGTTGACCCGCTGAACACTGAAAGGAAGAAAAAGCCTCAGATTGCCATAAACATCGAACCCTGCTGTGGATCCTACATGTAACACCTATCTATTAATGAGTCCTAATGAAACTATACCTTCTAGGTGCAACAAAGGTTTTGATATGAATTTCTTGCACTCCCCCCATTAGAACAAGGAGAAATATGACCATAATGAGATGGTATTTTCCAATGTAAAATTTGGAGACGAAAACTATATATAGAGGTTGTCTCTATAAAACCGGTAAAAATGCCTTCTTTAATTGACTAATAGGACATAAAAGAACTGTGAAAAGGATTTATACTCTGTTTTCAGAAACAAATATAATACTAAAGTCCTTGGGCTATGCACTTAGGCAAAGTATATTTAATGCAGGAGCTCTGAACATCAGCAATGGATTGTCTACCAGAGAGGATGTTGGCCAGGGGATCCAAGGCCCCACAAAAGGTAAGGGCTCCTTGCCCCTAAAGTGAGGATAACCTGCAGGAGGAGAGGCGATAAGCCCTGCTGCCGGACCGACGTTAACATGGGAGGGGATGTATTGAGACCCACATGCAAGGGTACAGATGGCCCTCTGGAATGCCAGAGAGTGTTCCCAAAGGCCACTTAAACCCAATAAAGCAAATACGGGATTCCCTGAGTCAAGCACAAGAACTCCACCATCAGCACCAGCTACATTTCATCTGCCTGGAAATACTTGCAGCAGAGGCAGCCATGTGCCTGTAGTATCCCAAATCTAATTGGCTGTTGGCTCTCTCCTGCGAGAATAACCCATGGCTGATCACAAGGAGGAGGGGGGCTGGGGGCGTGGGGGGGCTGGTAGGGGGTGGGGGGGAAGGTGCGGGATTGCCTAACCACATACATAACTGTAAAAACAAATACTAACATTCACAATAAAAACACCAAATACTCACTCAAGAGACTATCCTCTACAGGTTAGGAGATGTCAATAAGCCACAGTAAGACCCCTGTAATATTTATCAGGAGGTAAAAATGTAATTCATGAATTAACATAACATCCAAACATATGTGTCTTCTATGCCAAAGTAACCTACCATAACTATTAGTTTTGTTTAAATACCTATATATTCTAATTGCTTGCGAGCATCATTATTAGGATCGAAAGGTTACCCCTGAACAAACTGTCAGCCCATTGAAAGGAAAACAGCCAGAATTGACCAGAATCCAAGGTCAACAGCTCCAATGAGAGAGAGGACCAGTTTTGCTTCTATCCACCTGTGCCCCTTTTCTAAGCCTAGGGAACAAATCTGCGGAAGAGGGGGCGTGGTTGAATATAAGGGCTGCCCAGGATTGGCGGTGAACGGGTGAACTACAGCGATTGGTAGCTGGACATCATATTGATCAACTTGATTGAACAAACAACTGTCACCCCCCACTGGATGGTTGGACTGTGGGGGTTTGGCCACAACAGTCTATAGATTGGTTCTGCACGAAGGATGCTTATACTCAATGGATTATACTTATTAGCTAAAAAATGAAAAAAAAAAAACAAGAAACCTGAAAGATTGCAGGACAGTTATTGGCAGAATACATGATCTGGGGATTGGGTGGGGGTGGGGGGGAAGGGAAAGGGAAGATATGCGCTTGATCTTGAATTGGAAATTGATGTATAAAATGCACCAAACCATCAATAAAAATTATATTAAAAAAAAAAAATAAACAGTATTTAGTGTTATCAGTAGGTTACATTTGGTATAGACACAGATGTGTTTGGATGATATGTTGATCCTTGAATTACATTTTTTCTGTTTAAAATATGATAGGTTCCTTACTGTTGGCTTATCAACATCTCCTAACTATTAGGGGGTGCAAGCTTGTGGCATCAGCCGCTGGTTATTCCTCCAAGGAGAGAGCCAATAGCCAATTAGATTTGGGATATACAGGCATATGGCTTGCCTCTGCTGCCACAGTATTTCCAGGCAGGTTGAGTTGTAGCTTTGGTGCTCATGGAGGAGTCTTGCTTGACTCAGGTGGACCCGTATTTGCTTTATTGGTATAGTGGCCTTTCCACCTGTGCCCCTGGTTCTAAGTCTAAGGAAACAGTTCTGCAGAAAGAGGGGCGTTGGTTAGAGTACATCACTGCAGCAATAACCTGCGACACTCATTTGATCAACTTGGATTGAACATACAGACCCTCCTGCTGGATGGGGGACCAAGGGCCTGTGTGGGTTGGGCACAACAGCCTGCAAGTTGGTTTTGCATGAAGGATTGCTTGTACTCATAAATTATCACTATTGTTAAAAAAATGAAAAAAAAACTGAGAGAAAAGACTGCAGGACCAGTTATGGCAGAATGCAACGCATCATGGGATGGATAGGAGTGGGGTGGGGGGAAGGGAAGGGGATATATGCCTGAACTGAATTGGAAAATGATATATGAAATACACAAAGCATCAATAAAAAAAATAATGCTATGGGTTAATAGAAACAGCAAAGAACTGAAGAATTAAAATGCAAGCTATGTAGAATCCCAAATAAAATCCAGAATTGTCTAATGGAGTCTTTCATTAGCTAACTGAAAGCCCAAGAAGGACAAGACACCCAATATAATAAAATACTGCAGAACAATTGGCAATTTTCAATTAACAAAATTGTGGATTTGGAACTTTGCATCCTTTTCTCAATCAGGAAGAAAATTCTTTTTTGAATGTAATATAACATACATATAAAACAATATAGAAAAATACACTATAAGCTTGTAACAATGGCTGTAAATACATTATCTTACATGTGTCTCATAGGCAATAGGTTAGCTATGGTACATACATAGCATGAAACTACTAAGATAATAAAGAATAGACAAAAAATACATGCCAGCTGTACAGTAATATGCAAGCGACACTCCTATCTACCCACACTAAAAAAATTACATAATGCTGTCAGGAAAAAAGTCTTAAAAACTACATGCTTTAATAAGAAAAAAATTCAAAGAGTGATAATACTGAGAATCAAGGCATTCAGATATTTCAAAAGCCATGCTTTTTTTTTTCAGTTGATCTGAAACATTGACAACTAAGTTTTGAAAAGTTTGTTCAGAGCCAACATTACTCATAAATGTCACACATTTGTTGTTTCATACATTTACTTTCTTCCCCATAAAAGACTTTTGATAAACATCTAAAATGTCCAGGTATCACATAGCTGAGATGAAACTGGACCAAATATTGGTACTGTTCTACACTATCACCTCAAGTGTTTGAGTGTCGCAAATTTATTCAACCAAACAAACAAAATAAGAATCAAAATGGAACAACATACAGTCTTGACAATGTGGCCAAGCAGCACTCTGGGAAAGTGTAGATTTCTTTCCTTTCTATGAAATACAACAGTATTCTAGGGAAAAAATTACTTTAGGACTTATTGGTACCACTTAATAGCTTACTCTCATATTGCCATATCCTACAGGATGATGATGAAAGAAAGAGAAGCTGTGGTAACTATCTCATGGGAAAATAATAAATATATTTCAGTGGTCTTGTGGATAAGGCACTGCCAAAAAAGCAATATTCTTCTTCTTTTTTTTTTTTTTTTTGAGACAGGGTCTCCCTTTAGTCCCTGCTGTCCCCTTGCTATGTAGAGCAGGCTGGCCTTGAACTTACAAAAGTCTGTCTTCCTCTGCCTCGCAAGTGCTGGGATTAAAGGTATGGTGCCACCAGGCCCAGGAAAAGCAACTTTTTAAGTCACTGAATGCTATGTGTGTTCATTTTCACTGTACATGTGATAGAGTCAAAACAAAATAGAAAGTGAGTGTAAATAACTCTAAGCTTTAAAATTATGGCTTTTAGTCATTTATGAAATCCATCACAGAGTAAATTGATTTAGTTTGCCTTTTTCTTCTTTTGTTTCCTTCTTCTTTCTTCCTTTTTTCATTTTTTTTCTTTGTGGCTTTGTCAAGAGGCTTGTGGTGTCACTTAATTAACTGTAGAGAAACTGAAGTCAAACTTGTAACCCCATACCACTTGGATATTACATCACAGCTGAAGATTTATTAATAATAGGGGCTTGCAAACAGAACCCAGAGTCATTTTAATAACCTTTGTAATGTAACCTCTGCACCATTTAATGTCATATGTAAAGACATGTATTTCTATAGATCACTATTAACAGGGTGGCAGTTAAATGTGGTAATCTAAGTAGCATATCATTATCCTTTCATTTATTTTTTCTATGAAATGCTTTAGATTTTTAGTTTATCTCTCATTTAAGGAAGTTTGTCTATTTTAAATAGATATTGGTCTTCCAAGTATGCAAATGTGCCATGTCCCACATGGAAGTTAGAGGACCACTTCTGGAGTCAGTCGTCTCCTTCTATGACATGAGTTCTGAAGATCAAACTCAGATGCTCAGTCTTGGTGGCAAGTGCTTTTACTCACTGAACCATCTTGTAGAACAGGAAATTTGTTTTAAGGTTTGAAAACAAATTCTTTAAATTTGAAGATAACAAAAATCTAATTTTAGAATCAGCATTTTCTTCATAGAAAAATATTAGAAATTTAAGAAAGAACTTAAATAGGCTTTCTGGGGGCTGGGGAAAGGCTCAGTAGTTAAGAGCACTGGCTGCATTCTCAGAAGACTCAGTTTTGGTTCCCAGCACCCATATGGTGGCTAACAACCATCTTTGACTCCAGTTTCAGGCCATTTGACACCCCATTCTGACCACAGCTGGCATTGCACGACATAGGTGCACTTACAGACATGCAGTCATACACACACACATAAAATAGGATACTAAATACAGTGTTTTCTATAGATCTTCTGTTCAGATTCTGCTTTATTGCTTTCTCTGAATATATGCATTCTTGTGAGGGCAGCAAACTGATAGACAATACAGCAGGCCCCAGGCTTACAGATATGATTCATGTCTTGCTTCTACTGCTTCTTTGCTATACTACTGCCTACATTCTTTAGAGAGTTACTACATTTTTAAAAGATGATGTCTATGTTTACATCTTGATTTCAGTGAAATCAAGACATTTTTACCAATGTAAACTTTTCCCAACTTGTTCCTCTCTCTGGTTCTGAAGTAATAAAATAATTATGTGAATAAAACTGAGGAGCTTTGCACCACAGACTCAGCTCTGGCTTTATCTTGAGAGCAAACTACCTACAACAAACACAGTTGCTTCTTTCCTTCCAGGCATGTGAATGGTTGTCTTGGTCTCTCCACCTCTTGAAAACAAAGTCTCCCTAATTCTAAGGTTCCATACTAATAATGTCATTTAACTAAGAAAATTAAAGCCACATACTCCAGCCAAAAAAGTAACTGTCTGTTAGTCTCTGTCTTTATCTTTGCTTTATTCTTCCTCTTACCAACAAGAAGACAGAAGAGTCCCATTAATCTGAGAGACTTGTGTAGATGCCCTGTTTCTTGTTGGTTGATCACCCTTTATTAGCCTGTCTTGGGGTTCTTTCCAGAGATTCTTTCCAGAGATTCCCACAAAGTAGCCATTAGCACTCAGTTTCATTTTTTAAATGGAGAAGCATGGCTTTCCAAGTTAACCAAGTTGTCCAAGAAAATAAAATTAATAAAAAGGAGAAATAGATTTAATTTAAGTGTTCTTTACTTCACACCTAACTCTGTCATTCATGCTACACTGTGTGCATGTCTGGTGGCATTAGGGTTATAAGTAACAAACTTTTCTGTGGACCAGAGCACTGCTTATTGTTCATTCACAGTTCTGCAAGTCAGAGAATGAACAGGCTCAGGTAAATTCTGTGTCTAGAGTATCACAACTGGAACCTTCAGATGTTAAGTGGGATAAGCTGTTATCTACAAGGCCTGAGAAAGAATCTCCTTCCAAGGTCACATAACTGTTGCAGAGCTCAGGTCTTTGTGGCTGTAGGATTCAAGTCCCCATTTCTTTACTGCTGCTAGCAATGGGCTAATTTCAGTTGTTTAGGGCTGCCCACATCCTTTCTCACATTGCTCAATTCATTTTCAAATAATCAGTGCAGAGTTGGGCACTTGTTTTTCTTTCTTTTCTGCTAAATGGGAGAGAGCACAAAAAAATTCCTCTTGACATTATCATCCAGAATATATAAATTACTCAAAAACCAAAGGATCAAGAAAACAAACGACACTATCAAAAGATGGAGTAAAGAGTTTAATAAAGAATTCACAAATGAAAAATTGAAGATGGGTAAGAACCATCTCAGAAAGTGTTTAATGCCACTAATAATTAAGGAGATGTAAATTAAAACCAGTTTAAGATTTCACTTTATCCCAGTAAGACTGGCCAAGATTAGGAAAACAAAAAACACCAAACGTTGGAGAGGTTGTGGAGAAAGGGGAACACTCATCCACTGCTGGTGGAAATGCAAACTCATGCAACCCCAATGGAAAGCAGTGTGGAGAGTTCTTGAAAGACTGAAAATGAGCCTACCACCTGACCCAGTCATACCACTCCTGGGTATATACCCACAGGACTCATCATATCACAGGGACACATGCGTATCTATGTTTATTGCAGCTCTCTTTACAGTACCAAAAACTTGGAAGCAACCCAAATGTCCCTCAACCAACAAGTGGATACAGAAAATGTGGTACATCTACACAATTGAGTTCTATGCAGCAGTAGAGAAAGATGACATCATGAAATTTGCAAGTAAATGGATGGAGCTAGAAGGCATTATGCTAAGTGAATTAACACAGTCCCAGAAAAGAAAATGACATATGATGCCCCTAGTTTCTGGATGCTAGCACCAAATCCCTAGTTACAAAGCAAACTAAGCATTGTCTATGTTATATCTCATTTTTTTTATATGAAAGCAGTGGTATGGGTAAAAGGTGAATCTCTTAATGGGCTTGAGGACTAAACTACCACTTATGTTCAGAATTTTTAATATCTCTGTATGGGTGGAGGATAAGTATGCATATTCTGAAGTAATACAAAATTAAATAGAAAAATGTGAAAAAAGACTGAGAAAAAGATGCAAGACATGGATAGCAGAATGTATGAATTGGGGGGAGGCATGGAAAGGGGAATGTGTCTAAATTAGACTCAGAAATGATGTGTGAAATATGCAAAATATCAATAAAAATATTGTATAATTTAAAAAGAACTTTAATTCACTTTAAAAAATGATAAAATAATCCTCTTTAAAGACCAAAAGTGATTATATTATGCCCACCATGATGGTCTGGGTTAATGAAATTCATTAAGGTACAATGATTAGAAACCTTATTTATACTTTCAAAGTCTCTTGAAAATGTGCCTTAACATATTCCCTTGTTCAAAAGCTCAATCATAAAGTTCAGAAGAGGTAATAGGGTATAATCTTTTTGTGGTAACAGAAGGTCACCATATATTACTTGCTAAATGGGCAAAAAAATAAATTTGGTGAGGGACCATTGGCAGCTAATTACTGCCATATGGGGGAAATTTTTGAGACAGGCTCTCCTTTAGTCCCAGCTAGCCTGGAGCTTGCTATGTAGACCGGGCTGGCCTTGAACTCACAGAGATCTGCCTGCCTCTGCCTCCCAGAGTGGTAGGATTAAAGATGATTCTTAGCCACTATGTGGGTGCTGAGAATCAAATGCCAGTCCTCTGCAAGAGCAGTCGGCACTCTTAACTGCTGAGCCATCTCTCCAGATGCCAGTAAAAGTATATTTTAAAAATAATGTTAGTTTTATATCATTGTCATAACAATTATTAACCACAAATTAAGTACTTGTTCTGTGTTTTTCTTTTGTTTTGATTTGGGGCAAGTTCCTGTACCACTGAGGTCTATTTTGAACTTACAATTTTCCTGCCTTGACTGACACAGTACTGAGAATATAGGCACATGTCATCACAATCAACAATTTTATATTTTTAGATGGTTAAATTTGTTATCTGACATAGATTTCACTAAACTAAAGGCAGGTGCAAATAAAACTATGATCCCTCACCTACTCTCAAAGGGAAAAGTTGCTTTTAGTTATTTCACATTCTAAATACCATCCACTTTTCTGAGCTCTGTGTTTTTCGGATACAGATGCAATATTCCCACCTAATATTTACGCGCTGCTCATTGAGTTGGAGGATAGGAAAGTGTAAACACTGGGGCGGGAGTCACTCTGCCTTTCTCCACATTCAAAGATAAAAATCTTTGGAATTTTTGGATCGTTCTTCTCCAGTCACTTCTGCTCCGCTTTATGATTGAAACTAAAAAGGTCTGATTTAAAGATGGATAAATATCATTAGGGTAGACCCGCCCTACTAATCTAAGAAAATCTCCTCGTCTGAATATTTTTAGTCATGCAGAAAATTCTTTTTTGTAATGTAAAGTATATATAGAAACTAACATGCAATATACTCTAGAAATTAGAATGGAGACAAACATCCTTGAGTAACAAGAAGATGCATTATTCTGCTCACAAAAAAAAAAAAAAAATGATATAGGAACAGATAAAATCTAATCCAGGACCTGAAGTTGTAATGATAATGTAGCCTACATCTTCAATTTGTTATTCCCACACAAAACATTCACATTTAAAAGATTTTAATACTGTCCATGACTTAGCTGGGGCTATCTAAAGGCTGGGTAAATAACAATCACAAAAAAACAAACAAAGTATGGTGTCCTTCATTTGTAGATCCTAGCACCAAGTTCTTATATACTCTGGCATTTTGGTGTATGTGTGGAGGGTACATATGCATATTTTGCTGTAATATAAAATTAAAGGGAACAATAACAACAAAAGACTTGTTCAATATCTGACCAAAACAGTAAACTTCTACATTGAGAAAGTTAAAAAGGCCTAAGAAAAAGATGCAAGACAGGACTTAATATGTATGGCAGCTCTGGTAGGGGGACATTAATGGGGAAATGGGACTAAAGTTGATTGGAAAAAGTTTATGAAATGAGCAAAAGCTCAATAAAAATTAAAGAAATAATTAAGATACCCATTTTTCAAGTGCAATGTCTTATTTGAACATATGCCTTTACCAAACATTGATTTGCTTTAATTTGTAGAATTTGATGGTTTAAGATTACTCTTCCTCACTGTGGTTTTAAGTTTTATCATAGCCAAGTTCTGAAATTTGAATTAGTCATTCAAGGTATTCCACTTCCCTTCTTGACTACCTTTTGCATTATTCATAATAATTCAGAAGATTTCTCTTTCATTGTCTCAATAGAGCATTTGAGAATCAGGCAGTGATTTCACAGAATGCATGCTGAGGACCAAAATTATTTTTGATACTGAAATTTCACAGATTTCCTCAAAAACTCTTAACATCAAATTTGCATGCAGTACAAAGAGCCTACAGCCATTCAAAAGCAATATAAAGCATTGTGTTTGTCAAGCATTTTTTTGGTTTCAAAAATTTGAGCATATTTATAAGTTAAAGACCTTCTGAGTATTAACATACTTCAAACTGAGCATTTAAGATCATACAGAAAACTTTCTCCCTTACATTTCTCAAAGCAGCCTGTCAGTTTGACTCTTCATTGACTCACTCTACCAATATGAAGTTGGTGTCTTCCCTGTGACAGTGTACACAGTTGTCCCTTGATATCCTTGGATGATTCGTTCTAGGATTCCCCATACCTACAGATACCAAAATCCAAGAATGCTCAGGTTCCTTATATAAATTGCCACAAAATATGAATCTAACCTATGTAAATCATTTTAAACACTTTAGAAATTACTCATGATACTTAATACAATGTGGATAATATATAAATAGGAATTGATATATTGATTAGGGAATAATGACATGGAAAAAATCTATATATTTCAGTATATATGCAACACTCCCACCCAATATTTTGACATTCAGTTCTCTGAATCAATGAATAGAAATTAAGAGCACTGGGGTCACTATGTTTAACTCCTCTGTTCAGATTCTGTGCCCACTGTGCCTCTCTTCCCTATTGTGACACAGCAGTTTGTAATCTTAGTTTGTAGTGCGTCCCTTTCAGTGAATACTTCATGGCATTTTGACTAATTAATCAAAAACTTTGCATATGAAAATACTGATATTAACATGAATTTTAATTATGGAAATTTGGGCTGGTAGTTAGGCTGTATTTCCTGGTGTCAAACTGAAAGATTTAATAAAATTTCTTGAAAATTTTTGTATCAATTATTTCCACTTTTGTATAAATCTTGTGCATTTCGCCTATAGATGCTGTTAAACTTTGCAAAGGGTTATTTTAGCTTAATGGAATTAGTATTCACTTCTTGCATTAAATAAGAATGTGATAATCAGGCTTAAAAATAATGACTTGTTTTGCTCATTAGCTGAATGAATGTGGAAAACGACTTACCAGTTCATAAATTTGTCATAATGCTGTCTTTGGTGTCAGCCAGCAGAGAGATCTAGCTTAGCAGAATCATAGCAGGAGGCTCAAAAGATTATAGAAAATTGATGCTAAAAATGACTTGACAACATTGTAAGTTTGCTATTCTTTGGCAAAACAATGTAGTCAGCCAATTCCTGAATTCTCAGCATGCTGTTTGCCTCTTTGAATTATATTCCATTTGTAGAAACATGATGAGTTTTTGTTCTACATGGACAGGACAGAAGGTTTACCAGCTTGAACTGGTTTCTTCCTGAAAACCTGTCTGGCACCCCACTGATGCTAAATGTGTCATTAACCTTCTACATGGGGTGGTTATTACCTTAACTTAGGCAATATTCACAAATGCCCTTATCAACATAATGAGGTCAAGGTAACAATCAATGTCTACTGTGTTCTCTTATGTGTAAAGGTACAATTGCTTTTTCAAATCAAAGCCTAGTTGAAAAGAGGAGCTTCATCACAAAAAAAAAAAAAAAAAAAAAAAAAGGTCAACCCAACAACAGCAGTGCTTATCTTTCTCAAAAAAATCTATTTCCAAATTTCAATTATATATTCCTAGAAATTATAAAATGTTGGATTGAGAGATGGCTTGATGGGTAAGAGGACCTGGGTTCAGATCACAGCAGCCATGTTGGGGAGGAGGAATCATATTCCCTACAACTCACAGGCGGTCAGATGTCTTCTGGCCTCAACAGGTACCCTCAGACCCATGTGCATATACATATAGACACAGATCTGTAAGTAAAAATAAAATGCTCTGAGAACCAGGAATGGTGATCCACTTCATGCCTCTAATTTCAGGACCTGGCAGATGTAGGAAGATTAATGGTGGTATTCGGCCTGGGCTACAAAGTGGAAACTTGTTATAAAAATAAAACTCCAAGAATTATTAAGTTTTCAGTGTTAATGCAAGTAATGTGATGGTAATGCAACACCATCAACATTCTGGGATAATTTTGATAATGTGTACATTGAAGCATATTTAAAATGATGGAGGGGCTGGAGAGATGGCCTAGCGGTTAAGAGCGCCGACCGCTCTTGCAGAGGACCCGGGTTCGATCCCCAGCACCCACATGGCGGTCGAGAGCCGTCTGAAACTCCAATTCCAGGAGAGCTCCAGTTCCAGGGGAGTCCGACACCCTCTTCTGACCTCCGCAGCATTGCACGTCACGGGTGCACAGACTTGCATGCAGACAATACATTCATACACATATGGAAATAAATAAAATTAAAAAAATAAATAAATAAAAAAAAATAAAATGATGGATATATTTTTTCCAAAGGTGAGACTTCATATTTTGTTTCTTATTTGATATTTCAAACATTTCACATACATTAAAATTTTTATGGTCCAAAAGTTGATTTGTGCTATAATTTACTTCAAAGGACACTTTGGTTCTAGTAAAGAATTTCATGAGGCCAGCTATACTCCAAACTCTTAGGGCTGTACATCTGACAGATACTTAGTCAATACATTTTACCAGTTGTGACACTCTTTAATAGTCTGGTCTGTTGCAAAAAGAAGCTTCTTTGATGAGTGGTGAGAAGCATACTTATTTTTTTCTATTTTTTATATGATCTGATAAACTTTTTTCCCCAAAGCCTCAGGAAGCCAGATGACAGAGTATACATGGAATTAGTATGCTTGCAACTTGCTCAACCACCTTATTTCATAAAATTTCCACAATAATGAAAAACATAACATGAAGAATAAAGAAATGTACTTGTCCCTATAAAGAAATGCCAAGCCACAAGGACTCTCTTTCATGATTATTTTTTATTTATTATTATTTTTTGGTCTTTTTCAAGACAGGGTCTCCTTGTAGCAGGAACTCACTCTGTAGACCAGGCTGGCCTTGACCTCACAAAGATCAACCTGCGTCTGCCTCCCAAGTGCTAGAATTAAAGGCGTGCACCACCATACCCGTCTTATTTATTATTTTTTATGTATATGAGTGTACTGTCTGCTTGTAGTTTGGTGCACCCTTGTCTTGCAACGCCACGGAAGTCAGAAGAGGGCATCGGATTCCCCTGGAACTGGAGTTAAAGATGGTTCTTAGTCACCATGTGGGTGCTGGAAATCAAATCCGGGTCCTCTGCAAGAGGAGTCGGTGATCTTAACCACTAGGCCATCTCTCCAGCCCCACCTTCATGATTATTTAAAAGGACAGATGTCACAAAAATTGAACATTTTCTCTCAACATCAGCATTTTATTAGACATTTATGCAATTTTCAGTACATTTTAAAAAACAAAAATTAAAAATATAAGGAGCGATAATTTGTTATTGTATTGCTGTTATTGTGTTTGTGAATGTGTTAGGTTCTGCCAGTCTAATATTCAAAGACTCAAATTGATTAGATATCTATCAGCTCCTTTTAGGAAAATGATAAAGCCACACTTACTTTTGCAAAAATGCCAATGTTTCAATGTCTGTGCTTATTACAGATCTTCAGTTGGAAGCATCAATATGTTATTAACTTCCTAATGACATCCATATAGATTTAATAGGATGAAATTTGTTGAATGATTGAATGAATAAATATGGCAGACAAAAATGTGTTTATCTTGAAGAGTTTATACTTTGAGTGGGTTTGTTTACTAGTGTAGCAGGAATACATGTTGCCTGTGAAGGTACAGCAAATCATCTGTGGGATCGTTCTTCTCACAGTGATAATAAATAATTTCCAATGCAAATGTTCCACAAAGGAGGCTAATGTTGTTCTGTTTGCTGTTTAGATTTCAGCATTTGGGGCTGCCAAAACCACTTACAGCTTCACAGGATTCTGTTCATGATAGGCCAATGCAAATTTGATGATCCATCCAAATATACAGAGATGTCGCTTTAATGTCACCATCATTATTGGAACTGTCCTTTACACAGAAATTCCTAGCCACCAGTAGTAAATGACAGATGTGTTAATTAAGAGACTGAGGCAAAGCCAAGGTTGATGTTCTAATAAACAGGTCATTAACTTTGGTAATGACCAATTTGAGAAGATTATTGTTATTGCAAACTATATTCCATGAGTTATGAAAGTAACAGTATAAGTTTGAAGTGCATCCAATTTTGGGCTTATTACAGGAACATTGTAAAGCAATGGATATTTTTCATGTGTCACCTTGCCTATTTATCATTTTGGACATTTACAAACTGATTTTATGCATAGCATACCTTATTAAATGCTTAATTAATTAAATTCATAGAAATAATGGGCCTTTACTTCAATTCTCAAATGAAAAGCATTGCCAATGGTCATTTTGAAATTTTGCCTAGTGTAAACTTGCTACCAGATTAGCAATTTTTTTCTAGAATCTGCAAATGATGTTAAAATAAATTGAAGAGATATATGGAGATTGGCATCATGTGATAAATATTTTGGGATAATTATGAATGAATTCTTCTTGCCTGAATTTCATTATCAGAATTTTCATTCATAGAAGAAAATCCATTCCATCTTTAACAACGATTCTTGCTCTAAATTTTTTCATAATAGAAAATTATTATCTAGAGAAAAAGTGAATGATTATTATTCTATTAAATGTAAATTTCAATGACTGGAAGCATTTTATACCTCATATAAATATTCACTTCTTTAGTCAAATATGTTATGCTATTACTTTGAAATTTGCTGATGTTATTTTGGGTGTCTTGGTTTAGAGATCCCTTACTATGGCAACTTATTTTTATTTCTACACAAATAAATGTTTTCTGGATCTATCTGATTTCTTTATTTTTAATTTATAAAGTAGAAGAACTAAATATCCACTTTCACATCCATATTTACAATGGGAAGTGACAATTCTCAGCCACACTAGACAAGACAGGTAAGCAAACAAAAGTTTCCAGCAAATCCATGCTTTCATACTGCAAGCTCAGTGGTCTTCTCCCATTCATTAACTTGCATTTATGCAAGATGGCAGTATCTCACTATGTTGCCGGTATAAGGACAAAACATCAATAAGCTAAGCACAGCATGCTGAACGGAATGACAGAAGAATACTATTTATTTGTGCTTGAAAACATGAGTAAAGAATGAGGAGAGGCACTGAAGGCAGTGAACATGATCAAATACAATAAATACAAGCATGGGATGTTGGAGATATGACTTGGTGTTTAGGAACTTGTACTGCTGTTGCAGAGGATACAAGTTTTATTCTCAGCATCCATGTTGGGAGCCTCAAAATCATCAGTAAACCCAGTTCCAGGTGGATCAGATGCTTCTGGCCTCAATAAGCACCTGCTCTCATGTACAGACAGACAGGCAGACAGACAGACAGACACAATTAAACCTTAAAAATTAAAGAGGTTGGGGCTGGAGAGATAGCCTAGCGGTTAAGAGCACTGAATGCTCTTGCAGAGGACCCGGGTTCAATCCCCAGCACCCACATGGTGGCTAAGAACCGTTTGTAACTCCAATTCCAGGAGAACTCCAGTTCCAGTTCCAGGGGAATCCGAGACCCTCTTCTGACCTCCGCGGCATTGCACGACACGGGTGCACAGACCTACAAGCAGACAGTACATTCATACACATACGAAAATATATAAAATTAGAAAAAAAAAGAAAAAAGAAAAAAATTAGAGGTTAAAAATACAAACATTTAGATATAACTTAACCCATAAATTCTTTTTAATTTATATATTAAAAACTTAAAATATCATGAATTTGATGAGCCCATGAAAACAATTTCAGTATGAAAATAGGCCAGGAGAAATCATGTAAATTGAGGATACTGTATTGAGTTAGAAGTCCATTTCCTTTAATGGGCTGCCAGCCTGTCCAGGCTTAACCTTTCGATCCTACCAATGAAGCACATGCAACTAGATATTTAGGTATTTAAACAGTATAATATATAGCCTTTCGATCCTACTAATGAAGCACACACAATCAGATATATGGGCATTTAAACAGTACTAATCATTATGGCAGGTTACTTTGGCACAGACACAGATGTCTGGATGGCATGTCAATTCATGATCTACATTTTCTTCTGTCAAGTGTGGCAGGGTCTTTGTGTGGTTTATAACATCTCCTAACCATCAGAAGATGTAAGCCTGTGACATCAGCCGTGGGTTATTCCTCCAAGGAGAGAGCCAAACAGCCAGAACTGACTAGAGACCAAGACATCAGCTCCAGAGAAGGTAGAGTGTTTTGCTTCTCATCCACCTGTGCCCCTTTTCTAAGCCTGGGCAACGGTCTGCGGAAGAGGGGGCGTGGTAGAATGTAAGGGCTTCAATTGGGGTTAATGGTGAGGCTACAGCAATGTAGACTGGACACTCATTTGATCAACTTGATTGAACATACAAGCCCCCCCTTTCAGGATGGTGGGACCCATGAGCTATGTGGGTTTGGGCACAACTGCTTGCAAATTGGTTTTGCATGAAGGATGCTTGTACTCACAAATTATCACCTATTGTTAAAAAAAAAATGAAAACAAAACAAAACAAAAAAGCAGAGAAAGATGCAGAAAACTTACGGCAGAACGCATGATCTGCGATGGGTAGGGGTGGGGTGGGGCGGAGGGGGGGGATGTATGCCTGAACTGAATTGGAAGGTGGTGTGTGAAATACACAAAGCATCAATAAAAATAAAAAAAAAAATTAAAAAAAAGAAGTCCATTTCCTGGGCTGGAGAGATAGCCTAGAGGTTAAGAGCACTGACTGCTCTTGCAGAGGACCTGGGTTCGATCCCCAGCACCCACATGGCTGCTGAGAACCGTCTGTAACTCCAATTCCAGGAAAACTCCAGTTCCAGGGGAATCTGACACCCTCTTCTGACCTCTGCCGCATTTCACTACACGGGTGCACAAACCTACATGCAGACAGTACATTCATACACATACAAAAATAAATTTAAAAAATTAAAAAAAGAAGTCCATTTCCTAGAGACTCGGTGATTTTGACCTCCTTTTACTCTTGGAGCTTTCTCTTGGCATCCCTCTAATCTTTACTCACCCACAAGGGAATGAGTTCTATACTTTTATGTGACAAAAACCCCACATAGCTTTCCCATGAAGTCACATTGGCTCTGCTACACAAACACTTCTTTATGACAATATCTCTTTTCCCATTCTTTTAAATATTACTCTACTTGTCCGAAATTAAATCACGGTCTTAACTATCCCAGTATATTTCCCTGTGAATAACTTCTTAGAGGGTGTTTGCCGCCTTCCCTAGACTTTCAGAGTCACAGGAAGGTTATATGTAACCGGTGTCACAAATTAACCCAGAAGAAGTAAGATACCAAGAGCTATGCCAGCCTTGCAGTGCGGCTGTTCATCTCCAAAGAACATATTTGTGGAGGGCCAAGAGTCCCAGCTGTCATGAGATAGGATACAAATAAGTTGAGTTAGGAACTACTCTTACATAAGGTCCTCCCCACAAGACCTCTCTAGAAAGAAGTTAAAATAGTGCTGGCAAAACAGGATCACCACTTGTAGAAGAATAAAACTAAACCCCTACCACTCACCCTGTACAAAAACCAACTCCAAATGGATCAATGTGAAACCCGAATCTGAAAATGATAGAAAAAAAACGTTGGTAGTAATCAACAAGATATAGAAGATGTAGGAAAAGACTTTCTAAATTACACAGCAGCTGCACACACAGGAAATAAGGTGAACGATCAACAAGTGGGACCCTATTAAATCCAAAAGCTTCTGTACAGCAAAAGAAATGGAAGAGAAAACCCACAGAGTGAGAGGAAACCTTCACCAGTAATACATCTGACAGAGGAATAACATCCAGAGTATATAAATTACTTAAAAAACAAAGGAGTAAGAAAACAATTGACCCAATCAAAAGATGGACAAAAGAGCTGAACAGAGACTTCACAAATGAAGGTGTCTGAGAAACAAATGGAGGAAGAACATCAAAAGGCTACATATATAAAATGCACAAAAGTTCAATAAAATGAAAAAAAATAAAAAATTTTAAAAGAATTAAAAATTCATATAATTTGTATAAAATATTGATTGAAAACAACACGTTAAAATATCTTCTTTTCTTAAGTTTGCATGAGTCTTGTGCATGTTGTCACCATTGCTGTAAGTTCGTAAAAACAAGGTCTCAGGAGCCTATACGACTTCATTTCCATTTGGTCATGCATCTCCTCCCTTGGCTCTTCCAGTTTTGCTGCCTCCTCTTCTGCATTGGTCTCTGAGTCCTTGTTGGATGGAGTTTAATAGAGAGAGAGGTAATAATGACCCGAACTTTGTAAACCCTTATGTCTAAGCTGTAGCCATCTGTGGTCCTTTGTGTTCTTTGCATTCTGTTTCCTGAGGGAGCATCCTTGAGAAGAGCTGCGAGATGCATTGGTAGTCTCTTTATACTTGTTTCAATATCTTCTTTTTTTTTTTTTTTTTAAAACCAATTTTTATTGAAGTTTTATACATTTCTTTTTTTATTTGTTTTTTTTTTTTTTAATTATTAATTTTATATTGATGCTTGGTGCATTTCATACATTTTTTTCCAATTCGGTTCAGGCTTTATTTCCCCTTTCCCTCCCCCCCACCCACCACCCCCATCCGATCATGCATTCTCTGCCATACTGTCCTGCATCTTTCTCTCAGTTTTTTTTTTTTTTTTCATTTTTAGCTATAAGTGATAATCCATGAGTACAAGCATCCTTCATGCAAAACCTATCTGCAGGCTGTTGTGCCCAAACACCTACAGCCCCACCATCCAGTGGGGGGTGACAGGTTGTTTGTTCAATCCAGTTGATCAAATGAGTGTCCAGACTACATTGCTGTAGTTTCACCATTCACCCCAATCGCAGCCCTTACATTCTACCACGCCCCCTCTTCCGCAGGTTGTTCCCTAGGCTTAGAAAAGGGGGCACCAGAATTGACCAGAGTCCAAGTCAACAGCTCCAGAGAGAGTAGACTGTTTTACCTCTCATCCACCTGTTTCAATATCTTCTATGAGCATTAGGTTTAGAGATTCCATTGCAGATGTGTAATTTAAGGTTGGACATTTCACAACAGTTAATTTCTGTGTGTGACCAGTTGTGGAAATCTGTACTAGTCTCTGTCTTTGATGAGTGCTGACTTACACAAACTCAAACAGACAAAAATCCAGTAGAATTGGACACACCTGGCCCCGATTTTAGCTGAACAACTATTGGGCAGCTAATTAGTGATGTATGAGGATGAGCTGATCATCTTGAAGGGAGTGGCTCTAGATAGGCTGACTAGAGTCCAGTGAATGAAGTTTCACTGAAGGTCATCTGGTGACACTAACTTGACTCAGTAGGCCTCACCATAATCCAGTGGGGGGGGCGCAATGGTAGGTGCCAGTGGGGAGGAATGTATAAATATGACTAAGATGTTGTGAATGAAATTCCCAAAATAGAATAAAAATATACAAAAAACTTTTTACAATTTATATAAAAAAAATCTGGCCAGGAATAGTGGCATGCAATAGGTAGAAGCAGGTGGATCTCTGTAAGATCAAAGCTTGCCTGGTCTAAATAGATAATTCCAGATCAGATAAGGCTACAGTGAGATCTTGTTTCAAAAAAATCTTATCTTCAGCTGGTAAAAACATACAGTATTGAAATTATTTTTAAAAAATTGTAGTATCATAGGTTGCACTCAGGAGGCAGAGGCAGGTGGATCTTTGTGAGTTCAAGGTCAGCCTGGTCTCCATTGTGAGTTCCAGGACAGCTGGAGCTACAGGGAGACCTTATCTTAAGATAAGAAAAGACCAAAAAAACTTAAAAATCTTATGTCCAATTCTAATAATAGTCAAGAATCAAAAGCAATAGTGCTACAAATAAGCATTAGTATCTCATAAACAAAAGGAAAATTTAGTGCAATTATTAATAACTATAACTATATCTATATCTATAGATGCTATTAAAAGCTATGTTATAAAAAGAATCACTTGACGAGGTTTACATGCATAAGGTTAATGCATGTAAGTTAATGCATATGAGGTTAAAACTGTAACCTTCATTTTACAAATGGAGAAGGACACACAGGAAATGGACCAGCTGATCCAGTTTCATGTTAGTCAAAATTTGAATTAAAAACTGATTTGATTGTAAAATGCAAAAATAAAAAGTATACCCCTCAAATTCTTGCTATAGAAAATTCCACCATAAACCCAGGAAAACCCTTGTATTTTGGTAAAAATCATTCCTAGTTAGTTAGTTTCAGTGCTGCTATCACAATCATGTTCTGATTTGTTTCAAATATTTTAATTTGACAGACAGGAATGGATGCTGATAACAAATGGGATAGCAGAATGTTGGCAACGGAATTACAATCATTCTTCCAAGATATTTTAAAATGTGATCTATGGTGTATTTTCAAACAGTATTAGATTTAATTCAATAAAAGTGGCCTGTTTTCTTGAAGCCACCATGACACATATAAACATCATAGCTTCACAAACCCTTAATATGACAGATAATATTCTTAATTGTCCTCATCTTTTCTATGCAATGTCAAGCCAGGGTTAAGAATAAAACCAGTCCACCAATTAACCAGTTGCTTTTCTGACATGATTCCAAAATATTACTCTGTACATCTTCTAAGCTAAACCGTCCATTTTAATTAAATTGGCTGGATATTCTGTTTTATAAAATTCGTACATCTATGTAAAATTTGTCAGTATCCCTGGAAAATACTTGTTAATTTATTCCAAATATGAAAGATGCTCTTTTGGATGATATGGAAAACATGAAAAATCAATTGGAAATTATCTCATCAACCTCAGACTAATATTATATGAGAGAAAAATGAATGAATATTCAGTTATATAAAATATGATAATTTCTTTGACAGAGGCATTAAATGCCTAAGAAGTTCAAAAGTGTTAAAATTAATTCATATTGATGTAATAGATGTGATTTACATTATAAAAATATCAAGTGTTTAAAAATAGTTTAGGCTACCCTTAATAACAGTGAGGAATTGTATAGGGAAAGATAAAGCAAAATGGTACTGGGAAATGTAAACTGAGAAGAAATAAAAAAGACATAGGAGTCCACATCAAAAATGTATAAGTGAGGTAGAATAATAAAAAAATAAGTTAAAGAAACATGCAAGTAAAAAGAAATTCTTTCTTGTAAGAGAATGAGATTGGAACTATGTTTTGATCATAGAACTGTTTTGTATTCCTTGGAGATGCACATCACACATGCAAATCATCTAAGTAAGAAGTCATCAGTGATGGGCAACAGTAGTAGAGGAAGAAAGCTCAACATAGCAGTTACTCTGTGTGCTTCTGCAAGCATTGATTTATGCATAGCTGTATGAGAGGTTCTGACAAAGGACAAATGAAAGGGCCATGCTCTGTGCTAGATATCATGGGGGTAAGGGACATTAGAGACAGAAAAAAGTAAATTATAGTACTGATAGATCAGATCTTGGTTTCTGGTGATGATAGTACCATTGATTTTAAAGAGCTGGGTAGATAGCATGAATACCTGTTCACTGGATTATTCAGTAAGAAGTTAATATTAATTTTTATACATGCATTGTGTTCTGGTAGTTCAATACAAGACACAAATCTAGATTTGGGGAATTAGATTCATGCTAATTACACATATTTGGAGCCATTATCTTGGAAAAGAAACTTGAAATGGTATTAGTCTATGAAACTTAGAAATCACATCGAGAAGAAAATAAGAAAAGAACTTGATTAACACTTGCATTAGGGATTGGGAAAGATGGTTTCTTTTGCATAAGATAAAACATGTATTTAGAAATGTTAAGAGCATTAAAAATACCCAAGGACAAAAGGAAAAGCATACCATCTGTTATGGTTAATATTGATTGTCAACCCAGTTAGATTAAGAAATGAGCAGGAGTGTCCACACAGATGGCTCAGTCTCTTTAAGTGTTTTCTTTCCAAGTATGCACACCTGAGTTCAATCCTCAAAGCCTAAAATGTATGGGCAAAGTAGCACGTGGTTATAATCCCAGACCTGAGGAAACAAAAAGAGGTGGATCCATGAGGCTCACTGGCCAGCCAGCCTATCTTACTCTAAGTCAGTGCAAGACCATGTCTATAAACAAAATAAGGAAAAAAAAGATAACAGCACCTGAGGAATAACACTTATAATCGTCCTCAGACCTCTTGGCACATACACAGATACACACACACACACACACACACACACACACACACACATGCACGCATGCACACAAACACACATATATGCACCTGCACACATGAGCATGCACACACACAAAAACAGAAGTCATTGTAGATTAGTACACCTCTTGGGTTGTCTCTGATGAGACCCAGAGATACTCAAACCACGAAGGCTCTGACCTCATGAATGGACTACCTCCTTATGGATATATGATAGCACTATTGGGAAGTGGAAAGAGGTAGGAGGTTGAGCCTAGTTAGAGCAAGAGTCACTAACAGCATGCCATCGACCCTTCTTCTATTTTCATTTTTCTCAACTTCCTGATGCCATGATGTGAAATTCTCTGACCCACCATGCCCTCCCCACCATGATAGAATCAATCCCATGTAACCAAGAGCCTAAATGAGAATTTCCTTTAAGTTGTTATTGTCACATAGTTGGTTACAGTTAAGAGAAAAGTAGGTTAAGAGAAAAGTAACTAGCATACCATACCCGCCCCTAGCTTACTAGAACTAAGCAGAATCTCAGATCCAATCTAATCTGAGGAGAATACATTCTATTAGTAGAATTCCAGTCTATGAAAGAAACCAAATTTGTCTGAGAACCAATGATAATGAGCATTGTTAGGAATTGATAAGCAAACAGGAATACTTAAATTTGGAGCAAATAGGGTCTATGAGAACATCAAAGACAGATGTTCAATGTAAAATGTGAAGATATGGAAGGTTTGGAGGATTCTTGGAAAGACATGAGTCTTCAGTCCATATTGGAAGGTTAAAAAGCTGTGTTTCACGTCTTTGAGGAGTGCCAAAAGTGGTGGCAGCCACAGGGTAGATGCACTTGCTAGTAAGAATTGAAAACGGGACAAACTACAGTACTCTCTTTTCTCTTTTTGTCTTTTTACTAAGATCTCAAGTTTTATGTCTGCAGTACAGTTTCTCTGGTCTTATTGATTATTTCTGGTTGTACTTTCCTTTTGGATGCCTAAGGTCACAGAGTTAGCTCAGATTAACCAAAGTTTTTGTTTACTCAAGGTCATTTAACGATCTGGCCCTCAGGGGTCTCTCAGGGGTTTTGGGGGGAGAGGAGGCTGGGAGTGCCTTGCTCCTTTCAGCTTGTCATTTACCAGTTCCATCCACTCAAGGACAAAACCAGGTCTTGTTAAACCAGGCTTCCTTTTCTGAAGCAAGAGCAGACTTTCCTCTATATAGACTGGGCACTGGCTGAAGTCCCATTAGTGGCTCTCCAAGACCTCCCTGAACAGGAAGACTGGTGACCCACATTTGCAGGACATTTCAAGAGATGCCCCCATACATAATCCCCTAAGACTTGGTTGACCCCTGAGGGCAAGGAACAAAGTTGTCCCTTAGGACCCTTGGCCAAATGGGTACGGATGTTATGTATGGTTGTTAAAGCACCCAGAAAGGCTAAATTGCACCAGCCTGTTACATCGCACCTATATTAAAATTGTATCCTTTGGAAACAACTGTATGTTATTTCCATATCATATTTCCTGATTTAAATCTTTGATTTTAATCCCACATTACTCTAAAAGATGCACATATACTCTCCATCATATACCAAAAACCCAAGGTCTGTCAAGACAGGACGCATGCTTACTAGACTTCATTTGGGGGACCATGGGAGGTAATGACCCCAATGTGTAGCAAAAGTGCAGAAATGATAGTTGTTTGGGATTGCCAAGGAGGAACCTTCAAGCACTTCCTTAAGGAAAACATGAAATCTTTTAGGAAAAAAAAGTCCTCCAATTCAAGTGATATGTGTATGTACATATGTATATGTATGTATTTATGTATGTATATATATATACATACATATATATATATATATATATAGAGAGAGAGAGAGAGAGAGGGAGAGAGAGAGAGAGCTATGTATACTGTAGCAATACAAGTTGGAGTGGACAACAACAAAAGAACTGAAAAAACTCTGGAAAGAGTCAGAAAAAGATGCAGGACATGTATGGCAGAGTGCAGGGACTCAGGTGGGGTGGGAGGCATGGAAAGGGAAGAGACTCTAAATTCGATTGAGAAATGGTGTATGACTTATTGAAAAAGTTTAATAATAATAAAAAATAAAATGTGAAGATAATCCAAATTTAGAATCAGAAACTCAGAAAAGGGAAATCAACTCTAACACAAAATAGGAAGAACCTTAAGTAGCAGTTGATAGTGAGAGAAGAGAATCTGGAGGTGTGATCAAGGAAGGAAGATAAAAACTTTAAAAGTAAGAAGTGATCTGGATTAACAGATTCCTTTGTGGTGGCCATGTTTATAGGGTGGATTTAAAAGAAAGGTGAGTATTCAAATATTGACAATATTAGAAGAGAGCAGACAACTTAAGCATTAATGGTGAAATCATTAAAAATAATAGCAGAGGTGGGTAATAGTAATAGTTGATCCATAAATCCAGAAAACATTAAGTTACATGTCTTGAAGCTTAAATAAACTATTTGTTAAGATGTATTAGTAATTCTGCTTGCACATAGGAAGGGTGAGAAAGTACATGCATTACAAAGGAAATTCTCGTGCCCTGAAAACTTTGCAAAAATAGTCACCAAAAATTCCATTACTTCAGAAGTTTTAAAACTTCAGCCTTGGGGCTGGAGAGATGGTCAGCAGTTAAAAGCAGTAGCTCCTCTTCCAGAAGAGCAGGATTTCAATTCTCAGCACCCACATGGCGGCTTAATCCAGTTCCAGGGGATCTGACATTTTCTTCTGGCATCTGTAGGATCAGCATGTCACAGGTGCACTTACATACATTCAGGAAAAACATTCATACACATAAAATAAAAATAAATGAATCAAAACATTAATAAAGATAAAAATTTAAACTTCAACCAAAATTCTCAGAATGAGTATTAAAGTATTAGTTTACATACATATTTATTTTATTGTAGTTTCTTCATTTATAGAATGCATCAAGCAAAAAAGGACTTGAGCTAAATTATACAAGGGCAACTATCCATAAATAATAAAAGAATATTGCTGCACACTAATCTCAATACTGAGAGAAGGATATTAAAAGGAAGACTATGAAATCTCTGGAATAGCAGAATGATTCTTTCCAATGAAATAATGTTACCAATGAAATGTAACTAAGTGCAATTACAAATATTTGCAGTTAAGCAACAACAAGTGATGATTAAGTTTGTCCAGATGCACACACAGAGTGTTCCTCAGTGGGGCTGACCTGGTTATTTCTGCTTCCTCAACAACTGAATCACTTAAAGAGATGGCCATTTTGGTCAATTATAGTGGAACCATTTATTATTACAATACAGAATCCACAGTTAACTATAACAGCCAATTAACATACTTTTAAAGGCAACTTGGTTTTCAGGTGTTCTTGACTAATTAAATATGTGCACTAAACTGACACTGAATTCTCATGTCTTAATACAACTATTTCATATTGCTACTCTGTTTCTAAAATTAATTAGGAAAGAACTCCAAATCAACACTTAAGCAAAGTCATTATAAAATTTTGCTTCCAAAATTTCAAATAATATTCTATAAATAAGAGTTACTTTTAATTTTGTTAAATCTCTTGATTTCTACCCCTAGTTTGTAATTTTTAGTTGTGCATTTGTACATTTCACACAATGGCTTCTGTTCAAATTTAGGGCCCCCTCAATGCCCTCAACCCTCCATCAGAATTCATCCATTACAACATCCATGTTAAGTCCTATCCATTAAAGCTTCTGAACCCTGATGTCCTTCTGTGAAAATTCTTCCACTGGATTCCAGTCAGAACATCTAGAAATCTTTTTTTATTTATTTTTTCTAGAAATCTTTTTTTTTTTTTTTTTTTTTTTTTTTGGTCTTTTTGAGACAGGGTCTCCCTGTAGCTCTGGCTGTCCTGGAACTCAGTCTGTAGACCAGGCCGGTCTCGAACTCACAGAGATCCGCGTGCCTCTGCCTCCCAAGTGCTAGGATTAAAGGCGTGCACCACCACTCTTGGCTCTAGAAATCTTAAGTAAGGCATACTCTCCCTTCACCAGCAGTAATCAGACTCCAGTAGTCCTCAGTCCAGGCCACCAAATATCCAGTCATCCCTTTTCTTTCTTCTTCTCTTTTTACTTCCCTCCTCCTTCCCCAGCCCCAGTACCTCATTGCCCACATCTTCTCCATCTCCTGAGGTCACTCACTCCTTACCATGTCTCCCTGTATATCCCTCCTTCCTCCCCTCTCAGCTAAACACTCCCGTTTTCCTAGTCTCTCCCCTAGTAACATCTATTCCTTACTATCCCCCTCTATCAGGTTCTTTCTTTTCCTTTACCTCCCCGTATCCTTCCCATTTTCTTGGCCCTTGAAGTTACAACAGGATATATACTAACATACAGGGAATTGGTGCTACATTTTTTTCATACTAAAAGATTACATATTTATATTTGTGAAAATCCATTTATTAAAACATATGTGTTTCAAGGAAAAGAATAACAAATAAAAACTGTTGATTAAAAAGAAACGTTTTCTATGCCTGGAAAGATGGCTCAGCCTCAGTGGTTAAGAGCACTGGCTATACTGATGGAGAGGACCCAGGTTCAGTTCTCAGGGCTGACAGGGCAGCTAAAAACATTCCATAACACCAGCTTGAGGGGAGTTGATGCCCTCTTCTGTCCTCTCTAGGCATTCCAGCACGTCAGTGCACTTACATACATGCAAGTAATACAATCATACACATAAAATGAAATAAAAATTAAGAAATGCTTTTAAAATGAAACGTTTTTATTCAATTTTATATGTTTCATACATAATTTTTCAGTCAGTCTTAATTGCCACTATATCTGCTTCTCCCTTGTCTCCATCTCCTGGACTTCTCTCCCCTGGAGCTCAAACATTTTCTCATTCCTTTTAGACTCCATTGTGCCAAATTACTCTCCTCAATCATTCCTCAGTGCCAGCTCCTCCCCTGAGCTCTATTTAGCCTATCTGAAGACTCTTTAATAAAAAAGCCAGATCTTCCTCACCTGACCACTATCTGCTGCTAATATTTCCTTAGCCAAGTTTGGGCTCTGCTACCCATTTCTACAGTTCTGTGCTGGGTTTTTGTCAAGCTGAGCTTGCATGGAGTCCTGTGAATGCTGATACCAATGCTGTAGGTTCATAGGAGCCAGGTCCTAGAAGCTTGTAGGATTCATTTGCATTTGGTCTTAAATCACCTCCCTGGCCCTTACAATCTTTCTGCCCCTCTTTGCCCACCTAAGCTCTGGGTGGATGAAGCTGAATACAGGCAGCCTGTCTTGGAACTGCACTCTGTAGTCTCCTAATCCTCACAGTTTGGCCATTCAGGCCCTTTTAGTTTCCTAGTCTCCTATTACATGGAAGACCTTCTTTAATGAGAGTTAAGATGTAGTTCATGCTCCTTTGACAAGGATGTAATGGCCCTCTTTGTAAGGATGTAATGGCCCTCTTTGTCTCTTCTGATTGATTTTACTTTAAGATCTATTTTTCCTGATATTAGAATAGCCACCCCAGCTTGTTTCTTGCTACCATTCACTTGGAATAGTTTTTTTTTTTTTTCCATCCTTTCACTCCAAGGTGGTGTCTGTCCTTGAGGGTTAGATGAGTTTCTCGTAGACAGCATATAGAAGGATTCTGTTTCCTAATCCATTCTCCCAGTCTATGCCTTTTGATTGGGGAGTTTAGACCATTAGTATTTAAAGGTATTATTGAGAGACGTGTGTTACATCCTTTCACCTTATTTTCTGTTTGCATTCTTGGTCTAGATTTGTATTTACTCCGTTATGCTTTTGTTGCTTTCTCTCTTTAGTTGCTTAGGGATAGTTGCTCCTTTCCTCTGTTCTTTGGATTGCTTTGAGGATTTTCTAAAGTGTTGATTTCCTAGACATGTATTGTTTCATCTTATTCATGTTGTGAAAGATTGTTCTTTCTCCTTCAACTATAATTGACATTTTTGCTGGGTATAGTAGTCTGGGTTGGCATCTAAAGTCATTTAGTACTGTGAATACTTTGGTCCACGTTCTTCTAGCTTTCATATTTTGCACTGAGAAGTCAGCTGTGATTCTGATGGGTTTCCCCTTTATATGTGACTTGTTGTTTTTCTCTTGTAACTTCCAGTATTTTGTCTTTGTTTGAGCATCTTGTGTTTTAACAATTATATGGTCTGGGGAATTTCTTTTCTGGTCCTGTCTGTTTGGTGTTCTATGTGTTTCTTGTATTTGTATGGGTTTGTTTTTTTTCAGTTTGGGGAAGTTTTCTTCTATTATCCTGTTGAAGATCTGGTCAACAGTATTGTCTTGGGATTCTTAACCTAGAAAAATCAGTAGCCTTTCCTTACACCAACAATAAACAAGTGGAGAAGGAATATAAGAAGACGTTCCCACTCACAATAGCCTCAAAAATAATAAAATACCTGGGAACCAAAGATAGCAAAGAACTCTATAACAAAAATTTTAAAACCCTGAAGAAGGAGATTGAAAATGACATCACATGATGGAAATACCTCCCATGCTCATGGATTGGGAAAATTAATAAAGTAAAAATGTCCATTTTGGGGGCTGGAGAGTTAGCCTAGTGGTTAAGAGCACCGACTGCTCTTGCAGAGGACCCGGGTTCGATCCTCAGCACCCACATGGTGGCTGAAAACCATCTGTAACTCCAGGAGTTACAGGAGAATTCCAGATCCAGGGGAATCTGAGACCCTCTTCTGACCTCTGCAGCATTGCGCGACACGGGTGCACAGACCTGCATGCAGACAGTACACTCATACACATACAAAAATAAATAAAAATTTTTTTAAAAATGTCCATTTTACCCAAATTGATATACAGACTCAATGTAATCCCAAATCTCCATGAGCTCCTTCACAGACTTGGAAAAAACAATTCTTAAATTCATATGGAAAAACAAAAGACCCTGAATAGCTAAAGCAACCCTGAATGAAAAGTCCAATACAGGGGGGATTGCTCTACCAGACCTCAAGCTATATTACAGGGCCAGAGGCATAAAGGCAGTCTGGTACTGGCACAAAAACAGACCCATTGACCAATGGAACAAAGTTGAAGATCCAAATGAGCTCATACAATTTCAGCCACCTCATATCTGAAAAAAAAAAAAAAAACCCTCAATAGAGGAAGGAGAGCATCTTCAGCAAATGGTGCTGGCAAAATTGGATCACAATTTGTAGAAGAACAAAATTAAACCCCTACCTCTCACCCTGTACAAAAATCAACCCCAAGTGGATCAAAGATCTCAACCCGAAACCTGAAACCCTGCAGGTGATAGAAGAAAAGGTTGACAACAACCTACAACACATAGGTGTAGGAAAAGACTTTCTAAATCAGACAGCAGCTGCACAGGAAATAAGGCCAACTGTCAACAAATGGGACCTCATCAAACTCAAAAGCTTTTGTACAGCAAAATAAACAATCAAGGAAGTGAAGAGAAAGCCCACAGAGTGGGAGGAAATCTTCACCAGTGATACAGACAGAGCATTAATATCAAGAATATATAAACTATTCAAAAAACAAAGAAGAAAATAAATGACCTACTCAAAAAAATGGAGTAAAGAGCTGAACAGAGACTTCACCAGTGAGGAATTAAAAATGGCTGAGAAACATCTTAAAAAGTGTTCATCATTAATAATTAAGGAAATGCAAATTAAAACCACACTCTGATAAGGCTGGCTAAGATCAAGAAAACAAAAGACACCAAACACTGCAGAGGCTGTGGGGAAAGGGGATCATTCATCCACTGCTGGTGGGAATGTAAACTTGTACAACCATTATGGAAAGCAGTGTGGAGAACCCTTAAAAGACTCAAAATGAGCCTAGCACCTGACCCAGTCATACCAGTCCTGAGTATATACACAAAAGAATCATCCTACAGAAAAGATACATTCACATCCATGTTTATTGCAGCTCTCATCACAATAGCAAAGAGCTGGAACCAACCCAAATGCCTCTCAACAGATGGGTGGATGACAAAAATATGGTACATCTACACAATGGAGTACTATTCAGTGGTAAAGAAAGATGACATCATGAACTTTGCAGGCATATTAGTCACTTTTCTGTTGCTGTGATAAAACCATCATGACCAAGGGAACTTATAAAAGGAAGAGTTTATTTGAGCTTACAATTGACAGTTCCAGGGAATTAGAGTCCATTGTGGTGGGAGGCATGGTAGCCTGGGCTGGAGCAGAAAGCAGAGGGTCACATCTCGAAATGAACACAGGAAGGAGAGAGAGAGAGAGAGAGAGAGAGAGAGAGAGAGAGAGAGAGAGAGAGAGAG